>CM070537.1:16176726-16702176 GCA_036346415.1 Raddia guianensis | reverse complement strand
CAGCATGCACAGTAGTTTGCCGGCGGTTGATGCGGAGTGAGCTAGGGATGCTCTTAGCGTTATTTGATTTTTGACTAAAATGTCATTAGAATCATACTAAACTCGTATTGTGTGTCTCGGCGATCAAAGTCCAGCACAGGCGACAACACGTAAGCTAGTATACTTGGATGCCACCCGATAGGACATGGAAAATGAGGCAAAATCAATTCTTACTTGATAAAACTTGAACAAACACGGATCAAAGTCCACTTAAATTACTTGATATCCATTTCTTAACTTTTTTTGCCACATGTATATGTATATATGAGAATTTGAGTTGTTAAGGCCATGTGCTGAAGATATGCATTGCCTTTGCAAACAGGCAATGAGGGGGTTATTTGGTTTATCACGTTCACAAATGGCCTGCTCGATTGAATTGTTCTGTCGGATTGAAGTCAACCCACAAAGTCGCGAGACAACCATGACGATGGGCTCGAACACTACCAGGGAAAGGAGCTGTTGTAAGAAACCGCGACTGATGCCTCGCGGAGCATCACAAGCGGTTCCTAGAACCGCTTGTAATGGTGTCTAAAAAACCTCATGACTCACACCTCACCCAGCTAGCCAACCCACCCACACGTGATATTTGATGAAATAGGGGAAGCTTTCCTTTTATCTATTCGAAAAAGGACCCTCTAGAAGCGGTTGGGGCTATTAAACCGCTTATAAAGGCCAGCATCCTAAGCGGTTTATGTGCCCAACCGCTTCTAAAGCTATAGCAGCGGTTGGGGACATGAACCGCTTAGGATTCTTGGTCTTTAGAAGGGGTTCGTGTCCCCAACTGCTTATAGAGGTCCACTCCTGGCTTGGGCTGGTTTTGGGCTATTAAACCGCTTGTAAAAGTTCGCTCCTTTTTTTTCAACCGCTTAGGAATGTCAGTTCCCTAGTAGTGGAACAAAAGAGTGATACATGCTCCGACGATATGCAGTGAAGGAATATGCTCGGAGCATAGTTCCTGATCTCTATAAGTAATGAGCATGTGGCCTTTCTTGTCTCAAAACTCTGAAACCATAAGCCAGGCCCTGACTGAGTGTCTGATGAGGACATCAATGACGCGGTTGACCAAGACGGGAGGACGTCGAACTCGCTGCCGGGTCCGGTTCGGACTGCCAGGACCAGCGCACCTTCAAACGGACGTCCAGATCACATACGATGTCCAAATGAGGCAAATAAGGACTCTACGGAAAGCTATCGAGATAAGCTTTCCAACGGATCTGACCACGCCTCCAAATTCCATCCGAGTCAACGGGAATCGCGAAAACAATCTGACGGACAAAAACTGTCCGGCGCTGCATCGCCGTATTTTTGGGCCCAAAGCCCGTGTACCCCTAGAGTTAGTGTTGAGTACGTGTCGGCACCTGTATGGGCGCCCCTCCTCTGGCCGCCGCCCTATATAAGTCCCACGCCGTGCTACGTCTTAGTTGGGTTTTGTTTAATTGATTTCGTCATTGTCGTGTGAGATTTCGCCTTGTTCTTCTTGTGTCGGCTAGACCAACAGGACCAAGATTCTGAACCCCGTTATCCTTAATATATATTCGCAATTCAGATTGCTTATCTTGTGTTCTTGCTCGTTCTTCGGTTGCTTGCAGGAACCGTCCTTCGTGGACAGGTCGATCGTGCTTCTGGTTCGGTCGATAACAATCGTTGTGGTGGTTTAGCGATCGCCGGGATTTCCAGTTCCTTTGCGGGGTTGGAAGTCGGATCGTTTAGGTCTCCGTGACACCTATCGAGTTATCATCTTTGGTTTATCACCAGAAGATCGGGACCCCGCGTCCGCGCCCATCAGGTGGTATCAGAGCTCCGGTTGACCGGTGAGATCGTCGTCTACCTTTGTTTAATTTTTTTCATCCTATAGTCAAGAAAATAGCCATACAAAAATATTGGTCACAAATTTTCCCTTTAATCCGAGCCCGTTTAGCCTTTGCTATTGCTACCTAGTTTAATCCTTGTTGATTTTGTGTTGCATCGTCGAGTCATTGCTGGTCTTAACGTTTTGATCTTTAGAGTTTCGAGTTCAAGTCACGTTTTGTCACAGTGTTCGTTGTGTTCTTATTCGTCGCGCCGCTCCATCCCATGGGCATTTGCATTTGTCAGTTGAGTTATGCTATTGGCCATATCAGCCATGGCCTTTTGCTGGTCCTCCATGTACTTCGCGAAATCAGCGTTAAGCACGGACTCATTATTACTTGCTCCTCCTGACATGGTTAGTGGGAGCAAAAGAAACACATAAGAATATATATACTATATGCTACTGTTATGTGTGGATGTCAACAGCTCTCTCTAACCTATCATTTGTTCTTACCAGTTCTTACCGTGCAAGCAGTAGGCACAATCGGCAACTGGTCGGCGATAACTCCAACGCACAGGGTGGTAAAGCGATGGCTAGGATCCGTCAAGGTAATCGTGAGGTACGTGATGATTCATTAGCCAAGGTTAAATTGACAATACCTCCATATAATGGTAGATATGATCCTGACGCTTACCTTGATTGGGAATTATTGGTGGATCAAAAAATTTCATGTTTTACTGTCTTATCTAAAAATCAAGTTAAGGTTGCTGTTAGTGAATTCATTGATTTTGCATCTATTTGGTGGCATGAAACATGTAGAAGAAGAAATGAACCTATCACCTGGCAAGCCTTAAAACGTGCCATGCGCTCTAGATTTGTTCCTTCATATTATGAGAGAGATTTGATGAATAGGTTGCAACGTTTAAATCAAAATAGCAAAACCGTTGAGGAGTATTATCAGGAGTTACAAATTGGTATGTTGCGTTGTGGTTTACAAGAGAGTGAGGATGCAAAAATGGCTAGATTCTTGGGTGGGTTAAACCGTGAGATTCAGGATATACTTGATTATAAAAAAAACAATTCTATCACTCGTTTGTTCCATCTTGCTTGCAAAGCAGAAAGGGAAGTACAGAGACGACAAATCAGGACGCGAGGAAACTTCAGTAGTTCATCAAAGTCAAATATTGAGGCTGAAAAGGTTCCAACGTCAACACTTCATCAAACATCACCGCCCGTTGTTCCTTCTACCCTTCCGACACGAGCTACGAGTGTAAGTAAGAATTCAGCGGCGCAAGCCCCCGCCAAAAATGCTTCTTCTGTCGCATCCACAGGCCGTACTCGCGACATTCAATGTTTCCATTGCAAAGGAATTGGACATACAAAGCGTGATTGTCCTAGTCAGCATGCTCTCATTATTCGTGAGGATGGTGAGTATTTTTCTGCTAGTGAGCATGAGGATGATCTTGTTTTAGTTGCCGCTAACCCTGCAGGTACCGAAGTTGCCGAAGAAGACGTGTTTGATACTTCGACAACGGAAGCTTATCCAACACTTGTCGTGACTCGTGTATTGACTGCACAAGCAGAACGGTCATAAGAAACTCCGTGGCACAATCTTTTTCAAACCAAGATGGTCGTCAACGAATATGCGGTGCCCGTCATCATCGATGGAGAAAGTTGCAACAACTTTGCGAGCATTGACATGGTCGAGAAGCTTGGCTTGACCACACACCCGCATCCACGTCCATATTGCATTGAATGGTTTAATTCTTACGGTAAGCTCAAGGTAACGAAGACCGTTCGAATTCACATCTCCCTTGATACTTATCGTGATTACATAGATTGTGATGTTGCACCATGGATGTTTGTTCTATTTTGCTGGGTAGACCTTGGATTTATGATGTAGATGCTGTTCATCATGGTAGGTCTAATGAATATAAGTTTATATTTAAGGGAAAGAAATATGTGTTAAAATCTATGACACCGGCTGAGTTAGCAAAGACAAGTTGTAAATCACAAAATAAAAGTGGTGTCAATGAAAAACCAAGTGTAGCAAAACAAAAGGAAACTGTTGAGATGAATTCTGGAATTAAATTGAAAGGGCATGTTCTTTTAGCTACAAAAAAATGTGAAGATGACGACTTAGCTAATGAACCAAACAATGATTTGAAAGATTTGTCTATTGCTTTGCCCTCTGTTGTTTCAAACCTTTTGTAGGAGAATATGCTTAAGTCGAGGACGACTCAAATTCAAGAAAGGGGGGATGATGAGGACATCAATGATGCGGTTGCCCAAGATGGGAGGACGTCGAACTCGCTGCCTGGTCCGGTTCGGACTGCCAGGACCAGTGCACCTTCAAACGGACGTCTAGATCACATACGATGTTCAAATGAGGCAAATAAGGACTCTACGGAAAGCTATCGAGATAAGCTTTCCGACGGATCTGACCACGCCTCCAAATTCCATCCGAGTCAACGGGAATCGCGAAAACAATATAACGGACAGAAACTGTCCGGCGCTGCATGGCCGTATTTTTGGGCCCAAAGCCCGTGTACCCCTAGAGTTAGGGTTGAGTACGTGTGGGCACCTGTATGGGCGCCCCTGCTCTGGCCGCCGCCCTATATAAGTCCCACGCCGTGCTACGTCTTAGTTGGGTTTTGTTTAGTTGATTTCGTCACTGTCGTGTGAGATTTCGCCTTGTTCTTCTTGTGTCGGCTAGACCAACAGGACCAAGATTCTGAACCCCGTTATCCTTAATATATATTCGCAATTCAGATTGCTTATCTTGTGTTCTTGCTCGTTCTTCGGTTGCTTGCAGGAACCGTCCTTCGTGGACAGGTCGATCGTGCTTCTGGTTCGGTCGATAACAATCGATATGGTGGTTTAGCGATCGCCGGGATTTTCAGTTCCTTTGCGGGGTTGGAAGTCAGATCGTTTAGGTCTCCGTGACACCTACCGAGTTATCATCTTTTGTTTCTCACCAGAAGATCGGGACCCCGCGTCCGCGCCCATCAGTGTCTGAGAATTAGCAAATACAGAACAACCACTACAGGAATCAGGCGTAGCCGACGTAAATACGGCGAAATAAATAGCGGTATTTACGTCGGCAGTCGACGTAAATAGTGGTTATTTACGTCGGCCCCACGGCTAACGTAAATAATGGTCGTCGGGTAGAGGCGTCACCTGGCATCGCGTATTTACGTCTTTTCCCTAGCCGACATAAATACAGCCTCGGCACGGCACGACGCTGCGCCACGTGGCTACTCCCTTATTTACGTCGGCCAGGCTAGCCGACGTAAATACAGGGCCATGGCACGGCATGGCAGCGCCATGTGGCGCTTCAAGAATTTACGTCGGCCAGCCTGGCCGACGTAAATACTGGAGCAATGCTGATGCCACCGCACACGCATAGCTCCAGTATTTAGCTCCAGGAACACGTACTTGCAACGGAGAAGCTATGCTCGAGTGTGCCGAAGAAGAAGCAGTATCGTGGTCGAGGCGCAGCAGGAAGGGGGGCGGGCCGGGGCACGCCGCAGAGCGGGCGCTGTGGAAGGCGGGCCGAGGCAGGGCGCGGCGACGGGTCGGGGCGGGGCTGTGGCACGTCGGCGACGGCGAAGGCGGTGGCGGATGCGGAGGCAGCGGCGGCGACGGATGCGGGAGTGAGGCTCGTAGGAAATCATGATCGAGGCCGGTCAGGTTAGGGTAAATGGCGTGTTTACGTCGGTCAGGGCAAAGCCGACGTAAATAAAGTCGTTATTTACGTCGGCCGGGCTGACGTAAATAATTCTGCCACGTTTCCTAGCTCCCTGGTTGTCTGAGCTGCTGCGTTTACATCGGCCTGGCCAACGTAAATACCGTTATTTATGTCGGCACAGTCAGGCCGACATAAAAAAAGCCCATTATTTACATCGGCTTCGTCCGGGCCGACGTAATTAATTAACTTTGGCCGACGTTAATAGTTCGTTTTCCTGTAGTTAACAGCCACGTCCCAAGACAAGTCTGACCTTACTCTGCACGCTGAAGCAGATCAAATCTGCGTCATGGAGCTGGATTTCTCTATAATTCCGGTGTTGCTCTTTGTATCTTGTGGCCATGAGACAGAATTGTGATAGTTCTTCTGATCACTGTAACATATCAATTCTACGTGTTTTCGGTGAGCTTTTTCTCCCCCTTTCCTTGTAGTTCAGATCAACTTCTCGTTTGAATTATAAGGTTATGTGCGAGGAATGAAAGGATGGATGTAATCGTTATTACTTTTTTTTAAGGGCAAGAGAGCTGCCATCTATTGATCAAAAGAGAAGAAGTTTATAGAGTAAGGGGATTTAAAGCCCTCTCCCCAGAGGACGTACAAAGAATTAAGAGATTACAAAATGCGCTCTTGCGGTTGCCCACAGCCGCAGGTCATCTAGAAGTTGTCGAAAGACAACGTCTGGTGGTCGTTCGGACAAGCGAAAAACACGGTTATTCCGCTCGAGCCAGAGATGCCAAATGGTGCCGATGGCAATGGAGAGGGTCGCTTTTGGGTTGGCATCTTGGGCAACATCAATTTCCCACCAAAGCGGTAGGTCGGATTTCCATTGCCAGTGTGACGGGTCCAGTGAGGAAAGTCGAAGCGAAGTGGCAAGGCGCGTCCAGATGAAGGAGCTGAAGCTGCATTCCACGAAGAGGTGCTCTGGAGTTTCTAGGTTCCTCAGGTAGAGGGGGCAGAAGTAAGTGTTGGACAGTTGCCTTCGTAATAGTGCATCAGCTGTCCATATCCTCCTGGCCAGAAGCTCACGACGGCCAATGAACTGCATGTTGTAGGCAGTTTTCACGGAGAAGCGCCCGTCTGTGGAGAAACGCCATGTGATCAGGTCATCTTCGAGTGGCGTCAACGACGCGACGCCTGAGCGAGGCGGAGGAGAAGTTGGACATGTTCAGTCACGAGGGAGGGATCCATATTACGGCTTAGGTCGATTAGCCAGTTGTTGTTCTCAAGCGCCTCCATGACGCTTCGCCCTTTTCTGGTGGAAGCCAGGAAGAGCCGCGGCGCTAGTTCCTTTGGCGACAAGCCTGCAAGCCAACTGTCCTCCCAGAAGAATAACAAGGACCCATTCCAAAGCGTAACTGAGCATTCGGCACGAAGGAGAGCTGCATCAGCCTCTGTGGGAGGGTCTAGTGAGCCCACCCAAGGCCTAGAGGGTGACGTCTTGTTGAGCCACAGCCAGCGTAGCCGAAGGGCTCGACCGAAGCTGGGAAAGTCCAAAACCCCAAGGCCCCTGAACTTGGTAGGCGAGCAGACCAAGCCCCAGTTGACCCTGGGTGGAGCCCCTAGGATAGCAGATCCTCTCCAAAACCATGCTTTTCTTATTTGGTCAATTTTCTTAATGACCGAGGTTGGAGGGGTGATGACGGAGAGAACATAGGTCGGCAGGGCCGAGAGAACCGTTTCGAGCAGGGTAAGCCTCCCTCCTTTAGACATGAGACGACTCCTCTAACCTCCTAGCCGATTTTCGATTTTATCAACGAGGGGCTGAAAGTGAACATGTCGTAGTCTGCTGATGGAAAGTGGGATGCCTAGATATTTAATGGGGAAGGATGATATCGAGGTCCAGACTGTTTCATCTGATGGGGACAACCTGGGACTTAAAAAAGTTTGTTCGAAGGCCGGAGATGTTGCCGAACGCCTAAAGGATGCACGCCAAGGTGGACATCAGTCTGTGTCGGCTTTAAGAAGATGGCGGCATCGTCAGTGAATAGTGAGACTCGACAGTTATCTTGGAGGCCGCGGATTGGCGAGAGGGCACCTTCGTCAATGGCCCGTTGCAGAAGGGCCACAAACAGTTTAATGGCGAGGTCGAAGAGGAGGGGGAGAGTGAGTCTCCTTGTCGCAGGCCTTTGGTATGGTGGATGATATCTGTGGGACACCCGTTGAGGAGGACCCTTGAGGAAGTGGATGCAAGGGTCAACAAAATCTAGTCTCGCCAACGGGGGCCAAAGCCGCGCTCACGAAGATTGTCGAGGAGGTAGGCCCAGGAGACCGAGTCAAAGGCTTTTTTGAGGTCCAGTTTAAGGAATAGGGCTGGCGTGCCGGAGCGGTGAAGAGTTTTGGCGCAACCCTGCACCAATAGGAAGTTATCTTGTATGTGTCGTTTTTTGATGAACACGCTTTAGCAGGGTGAGATGAGCACATCCATGAAGGGGGCCAGCCTCGAAGAGAGGATTTTGGTAAAGAGCTTCCCCAAACTATGGATAAAACTGATGGGGCGGTAGTCTGAGGGACACGCTGGGCCGTCTTTCTTCGGTAGAAGAATGATATGGGCGCAGTTTAGGGATTGGAAGCCGGGAGCATCAAGGCCAAAGAGGCATTGCAGCGCTCCAAGAAGGTCGAAAGATATGTGGTCCCAGCAAGTCTTGTAGAATTCCCATGTAAAGCCATCCGGGCCGGGGGCCTTCTCATTCGGAAGAGAAAAAATCACCTGCTTGAGCTCGTCAAGCGAGAGGGGATCCTCAAGAGAGGAGAGATCCAAAGTAGGCAGGCCCAGGAAGTTCCAGTTGAGGGATCTGCTCATTGAAACCAAATTTTGGGTTGTGTCTTCCTCGAAAATAGAGCTGAAGTGAGAATGCAGGACATCGGCCTTATCTATGAATTTAGTGTAAGTTCCTGAGGGGCTTTGCAAGGAATGAATGTGATTCTTCCGGCGCCGGCTGTTCGCCCTGACCTGGAAGAAATGCATGTTGGCGTCTCCCAGCTTGAGCCAACAGAGACGGGATCGCTGCTTCCACATTATTTTGTCGATGACACTCAACCCAAGGATACGATTCTTTAGCGAGCGGCGCAAGTCAAGCTCACCTTGAGATAACGATCGAGATTTCATGGCCATGTCAAAAAGACGGATAACCTCAGAGGCGACCGCCAGCTGGAGCCTGGTGTTTTCGATGTGTATACGGCTCCAGGTGCATAGGGCGGAGGCCGTGCGAGGGAGCTTCAGCTTGAAACGAAGGAGGGGTGGGTGGGCATGTTGTTGTTGTTTTCTCCCTAGGCTTGCTAAAGAACCTCCGAGAAGCCTGGCATCTTTGTCCAGAAGGATTCGAATCGAAAGCGACTAGGTGGGCGAGGTGTCCACTCGGCGGTAAGTAGGAGGGGGCAGTGGTCCGAGGCAGTGGATGAGAGCGGTAGTAGTGAGCATGACGGGAAGATCATTTTCCAATCAGGGTTGCAGAATGCTCTATCAAGTCTCACAAGGGTTGGCCAGGACTGCTCGTTGCTCCAGGTGAAACGATGTCCGGAGAGGTGGATCTCTTTTAGGTTGGAGTTGTCGATGGTTTGCTTGAAACGAGTCATGAGCCGGCGGTTGAGATTTAGATTGTTCCTGTCATTTGCTTTGTAGATCATATTGAAGTCGCCGAGGATTAGCCATGGGGAAGCAAATAAGTTGCCGATGGTTTCAACTTCCTGAAGAAAAGCTTTCTTCTCAGAGTCACTCGTTGGGCCATAAACAGTGCTTATGGCCCAGCTTGATTGGCCATCCAAATGGGTTACCTTCGCGGAAACGGAGTGTTGTAGGATGAGCGGGTCGGAGAGTTGGAGAAGGGAGTCGTCCCAGAATAGGAGGATCCCACCCCTAGAGCCCGTAGAAGGGAGTTGCAGGCAGCCCCTCAGCCTATAACCGCAGATCTCCATTAGGGTCTGGTGGCAGGGGTTGGAGAGTTTGGATTCTTGGATCGCTAGGATGGAGGGGGAATGGTCTCGAACTAGCGTGGCCACGACGTCCCGCTTTGCAGTAGAGTTAAGTCCGCGAGAGTTCCAGTTGAGGATCTTCATTGGACGGAACCGAGGCGAGCACTGGAATGAGTTACCCAAGCCAGGTTGTCAAAAACACCTAGGTGGAGCCGAGGTGCACCGCGCGCAGGCGGTTCCGCTGGACAGGTAGACCGAAACCCACGCGGGGGAGGGGGGACTAACCTGGGACGCACCGCACGCAGACGGTTCAAGCAAGGGAGAAAAGGTAAATGCCACATATAGGAGGCAAAGGGGGCACAAGCCTGACCTACCACTCGCAGGTGGATGAAACACTAAAGTTACGGCCACACGCAGGTGACAGGGATGATACAAGCCCACACACGGGTGGAAAAGGCCGAAGGGTATACTAATCATCATGAAGAGTACACACTAGAGCGCGGGGGTTAGGGGAGCGAGGCTAAGAGGCAGCCACGTACTCCTCACCCGCATCCGGACAGACGCGGAAAGGTCCAGTGCAGGGCGGGCAAGTCCACAAATGTCAGCCACGGTGGCGAGTGTGTTGTCATCAAGCAGACCTATGGCGAACAGGGACCTCAGCTGAGCAGCGAGGTCGTCCACGGACGAGGAGTGAGGGATGCCCAATTTGCGGGCAAGGAGGCCCTGCGCCCATCGAATGGCGGGGACAGAGGAGGACCCACCACCAGCAAACGACGGCCTCCCGGAAGCCAATCTGGAGCTGCGGCGAACAGGGGTGGTACGCTTAGGGCGCGAGCGTCTAAGTGGAGGTGAGGGGATCAATGGGGCGGGGGTAACCACAATGGCCCTAGAGAGGAGAGACTGAGTCGGGGTGAGCGGTGCCAACTCAGCCTCTAGGGACATAGGGTCAAACCGAATCACCTCAGGGGAAGCAAAGTAGAGTGTGTCAAGGCAGAGTGGGTCCAACGTGCCAACAACAGTGCAAGGCCCCAAGGAGATGGGCCGGTTGTAGCCTGTCGGCCGGCCTAGCACGCAAGAACTAGGCTTGAGGCCCAGTGCAGCAGTGACGGGCGAGGTGCTATTGTGGGCCGAAACAGCGACGCGGGCAGAGGCAAGGCCTTGGACGAGCCTTGGAACGGCGAGGCTTCCGGACTGCGGCGTTAATCGGCACATAGGTTCGCGTGCAGGAAGCTGAAGGGCATGCGAGATTGAATCGCACCCCCGGTAGGCGACTGGTCGCACAAGGGAGTTCGACAGTTGGGTAGGGTCCACTATCTTGGTGAGTGAGGCCACACTGGTGGTCAGCACTGCCACATCTGCAACGACCACATCCCCCTCTAGCGTGGCCATGGCACGGACGGCGCCGAGGGGGGCGAGCCAACAAGATCGCCAGAGCGGGCGACGTTGGAATCGCTACTGGAGAATGCGGCGCCGCTAGGTTGGGAGGAGGCGGAGCAGCCACGGTTATCGCTATTAGCGGTTTGGGAGGGACGCGCAACAGGTGTGCCGGCCGCGGAGCCAGCGACGGCGGGACAAACGCGTGCGGGACCGCGAACACGACGTGCCCCGAGGAGCAGGGGTGCTTGAGCTCGAGGGCGAGCGATGAGAAGCACGTAGACGCGCGCCAAGCTGAGCTCGAGGGCGCCAAGCTGAGCTCGAGGGCGCGCGATGAGAAGCACGTAGAGCTGGCCATGGCGTCGATATTCGTCCCAGACATAAAGATGGAGGAGGCGGCGGCCAAGCTGAGCATGGTCCCAACTGCAGTCTCTCTAGTTCTGATGATGGCTGGAGAGCTCATCTGTGCGTCTCCATAGGACAGCAGAGTTCAGAAGGCACCAAAGTTCAAACATGTTACTGTTCAGATGGCCAGGGTGTTTGTGACTTCTACAGTGCTACATCTCAGCTGGAACCTTTGTACCAAATTGCAGAGTATCATGTGGTATGCTCGTCCCGTTTTGATGTTGGCAGGATTGAATAATACTATGTTCTTTTGAGCAAAATAATACTACGTTCTGAAAATTTGGTAGCATTTTTCGGTCCCAAAATCTACAATACTGATTTATAAACAATAGTAGCGAGTTAGCAACCAGCCCGACCAACCAACAAGATTTTGCCCATTTAACTTCTAGGATGACATGGGCATATGTTGGATCTACATGAACTATTCGCATGTTAATGTAGTCTTTAATATTTATATAAAATCAACAAATATTTCAAAATGCAAATATCAAAAGTAGTAAAGCTACTTTTAAAATTTTCAAATGTTTTATGCGATGGCTTGAGCGTATGTGATTTTAGATAAATTATTCCCACGTGGTATTAAATCACAAATTACTTATATAAATAACGTCATAAATATCATAAATAAAAAAACAAATTGACTCCAACATCAATGAAATAATGCTAATGATAATCCTGAAAAATATCATGTTTTCAGATTAGAAAAATTGAAAAACTCCAACCTGAAATCATGAAAAAATAGAAACTCTAACGTGGTATTTAGGATTAGCATTGTCATTATTTCCTGGATTTTTGGGTCAATTTTATTATTATTTAAGTTACATTTATAATGTAATTTATATAAATAAGTTGTGAATTCATAGCAAGTGGGAATAATTTATTTAGAATCACATATGCTCAAATCATCGCATAAAAATTCAAAGTATTAAAAGTAGGATTACTATTTTTGCACGCTTTTAGAACTATTTAAATCAATAAGAGATTTTATATACGCACTTTTAAGCAACAAATTATAAAAAAAATTGAAATGTGCATAACCCATACCATATAAGCTAGTCCGCGCTCTATTATCCAAGTCATACTGAAACTACCAGTAAAACATACATACTAGACCAAACAAATCAAACATTTCTTTTCTTGAAAAACACAATGCCACATGCTTCAGCCAACTATTACTATGTTTAGTTTTTTTTCTCATTCTACCCCATATTTTGAATTCAAGTATTCAGCGGTGTTCATATAAAAAGATGCCCTGGCTTCAGTTATCATTACCATACCACGTTGATACACCAATACGGCTGATTTCCCAACTTCCTGCTGATTCTCTGATACATGAAACCCTGCGCAAACCCTGGTTTCAAATATCATACCACGCCTATATGCCGATATGACTGGTTTGGTGGGGGGATATGACTCGAGCAAGAAAAGAACAAATAAAATAATGCAAGATATTTCAGGAAATTAAATAACTTCTCTTTGCAAATTTTGCATTGATATGTACAAGTTACGCGAATTTGGAACTTGATCTGACTTGAAGCAGTACATCATCAATTAGATATCCATGAATAAGCATTTTAATAGAAATGGAAAAAAATTATATGAGAAATAATGATGGGATACATATCTGATTAGTAACAACCAGTTAACTATAATCAGCAAGATTTGCCTAATGCACACACCTGGTAACAATTCTGTATCATCTGTTTTTTTATTTGACAAGATTGTATCATCTATCTTGATCTCTATGATTGCCCCAAAAATGCTCTTAATTTTGTGAGCTAACGTTACAGCCTTCAAAAGTTAAGCAGCCCTCAATAAAAAACACCACCAAGTAATAACCACCATTTGAAGCAGAGGGTAAACATTGCGGCTTGCTCCAGTGTTTCAAGATCATAGAACGAATTGAAATTTGCAGATAAGATGGAAAATTGCTCCGCTAGTGTGATGACTTATTCTCCCAATATTGATAAAAAATGGGCTAACTATACAGATTCTATGGGTCTAGCTGTGGGCTAAACGAGTTGAGGTATCCTATGAAGGAACAACATTTCCTATGCGTATTCTTACAGGTAATGGTCTGGCAATCAGACCATCCATCAACCAGCCACCATTTGAACCATCATGTTTTACATGGCTGAATTCCCTCTGAATATAATCTAGTGATACTTCAAGCCTTCCACCTGGTCTACACTCTGAGGCAACATTACTTGGCTTGAAGCCCATATATTTCTCCAACCAATAGAGGTAGTTAACATGGTATAAAGATTTGAGCATGTCTTCCGGAGAAGATCCCTCTTTAAGAACAACCTATAGACCAGAGGTAAAACATTAATTATTTGTGCGCTATAAATTATAACAATATAACAGGCAATTAGGAAATAATTGCTTCAAGATGAACTCACACAAAATTTTCCCTGGTAATCCGTAAGAAGGTATTGCTCATTTTTGTATAGATCAAACAGCGCACATGCATCTTCTTTGTTCTCAATTATCTCACTAAGCTTAGAACCCAACTGCAACCGTTGACAAATCCTATCTGCAGCATCTTTGGCTTCTTCTGATAAAATCTTGCTTTGCTGGTGCAAAAATTCAAGCAACCAGTAAAAAAATAAGATAGAAGCAAACAGGAGTGTAGGATTATGTGTTTTAAATTAAACATGATGAATTAAGTTACTTTAGTCTTCTCAGACGAACAAAATGGTCAGATCTAATCCAAACACAAAAGGCATCATGCACTTGGACGTTATGAAATGCATGTAAAAGGTGATCCTCACTCTCTAAAAGGAAAAAGTTCTTTTACAAAAATATACATATGACCTGAGCATTATAACAGTCAGGGAGAAGGCAAAAATGATCAAAATTCAGAAATATGACACTAAAGATATGCTTGACATACTTTCCGTGGACCACCAAGGGACAGATTCAGAATAAGTGGTTCCTCATCATTAACCTCTTTGACTGGAGGAACTTGTCCACTTAATAGATATTCACTAAATACCAAACCTACAAGGAAAAAGAGATATTCAATCACTTCCGAGAGCATTGTCACTAATAATGATTGAAAATATGATTTATGCTCATTAGTACTGAAATATTAACAGCGATGCTACATTATGGGCAAGCATGTGCTGACAAATGTATGCTAGCATGCTTGTTGGACATGTAAAAGGAAAAGAGAAGCCACTAGTAACATATCATACAGTGAAAACCAAAGTAGGAGCAAAAGAAATGACTACTATCTGTGGAAAACATCGTGAAGACAAGCCAAATATAATGTTCCAACAATCCAGTTCTATACCAGATGCATTTACCAGCCTCAAATTCAACATTCTACAATGTGATTTGTTTTACAACTACAATGTGATTTGTTTTACAATCTACATTTTCTAACAAAACAGTGGTGTCCATTTCATCAAGGAGAAAGTTTAGTTCTGCCCCTAAAAGTATTAGAAGTTTTTCTACTTCTCCCTGACCTCCAAAACAAGGTACTGTGAGTCCTGAAATATGTAAAACCTCATAATTAGAACTTAAAACGATTTTGCCACCACCATGAATGATGTGCCTGGCAAAAAGGTTTACTTTACACCCGTAAGTAGAGAGCAATGTATATGGTGCAATCAGCCTGTTTAGTGCACTCATGCACTGGGCCAACAAGAGCTATGAGATCTTGATCTAAGGAAAGAGCACGAAAAGCGACAATTTTATGAAAAAAAAAAATACACCCCCCGGCTCATTCTCTGGAAATTTTCAAAAACAGCCTCGGCAATTCAGTCGCCTCTCTCCCATTCCCAGTCAGCCCTATCCCAAATCCTCTCTTCCCCATCCTGCTCTTGCCGCCGTCACCATCCGACCATTCCTCTCTCGTCGTTGCCCGCCTCACAGCCAGGCAAGGTTGCTGCCGTCACTCCCAGCTTGTCACCATTGCCTGCAAGGCTGCAAGGTTGCTGCCGTCACTCCCAGCTTGTCACCATTGCCTGCAAGGCTGCAAGACCGCCAGCCATGAACCCTAAATTAACATTGAGCCATCAATGCCGCCGCTGCCAGTGGCCATTCCGTCGTCGCCCCCTCCGAGGCAGTGCGACACCATGGCCACATCCACCCCCATCAACCATAGACGGCAGCAGGTTTCATATGAGAAAACACAGTGGCTAAATCTTTTTACTGACAGACTTAGTGGAAACTAATCTCTGGCATCATCATTGAGGTGACTTAGTTAAGCTGCACGAGTATTTATCGTGTTTGCAGGACTTCAAAGTTAATTTCTAATTACATGGCTGTTTGTGGACTCATGATTCTGGGCAAATGGTGCTTCATTATGCAGATAAATGTCCAAACAAATGATGACTAGGTAACTATACACGAACATTTCAGGATCTTTGTTATTTTTGTATGAGTATGCAATTAAAATTAAACGCACGTTTGTTTTCAGGTGATATTAAGAAGAAACCAAAGCACAATGAGATTTTTTTTTAATCACTGTTGCAGCAGTAACAGCACATAGATCATTGGAGTGTGCCTCCGTGCTTTATCCATGGAATCATATTTTGGACCTGATTCCATAGAAATTTTCAGTTTAATTTATATGCTGTATGAATGGCACCTTGAGTGTCAGGACACCTCAAGCTTGCTCCCCATGTACATAGTGCAATATCAGTTTTGTATTTCTTGGCTATGGCATTATTGAGTTTGTGTTTAGAAATGTGCTTTACACTATAAACCTGATATTGTTCTACTCTGCAATATGGACATAAGCTATTTATTTGAATATGAAAAACTTTTATGTTTAATCGATTGTGCTTGCAATGGTATCAATTGACCTTTCACCAATTGATTTAATGAATACCATACTAACATCCCTTCCTCAATTTCAGTCTTTCAGACCAAACAACACATCACCGTTTGAAATACTCCTGAGTAAAGAAAGACCGAGCAAAGTAGAATAATCAGAAAGTTACTCTGTCCAAGCAAAACATCACCACTTGAAATACAAATAAGGCATCTCAAAGCAACAAGAACGAACACTACACATTTACAGAAGAAAGCTACTGCAGAGCCCTGGAAGGCTGGAAACTGCGAAGTGTCGTTCTATTCTAGTAAGCTAGGAGATGCCATCTTCAGATTTGAGATAGCACCAACACTGATATGATTCCCTTTTTTACACATCTCCAGAAAAGTGTGGAAGCCACGGCACCAAATACCATATCAGCAACGATGGGGGCGGCTGCGCCATGACCTTGTGCTGCCGCAGAGGTAACTACGACGCCATGGCCACAGGCGGCGGCGGCGGCTCGGTCTTATTTTTAGGGTAAAGGTGTGGCGGTTGCAGCCTTGCAGGCAATGGTAGCGAGCGATGGCGGCAACATTGCCCTGATTGTGAGGCAGGCGACGACGAGAGAAAGATGGGGAAAGGGAGATTGGGGATAGGGCTGGCTGGGGGTGGGAGAGAGGCGTCCAAAGTGCTGGGATGTTCAAAAACTGGCAGAGACTGGCAGGCTTCTTTTAGAAAATTGACACTCTTGTTTCTCTTTCCTTGGATCAAGATCACACTGCTCTGGTTGGCTGAGTGCACCAAACAGGCTGATTGCACCAGATATGTTGCCCAAGTACAGAAGTTCATACTTAACCCCTGAACTGCAATATCAGGTATTGTGTGTCCCTAACCTAAACGACTTTCAAGCATTGAAATAACAAAGAATATTTGAAGTAGCAGGCTTCGCTTTTCATATCAAAACTAACAGATTTCTTTGGTAGCTATGTGGGGTGGTCGCCGGGTCGGGAGGCGGAGGAGGGGGGGATCAAATACTGTTCTAAAAGAAAACAGGTGATAAAATACTTCATTATAAATATTTTACAGCCTGCACTTTCAGTTCAGAAAAGATTTGATAGAACCATCAAAATAAATCCAGTTTTAAAGGATCACCCAATATGGTTTTTGCCATATTAGCACCAATATCATATGGTTTTAGACAAGGATTCAACTCAACGATGTTGTCAACCAGACCACTGACCTCTAATATAGCAAAAACCACCCTAACTTAGACCACCATCACTGAAATCACCTCAGATTGTAAGCTGACCAGGTTTTGTAAAAGTGGTCGGTTAAATACCCGATGTGCAGGTTAAGGGATTATATAGACTTTTGAAAAGTTTGGTGGTGCATAATATAATGGATTTTCTAGTGTTTTGTCTCCCTAGACAACAAACAGCATAGGTTACAACAAGCATAATATAATCTGATATATGTGAGCAGTTATATTTGTATCAACAAGGCAGTTCAGCTTAAAGGGATGTCCTCTACCAAAATCATGGGATGTCTTCTATAAAAATCACTTCATTACCAATGCAATACCATTATTGCAAGTTATATTTCAATATTTCCCAAAAAATATGTTGGATTAAAATGTGAATGCCAAAATGCACAACTATGTGAAAACCAACTTCAATCAAGTTCAATGACCTCTTTAATGCACCATGAAGATATCGATTCATCAGCTAGCCATTTTAACTTTTCACCAAATTGATTAAACAATATCACTCAAAAAAAAAAGATAAGTAGCAATGGAGAAAACAAAATTACTTGCACGGTATGGATTCAGCGTTCTCAGTTGAATTGATTGATACGACTTCAGGTTGCAATACATGTGAACTGCAGTAACTCCAGCAAATGAAATAAGAGCTAATGGTACTGATGAGCCAATTTGGTTAGCTAATGCTATGCCTAGCATTATGCCAAGGAACTTGCTAACCATTCCCTGAGCTTCACCCTTCGCAATGACCTGAAAATGTGATGCTTGATTGATTTCACTTAGTCAAGCAAAAATGTGAAACAAAACATAGAAATCGTGCTAAAGATCTTAAAAGGTACAATTAGTTATGTGGTTCCTCTAGACAACAAAAATTGTAGGAGCGCGTTGTAGAAATATTTTAATAGCATACAGCTACTCATGCATGGTGGGGAAAATAATTCTAATATCAAAACAAGCAGAATTATCCATGTCCACTATACAAAGTGTTCCATAACATTGGTGATGGAATTATATAGATAGCAGAATCTGACATAGACAAATCTTGCTTATAGAATTTGATCTAGCTGTCTAGCATCTGGTACTGTAATTTTATATGGATAAATCGAGTGAATAAAAACGCAAGGTATCATCCCGCTAGACAACAACTTATGTATGATAATCAGATAAAGTAGATGATACAGGCAGTAACATGTGAAATAAAATACCGAGCAAAAATTGTTCACAAAATAAAATTTGACTATACCTCCGCAAAGTTTCTTTGGACAGCAAAGCCAGCATAAAAACAACTTCTGGTGGCAGCCTAGAGGCATAAAATGATGAAAAATGTTCATGATAAGGAAAACTTTATGAATTTGATTCATTGCATTATCTTACAAAACAATTCCATGAACGAAGATCCAAAATGGTAATATGATATGAATTGGAATAGCAGTACAATAACATAGCGCAGTGTATTTTTCTTACACTATTCAACCAGACAGGTAAATGGTCCAATGATAAACATGACCATAGAGACAACATGATCCTACCTAGAGTTGTTAAAAAAAGCTTGAGCTGCGCAAGCTTGGTTTAAGCCCTGAACAAGCCAAAATCGAGCTTGGATCCGAGCTCACAAGCCTCTTTACTAAGCCTTACTAAACTGCTCAAGCAAGCTTCAGCCTGGCTTGAAACTCCAAATCGCTAGATCTCGAGCCTTGTTGCTAGAGCTTCGCTTGCTTACAGCCCTAGGTCTTTCGTGACCATCAACAGATAACTCAAAAAATCTTATCAGCTTAACGGCTTAACAGCTTAACGACTTATCTACGTTTTGAAAAAGCATATGGTTTAAGTTTTTTTAATCCATTTTTCGCTGTTTTGAAGGTGGGTTGTAACGCTTTAAAAGGCAAGTAAAATGAAATGGACCCGAATCTCTCGACTACCTCGAGAAGCTCTCAAAGTTCAGTCATTTCAGCCGAGTACATTTTTTCGCTCTTTGAAGGTGGGTCCTAACGCTTTAAAAAGAAAATTAAACGAAATGTATCCGAATCTCAAGACTACCTAGAGAAGTTCTCGAAATTCAATCATTTCAGCCATTCAGCTGTTCAACCGTTCAGATCAACTCAAAAGAACAGGACCTTAGTTCACAACGAAGGATAAACACCATCATATGGAGGTTGGATGGCATTGACTTAAAGTAAGGATGGTGCTAGGTGGAAGGCAACACATATTAAGGTAGGAATGGAGTAGCTTGCATAGGGAGTCCAAAAACTAGTAATGAGACTTGATAAAACTTCTTTGTTATTCATTCGTCACTATCAAAAGCATGTGGCAGTCTGTGACATCCTCTATTTTATCGTATACTTGTATTTTCACAACTATAAAAATAAATAGGGAAATGCTTCGCACTGGACGTCCGACACTATCGGACGCCCGCGGCCCAGCCCAGCGAACCAAAAACGCACGCGCCTCTGCTGAGACGCTGCTAGCAAAAGTGCAGTTCCTTTTTTCTCATTTAATTTTCTCATTTTCGTCTCTATTTCATCTGGAGTCCAAAATACATGGAACAAATTTCATAATTCATCTAAAATCCTAATTAACTCATTTTAAATACGTTTTTATTTTTTTTATATTTCATTATTTTCATTAGCCAAATTGTTTCGACAATCCATACATAGTGTTTCCAATAGGCTAAACTAATTATTTCAGCAGAGTAGACATATTGTTCCAATAGAAAAAACTAATTGTTGCACTTTGATAGACATATCGTTCCAGTAGGCTAAATTAATTGTTCCAATAGACTAAAAATATTGTTTCAATAGGCTAAAACATTTGTTTCAACAGATTAGATGGATGGTTCCAACAGGCTAAACTAATTGTTTCAATATGCTAGACATATTGTTCCAACAGGCTAAACTAGTTGTTTTAACAGACTATATATATATTAATCCAATTGGCTAAACCAATTGTTTTAGCATGTTATATATATTGTTCCAACAGGCTAAACTAATTGTTTCAACATGCCAGACATATTGTTCCAACAGGCTAAACTAGTTATTTCAATAGGCTATATATTTTGTTCCAATAGGCTAAACCAATTGTTTTAGCATGCTATATATTGTTCTAAAAGGCTGTACAAATTATTTCATCAGGCGAGACAAATTGTTTCAATAGGCTAAACTAGTTGTTTCAGCAGGCTATATATATTGTTCCAATAGGCTAAACCAACTGTTTCACTTGGTTATACGTCCACTAGGCAAAAGTAACTGTTTCAGCAGGCTAACCATATTGTTTCAACAGGCTAAACTAATTGTTCCATTAGGATAACAAATTGTTTCAGTAACTTTTTAATACTCCCTCCAGTTTGATAATTCCTGTCGTTTTAGACATGATCTCACATACCAAGGAAGTATTAAATATCTCGTAGTAGTAATATGGTCAAATGAATGCTTGTAGCTTAGTGGTTGCTCCCACTTTCCCATAAGTTGCATGCCTAGGTTCGAATTTTGATGCTACACTTTATTTAAATACACACCCAACAAATGGTTCTAGGGCCACGTAAAGTTCTGCTTACAATCAATGCATCCTAGAACGACAGGAATTTTTCAACTAAACACAAAACACTCCAGCGACAGGAATTATCAAACTGGAGGGAGTAGCAACATTGGTCTTGTTTTGTTCATAAAAATGCGAGGAACGCAGTGGTGCAAACGGTTTATGGATTGGAGCACCCAGTCAAAATCTATTGCCTTTGAAAGGAAAACAAAAAATGAATCTTCGCTGACGCGTTGCGGACGTCATCGTTGGAACCATGGCTCGCACTGTGTTCACACTGTTTGCATGTGATTACGAGAGGCAGCTGTGCATGTGCGATTAGCGATGCATGCATGCCATTAGGAAAGGAGCAGCACACAATGTGCATGCGTGATTAGCTGTGCATGCATGCGATTTGGAGAGGCAGCAGCGTGCAACGTGCATGCGCGATTAGCGGTGGAGTGGGCCGGGGCAGCGTCCGACGCTCGCGCGCGCGTCGGACGTCCGTCCCCAAGTCCACGCCAAATAAATAAAAGGGAATTGTTATATACAGAACCCTAATTTAAATTATTTTAATTTTAAATTAGGTTTAATCCAAAACCATATGAAACCTTTTGGGAAAATTCTTGGAAAATTCTAGTAATTCTTCAAACCATCATTTAGCCACCCTCCAAATTTCAAGCTCAAAGCTCAAGGGTAGCCCATGATTCCATTAAGTGTTGTCGTTCTGCCGGGAGCTCGTCAAACTCATGAAAAGATGAGCAAACGTGGGAGACCCAAGCTCAAATTTGGAGGAGTTTCTAGAAGCCTAATCTCGTGCTAGGATAGAAGCCCACGCCAAAATTAGCGGATTTTGGTATTTTCCTAATTTAGGAGTCATAATCCTACCCGGAGTAGAATTAGAGTCCAATTCAAGTTCCCCCACCATAAGGCCGGACCTAGATCATTCTCCCACTATAAATACCACCCAAGACCCCTTCTCAAGTCCACAACTCGAGAAACCCCAGATCGCAAACCCTAGCCGCCAAAACCCTAGCCGCCGAGGAGTTTTCGAGGTATTCCTCTCTGTACCTTGCCCAAACTCGAGAGTAGATGGCACCATCGTGTAGAGCTCGTCGAGACGGTCAAAAAGGATATATGGATCATCGGTTTTGGCGAAGATTTGTGCAAGATAAAGCTCGCCGGAGGAGCTGCGTCACCGCCGCGCCGCGCCGCCCCTCAAACCGCGCCCCAATCCCCACGCACCATATGTCCATCCACCGCCACCTCACGCCAATGCCGCGCGCGCGTCGCACCGCAACTCCGCCACCACATGTCGCACCTAGACTCGCTGAGTTGCTGCCGCCACTTGTCGCCCCCGCGCTCACTTCCGCTTGCGTCGCGCCTCCATCTATCCAGCGCTACCACGTGGCGAAGCCGCGTCGCACCGCCCGCCGCCACCACCGTCGCCCGCATCCGCACCAGCCTATCCCAAGCCGCCGCGTGTCCCCCTTTGCTTCGCCGCTGCGCGCCACTTGTTGAGCCGTTTGGTTTGTCGGTTTTCTTCGGTTAAACCAGTTTATTCTTTTCTAGTATTTTCTGATTTATTCAAATCTTTCGGAAATTGTTTAGGGAGCATCCGAACTTCAAATTGAATGATTCCAAATCCATTAAATCACATAAATAGCCTAGAATTTTATACATTTTATTAAGCTATATGTTATGTTTAATGTTTTGTTCTTATGTATTTGCAATCACGTGTAGATCGCACCTGTGTGCATTGTTCTAGGGTTTTCCAGGAGCAATTTGGAGGATCCCAGGACGCCAAGTATTATCAGGGCAAGATAAATTGCATCTTGCTCTCCTGCTTTGCAAAACTCACCCGATTATTACTTTTATTTACTTTTCTCATGCATAAAATGATGGGAAGGGTTAGACGCCTATTATATTCACACCGAGTCATCTACCCTGTGAATTCAGCTTATTTATTGCTGCCATAGTATTTCCTAGCCTGTACTTCTGCATAATTGCTAGTAATCGTGGATTGGTAGTTAATTAGGTTATTCATCATATAATTATTCTTGTGACTTGATATAATTGGAGGTGCTGAGTTACTTTAATAACCTAATCAACTAAAACCTACGTGACATGTGTTGACTAAAGCTGGCAAGTTGGGTGATTTTGTAGATTGTGGTGTAGTTAGTCACCTTGGTCTAAGGACCCTTGACGTGTGCTTATCCGGCCAAACCATACAAGCGCAACCATAAATGCTAGCACTAACATATCGGCCAACATGTGCTAGACCTAGCTTAGTAGTTAGGGAAAACTGTTAGCACACGATATTTTGAAAAGATCGGACTACGGTCCGTTGGCTCGAGAGGGGGACCCGTAGTGTCAAAACCTTAGAAGGGGTATTGGTGTTAACAGAAGGAACTAATGAATTGCCTTGTATCATTATTTGGTCTAGGCTCCTAAGGAAGAGTTAAGGTATAAAAGTAGCACTAGGCTTATGGGTAAAATGTGCTACACTCTGCAGAGTTTAAAACTATTATGATAGCCGCTCCCACGATCATGGGAGAGGAATGTCGTACATGATAGTCTTATGTGTTAATAATTAACTTGATGGGTTAGTTTGGTTTGAGTTATTCGAAACTTGTGTTGTTCTGCAGAGGGGCTTTGGGAGCCGAACTCTGTGTATTTACTTTGGGAATCTTATCATTATCAATTGCTCTATAAATTGTTTTACAACACTTTAAATAATATGATTAGAATAGGTGTTTACGCAAAATAGCCACCGTGTTCTTGTTTACATCCTTGCATTCAATATAAGGATTCTTGCTGGGTAGCCGTATGCTCACTATACAAACCACGGATATATTTGTACTCAGGAGAAGAATCGGGTCTAGTTTCCCCGCAGGATCAGGAGGATTTTGTGCCGGATTTCGATTAAGACTAGCTGTCGTTTAAGGGTTGGATTAGTGCACGTCATACTTTATTTCCGGTGCATTATTTGGATTTCCGCACTTTTAACTATATTATGTCGTCCTAATCAAACTATTGTAATAAGTGGTTGTGCAACAATTACTTTTGCATATTATGTTATTTTCTTAGTTAATTGTGACTGTATGATGATGTTCGACAATTGTCGATCATAAGTTGCTAGCATTGATCTCTGCAACTAGCAATGAATCACGAGTGGATCCTGGTGAAACCGGGGTTGCGACACAACCACCCATATATAGATGTGCTTATCTATTAATTAAAAAAGTCAAATCTTAATCATATACTCCCTCCGTCCCAAAAAGAAAGTCGTTTTAGGTATTTTATAGTGGTGGGAGGGGAATCTATAGGTATTTTATAGTGGTGGGAGGGGAATCTAGCATTTATTGCCCTAAAATGACATTCTTTTTGGGACAAAATTTGAATCCCAGGATGACTTTCTTTTTGGGACGGAGGGAGTATGTAGCAATAGAAATAAATAGCTAACTTCCTAATAATAAATTGGTTCGACCCAGGCCTATGTCTGACATTTACATGCTAGCATGTTGTCATGGCGCCATCACGAATACCTATGAAATTGGCTTCTCATGGTATACCCAATAAAATCATCTATTATTGAAGTCTCTGCGAACATGTATGCCATGCTTGGAATCAAGACTATCTTTCGTCAGTTTTTTTTTCTATAGTGAGAAAGCTTCAACATAAACATATAACAAGGAAAGATTAGATGCAAGGCAAGCAAGCAATAGATAGCCACAATCAAACACCCACAAGTATCAGTCTCTGGGCTAGACGTTGTAATTTGATATAGAAGCAAATATGTAAAGAACGACCAAACAATAATTACAATGCAAGTTCATTTCATTATTCTGATGAACCTCAAAATGCACAACTCCACCTATAATGATCTAAAATCTTTTCATGTTAGCTGACCACAAGGAGAGGCACTGTAATACTGACAATCAATAGAAAAGTCCTGACCTGTATCAAAGCAGCTGCCGATCGACCAGCTCCAGCCACCGCGCCAATAGGAACAAATAGGTGAGGGAACACTGGAGTCAAAATTTCGAGGCCATAAGCTGTATTCTCCAGAAGATCCGCAAACAGCCGCCACCCCTTCGGGTTAACATCAAAATGCCGGCCAAATTTGGACAACAATATCTTGCTCATGTATCCCAATCCATCCTTCAGTACCCAATTGACAGCAGCTGCAGTTGGTATAGCACCTTTCCCCAATCCAACCGCATAGAGCAACGCCTGACAGCACAATTCATTCACTCTATAAAAACGCCAAATTTTACCTAAGAACTGGAGGATTCCACAGCAGTGCATGCAGGCGGCCAAGCGTTAAACCTGTGTGGAGAGAACACCACTGATCTGGCTGGCGACGCCCTGCACGCCGCGCCACAGTGAATACTGCAGGTAGTCGCTGCTCACGCTGTAAGGGTACCCGTCTGGGAGCAGCAACTGAACAGGAACATCCGCACACCGCCGCCATGACCGCTCCAGCTGTCCCCGCAATGCGGCCAAGTCATCACGGGTACCTCCCACCACCTCGACCCAATCTTCTGGCTTCGACCTCTCGTCTCCCGCAACAACGTACGAGCTCCCCGTGGGGTCCGACACGAGCAGTGTCCGCGCGCCGCCCCTCACCTCCCAGACGTTCGCGCCCTCGCCGCCGCAGCCGCCGCCTGCACCAAGGGCTTCGGCCAGGGCGGACGGGATGGAGGCGAAGGCGCCGAACTGGAGAAGCAAGAAGAGAAGGAGCTCGGGGTGCACGGACTGGAGCCACCGCCACCACCCATCGATAGGGTCGAGAGGGTCTCTTCCCCCTTGCATCCACCACCAACCTCCATCACCACCACCGCCGATGCTGTCTCCGCCTCCGCCGAAGCCGCCAGGAGGGGAGGCGGCGAGGGGCGGAAGGGAGAGCCTGGCGGCGAGGCGGGGGAAGCAGCGGGCGGCAGCGCGGGGTAAGGAGGGCGGGAGGGAGGGGCGGCGAAGGGGGAACGAGGAGAGAGCGGAGGGCAGGAGGAGGAGGAGAGACTGGGACGAGGACATCACCGGAGCAAGGTGGCGGCGGGGAAGGTGGGGTTTGAGAGTTGAGACGAGGCCGAGGCGGCTGCGGTGCCTTGGACTGGAATTTTCAAGCTTGAGGGACGACGACGGCGGTTGCTAGGCTCCTAGCAGAACCGGGCCGGCGCGGAAGCGAACGGCCCTCCAAAAATTCGGCCCAAAAATATTTTCGAAATCAAGAAAATGAATATATTATGTGCATAATAAATTGAACAGATTGTTAGAATCTCTAATATTAGCTGGTTGAATCATGTAGAAGAATTATTATTAAATCCAGCATCCGTAATGTACGTAGAAGAATTATTATTTTTCATAGGGTTAGCACATATAACCACCCCTAGACCCCATATTAATCGAGTGCAAACATGCCTAGCAATTCTAAGAAAGGGAGAGGCTTAGCCTCACTAGTCCTATGCGTCCATCCTGCCAGACATAGCAAAGCAACACGAAGGAATTTTCTCGATCGAAAGCCAAGGCTAGGTAGGGAGCAAGAGCTATCAAACCCTCACACAAGCACCAAGAAGAAGGAATGATCAACATAGCGGCTAAAACAACAAGGGCATAAACACTACAAGGAGTCCCCGCCTACGTCACCATAAACATCGTTCGTCTTCTAAGGAGGGGGCATGCCATAGCTGAAGGTTGGAGTTTCATAATGCTCTTACTTTAGTATGACGGTGGCAACACATTTCGGTCGAGAGGCCTCTAGGACAAGGTGGGAAAAGACATGCTCTCCCCTGGTTAAGCAGGTCGGTAGGGGTAACTAATGTAAAAGAACAATGTAACCATACTTTCATACATCGAATTTTGGTTCCTTTATGTAAATGTTCCCCCTTATAAATAAGGAATGTGCGAGTATGTGTAAAGGGTTTCATAACCCAAAAGAAAAAGGGATACATATATACAGTATTAGTGATGTCCAAAAAGGTTAAATATAGAGTTTCCTTCAAGGTCATCGCTTCCTTTAGGTTGAACACCACTTTGCTAGGCATGTTGTTTGTGGAAGGAACACAAAACCATGTATTGTAGAGCGTTCCGTCAACACTATTTAGTTTTACATGCTTTTTAGATTTACAAGAATATGTATCATGTGGCTGCACTTAACACTAGATCCGGTTAACTGTTTCATATGGGTGTCATCACATGCCACATGCAACAAGGGATTTTTCATTATATAAACCAAAGAGATAACTTTTCTCTATTGTGCTATATATAATTTTTTTCACATATTTGCATATCATTTATATGGACGTCATACAAATAATATTTAACTCATATAAATGGTTTTCAACTTTTACACATACTATTGAACACACGGACTAGGTATCACTATGGCAGAAAAGTACATTTATTTTGGTTCATAACCGGTATCTACGCCGTTTTTTGAACCAGCACAAACAATTAGGTCTGCGAATCAGCACAAAAGATGTCATTTGTGTCGGTTCATGCCTAGAACCAACAAAGATAGTCTAGTTATCTATGCCGGTTCTACTCACGAGCCATTGCATACATTATGCATATCTGTGATGGTTCTAGCCTTGAGCCAGCATTGATTCTGTTGGCCATATATTATGCATAGATGGCTTGTATAGCCATTATTGGTAGTTTGATAGATTTGCGAATGCATAGAATTTATAATATTCACATACAATCATATATGCATCAATTTGTCAACATCTATCCATATACACATCAATTTATCATCATCAATAGAGACAATAAGATCCACATGAGCATCCATAAGTATCAACACCAATGGAGACATTTAGATCCACAAGAGCATCCACATTAAGCACATAAGTTTCGTCATTACATTAAGATTCATTCTACAATTACAACATAGAGATAAGCTCATAAGTTTACATCCACGTGAGCACATAAGTCTCAAAAGTATGAATGGTAAGACTTGCAAACAGGATCATAAGCATACCTTGTCGTTTCCAAGCAGATAATAATGTGTACCTCTTCATTTCAAAGCAAGTAAGTTCGGAAGCTGTAAATAAGTCACAAAAAATACATAGGGGTTATTAACTTAATGAAAAAGATTTTAGATTAATATGAAAGGGTTTAGTGAGTTATGCATACCGGTTATCACCTAGTAGAGTTATTGAAACCTCTTCATATAACATGTGATGACTACTCGGACACATATGTAGTTTCCTTTTCTAAATTAGACTCCAACGTTTCGCATTCATGATATCCAGAGGACGATGAATTACTTGACGAGATGACTACCATCTGGAGATCCAGGCGGTGGTTGACCAAGGTAGCGTGCTTGTTGCCGTTTGGTCGGGATTATCTCCTTGTACCACTCTCGCACATAAAACGTCTAGACAATGTGGACTCCAATACTAGCAAGGAGGAGATGGAGGAAAGGGAGGAGGTGGAGTCGTTGACGAACCCACTAATTCGGCAAGCAGTGGTGGCGCTGGTGCACGAGGCTGCAACGGAGGAATGTTGCAGGGATGTCCATTCGCTCCCACATTCTGACAAATCCTTCGATCATGCAAACAGTAGACAAACATGCTAGGACATTGTGGAGGCAGTTGGTTGTCCATAGAGCTAAAAATCACGCACTATATAAGACGTCAGCATAATGAGTTAGCTAGGAATGACACGGTAGATAAGACATCAACAAAATAGATAAGTCATCATGTATTTAAAAATAAAACCAATGTGTAACTTAAATAGAGGTAAGTCCAATCATACTCAGATTATAGCAGGAAGATTATCTGCAAATGTTAAAATTGAAATGCGAAAAGATAAAATGGACAAGGGAACCGATTTGTTACAAAAATCTCAGAAAAGTCTAACGAGTTACAAACCCTAGAGAGAGTAATACATTTGACTAGCATTATGCATATGGAGAAAGTAAGGTTCATTCGCAATGAAAAAAGAAGACAATTAAAAGATTAGAAACACAAAATATGATCCAAGCATGAAGAAGTTTTACAGCACATTGCAACAAAATAATTTTAGAAGTTTACGACCACAAACTAAGACCCATTACATTGTTTCATATTACGCATGTAGGGTGAGGTCTAGTTGTTTTTGTCAAAACACTCTGTGATGGGTATATTAACATGGAACACATGATCGTTTGTATGCATCATGAAATTCCCCTTTGGAACAATTGACTTTGTCCAAGATGAAGACTGCCAATTGTCCTTGAATTGATAGGATCACGCCAAAAGAAATCTTTCCGCATGGAAGTTTTGTTTTCTATTACCAGGGTACAATCAAATTAGAATTACAATGCAGAAGGTGTGCTCAAAGTAATATATGATGAATATCTGATGAATAATGAACCTCCATGTCTTTATCTAGAATCATAGAGAAACAACTTTGTTGCATATAATGACAAACATAATACCCGCACAGATTGATGCTTTTAGGCTGCTTCTGACACCAGATAAATGATGTCATGTAACTGGTAATTTAGGAGGAATGACATATATAGTTAGATTGGAGTACATACATTAACCTTTGTTCTGACTCCTAAGGTTTTGTGAGATGGAAGGTGGTTGTGACCGTACATGCAGTACATCTGGAAAACCATGCCCCATAGTTCCACTATCTCTTGGAATTTTTTTATATTCTTGTCTAAAGAATCTAGGACAACCATCTTGATAAGCTTGGGTGGATGGCTAATAGAATCCAATGAAAGCTGCACATTTATGAAAAACTTAGTACCAACATATTTTGTCTAGAATGTGGAATATGACTAGCTTCAACAACATAACTATTACCCATACAAGTAGGGTAGGTATATAATTTTCTTGTCATGCTGTCATGCAGGACCATGAGTGCATTGTACAGATAGGCCTTAATGTCATTTGCCTTATTGGATAAATTGCATCATTGATCACTAAACTTGTCCTGTCTGTGCCTATAAATTCATAACTAATGAAACCGTTTATTTAGGCGTCTAAACTTATGAAACTGTTACATTCAGGTCCAAAGGGCGGTTTTTAAGGTGGTTTAGTGACATGGACTACCACGTCACCTGCCACGTGGCCCTCTTATGCACTTGTGGCCATGCATGGACAGTAAACGCGTATTTCCTAATTATGAACTAAAAATATTCAGAATATAAAATCCCAAAATATGATTTTTCAGGGTTTTATTTTTAAAGAAAAATGGATTTCGAACATTGTAAATTTAAAAATGTTTTTGAATTTTTTAATTAAAACTTCTGTTTCTATAGATGTTGGTGATTAATAAGCAGCCCACCTTAAGATGGGCCTTGGGCTAATTCCGTACCGGCCCACCGCACATACAGAAGGTCCAGAAGGCCGTTCCTGGCCGTACTAAAGGCAGCGTCTAGCCCGCTAGGGTCTCCCTCGGGCTTGAACAGGTCAACCACACGCCCCCGGGTTCTTACCCGGGGCGTGGCGCGCCTCCTAGGCTAACCTTAGCACGGGAGAAGGTCCCTCGAGCAGTCCCACCGCACTTTACCCGGCCTTGACCGGAAGGAACTGTGCATCCTTGGGAGCCCGTAGCTCAGGGAGAAGCACGCGGGCAGCTCGGTTTGTTGTTTGCCCCCTTTTGGCAGGCGATGAACGGTTGTTACGCTACTCGATGCCCCCAACGGGCGACGCGAGACTGGCCCGGTCCAGTCAATGCTATACTGGGGATAAAGGAAAAGTGCTTTCTCCCTAAAGAAGGTTTCTCCCCGTATCGGCATTCCAAGACAAACACGTGTCCAGTACTAACCTGACCAGCTTCTCCCTGCAGGCTCAAGATCAGACAGAGCCCCGAATTGAGACAAGAACATCGCCACAAAAGCAAAGACCGGCGCGGGGCCCGCCGCATCAGCTTCGGGCAACTCGCCGCGCCTATAAAAGAAGGATCCCTGGACATTCGAAGGGGTCCCGAAGTCTGACCCCCAACTCCAAGCGCCCAAGCCACATTCGCTTCCGAAGTTTCCTTAGCAGTAGCCTTAGTCCTTAGTTTCCACCGTTGTAAGCTCGGGATCGGCGCCTCCAAGCCCGGTCTCGGCACCTTTGTACTGTTTTCCACCATATAAGCAACAAGACTGGAGTAGAGCTATTACCCGGTAGTGGGGGCTCGAACCAGGGTAAATCACTTGTGTCTTCACGGTTTGTATCGCTTTCCTCCCCTCACTGTACGAAGGATCTGTACCCGGATCGCCAAGTCGCACCGGACCTAGTCTGGGAAGACCGCGCGGCCGGAGCCCCCGCGGGCTCGGCCGCCATCTGGGCTGCTGAGAAGGTGTGGATAACATAGACCCTGGGTATCCACACGGCGGGCTTAAAAGACCACCCGACAAGGGATGGACCAAGTCGGGTGGATGAGGACGGGTACCACTCGGACTCTAGAAGGCTTGCCCGGCAAGGAAAGAAGTCTATTCCTAATTAATAGGGAAGATATACTTGTAATCCTAGATAACTATTAGAGGATAGAGATAGGAATCCTACCTCGTAACCGATCAGGACTCCATCTTGTAACCCTGCCCCCTACTATATAAGGCGGGCAGGGAGCTCCCTAGTTCGGCATCTTCATCTGGAGTATCTTCGTCATCTCGAGAAACATCTCCACACCCATCCATGGAGAGACATCTCCCGATCATCTTGTACACACATACCCCATATAATCCCAGAGCACAAGAAGTAGGGTATTACCTCCGCCATGAGGGCCTGAACCTGTATAAATCCCTATCATGTGCTATCATCGAGTTTGGATATTGTGCATCGCTCCATATATAATCATTGCCTACGATAACCCCCGGTTAGCTACCAGTCGACAATTGGCGCGCCAGGTAGGGGCAGCGTCAAGATCATCTTCGTCAAGCTCGATGGCATCGATCAACGGTGTCGCCGTCGTCTCCGCCCCCGGAGCCGACTGCTTCATCAACGACTTCGACGAACTCCACTCTCTGATTTGGATGAGATCCAATCTGGGGAGAACTACAACAATGCCTCCCGCTCGGGTTGGGGAACACCACGGCCATCTACTCATGAGTAGTATGCTAAGGGCTAACTTCCCGACTTGGATACGGCGAGGCTCGAAGACAGATTCTGGACTTATCTTGTTTCTTCAATTCCCGTTGATCCAGAAGGAAATTCGGGATGAGACTGGATGCGTTGGAAATATAATTTCGTCAGTTTTCCGTGAAGCCCAAGAACGCCCAAAACGGAGTCCAGATGTGTCCGGGACATCCGTTTGAAGGCAGGCTGCGCGGGAAGGTCGCGAATCATAGAGAGCTCGTGAAACCCATCTGCGGAGGCGGTGGCATGCAGATATGCCGTGATACACCTCCAAGGACATTAAGGATCAGCAAGGAGCTTCTCCAAACATTCGACGACCAACACTTCGTCCGGACTCGGATCCGATCCAGTCTGAGGAGAAATCAACATCGCTTCGTCTGGACTCCTGTTCGGGTCGAGAAACGTCGCCGTCACCTACTCCCGAGTGGCGTGTCGAGGGCTCAATTCTCGACTCGGATATGGTGAGAACTCAATCAAGGACTTAAACAACGCTTTTTCGGACTCGGACAAGATCCGATCCGGGATGGAATTCAACAGCGCTTCACTCAGACTCCCGGTCGTGTTGGGGAATGTCACAGCCACCTACCGATGAGTAGTGCGCCGGCGGCTTAATTTCCGACTCAGATACGGTGAGGTCCCGATGGAAAAGGAATCTCGGGTGGTAACCGTCATCAGCAGCAAACCACTCGGACTCGACATCGTGCAACGCCAGCATCATCAACCACGAGGCGAACATGAGAACAAGATGCGATCTGTTCTCATTCAGATTCTGGACGGAACTTGTGTCGCAAATTCCCATTGACTTAGAAGGAGTTTCGGGGTGAAATAAGATGCGTTGGAAAGCTTATCTCGTTATCTTTCCAATGAATCCAAGAAATCCTAAATCCGACTTCAGATGCGACCGTGATGCCTTTTTCAAGACAGTCCGCGCAGAGAGGTCGCGAATTTCGGCGAGCTCGTAAAGCTCGTCGGTGCTGGCACAGCGTGAGAATTGTTCGTGCCACATCTCGTGGGTCATTGAAGACCAGCGAGGACTTTCATCGACTTTCGTCAAGCTACACCAACCGCATGGAGATCATCTACGACTACGACCGACTCCGTCGACCACGGGCGAGACCTCGGCGAGCATGTGTTGTTCGACGCCGACCACGGCGTGTGCCACTCGCTGTTGATCAAGATTTGAACGACTACTTCCTCTACACGGCTACGCGCCAACGCCTCTAAGGTCTATAGCTCGGCTGTATGCCATCGCGCGCCACGAGCGTCCGGTACGGCTGCACGCCTGCAGCTTCAAATCTATGGCTTGGCGACAAGCCACTCGGCTACACGCCTACGCCAGCGCCACGAGCGTCCAAGTCTATGGCTCGGCGACATGCTACTCAGCGACACGCCTACGCCCGCACCAAGAGCGTGCAAGTATTCAGGTTGGCTGTACGCCATCGCGCGCCATGAGCGCCCGGTACGGCTACACGCCGGTAGCTTCAAATATACGGCTCGGCGATAAGCCACTCGGGTACACGCTTACGCCGGCGCCACGAGCGTCCAAGTCTATGGCTCGACGACACGCTACTCAGCGACACGCCTACGCCCGCGCCACGAGCGTCTAAGTATTCAGCTCGGCTATACGCCATCGCGTGCCACGAGCGCCCGGTACGGCTGTACGCCTGCCGCTTCAAATCTACGGCTCGACGATAAGCCACTCGGCTACACGCCTACGCCAGCGCCACGAGCGCCCAAGTCTACGGCTCGGCGACACGCTACTCAGCGACACGCCTACGCCCGCGCCACGAGCGCCTATGCCCTCGGCTGGCCAGACGCCATCGCGCGCCACGAGCGTCCGGTACGGCTACACGCCTGCAGCTACAAATTCACGGCTCGGCGACAAGCCACTCGACTACACGCCAACGCCTTCAAATCTACGGCTCGGCGACACGCTACTCAGCGACACGCTTACGCCCGCGCCACGAGCGCCCAAATATTCAGCTCTGCTGTACGCCATCGTGCGCCATGAGCGCCCGGTACGGCTACACGCCTGCAGCTACAAATCTACGGCTCGGCGACAAGCCACTCGGCTACACGCCTACGCCAGCACCACGAGCACCCAAGTCTACGGCTCCGCGACACGCTACTCAGCGACACGCCTACGCCCGCGCCACGAGCGCCTATGCCCTCCAGCTCGGCTGTACGCCATCATGCGCCACGAGCGCCCGGTACGGCTACACGCCTGCAGCGACAAATTCACGGCTCGGCGACAAGCCACTCGGCTACACGCCAACGCATCCAAATCTACGGCTCGGCGACACGCTTACGCCCGCGCCACAAGTGCCCAAGTATTCAGCTCGGCTGTACGCCATCAAGTACCTTCTACGACTCCGTACACGAGTAAGAGGGATCTACGCAATGAGCGACAACTATGGCTCGGCGAGCGCCTGGCACGGCTACACGCTTACGCCTGCCTCGACCGTCCAAATTTATAGCTCGGCGAGCGCCCGGCATGGCTACGCGCCTACGCCCGCGCCACGAGTGTTCAAGTCTATGGCACAACTATACGCCCACGCCAACTTCGTTACGACTATACGTCTACATCAACTTTGGTACGGCTATACGCTTACGCCTCTGGCCATGAGCCATCCTGCGTCCTGAGCGCTAACCACGGCCTTCTAGCTGCGCGTCACAACCAGTGGCTACAAGCGCAGCTGGGCTAAGCCAAATTCAACCTCAGTGCACCCCTTTGAGGGCATATCACCGGCAGAGCTACAAAAAATTACCCATCTCTTGGTATACCCCATGTTGGGTCACTAGTTGGTCGCTGCATGTCAGGATCAGATACCAGTGATGTCGGGATTGAGTTTCGATGGTACGCTCCAGTTGGGGCCTATGCTGTACACCGCTACCTGGGTATGGATAACATACGGCTAAACTCTTTCCTTAAGGTACGCCCCGTGGTGGGGTCGCCAGCTGTATTCCACTACAGTGGGATACAGGTACCGCCTGGCTGACAATATTGGTATGCCCCATGTTGGGACACTAGCTGTGTTACCGCACTAGTCGGATACAGGTATCATTGGGACAAACCCTATCCAGATGGTATGCTCCATGTTGGGCCAAGCTTTACTCTACGAGTATATAGGTACCAGATGATAAAAAAATACGGTATGCCCTCTGGGGCCACCGGTATATCCTACTTGATTGAATGCAGTACCGCTCGACTCTTGATTAAAACCAATGGTACGCCCCATGTTGGGTCGCCACTATACATCGCAAGACAATCACAGTATCACTCGGCTCTTGATTAAAACCGATTAGTACGCCCATGTTGGTCATGATTTGTACATCGTAAGGCAATACAGTACCACTCGGTTTTTCAGCCCAAAACCAATGGTACGCCCCATGTTGGGTCGCCAGCTGTACATCGCAAGACGAGTACAGATACCACTCCATCAAAATCAAAGTGATGCGCCAAACAAAGAGCCTATCGCCAGAACTCCGGCAATCCCGGGCTGGGTATCACTAACAACTCTCTATGAGTCCTTCACAGTCTCCTCACAGATAACAGGTAGAAGCCAGTCGGGAAGGAGCATCAACAATCTACAAGCACTCGGAATGAAGCATGGCTCATCCAAGATGCGACAAAGAAGAGCAGCAACTCGACTATGAAGCACTCAGGGGCTACTGTGGATAACATGGACCCTGGATATCCACATGGCGGGCTTAAAAGACCACCCGACAGGGGATGGACCAAGTCGGGTGGATGAGGACGGGTACCACTCGGACTCTAGAAGGCTTGCATCGTAAGGAAAGAAGTCTATTCCTAATTAATAGGGAAGATATACTTGTAATCCCGGATAACTATTAGAGGATAGAGATAGGAATCCTACCTCGTAACCGACCAGGACTCCATCTTGTAACCCTGCCCCCCACTATATAAGGCGAGCAGGGAGCTCCCTGGTTCGACATCTTCATCTGGAGTATCTTCGTCATCTCGAGGAACATCTCCACACCCATCCATGGAGAGACATCTCCCGATCATCTTGTACACACATACCCCATATAATCCCGAGCACGAGGGTGGTATTACCTCCGCCATGAGGGTCTCGAACTCAGATAAATCCACATCTTGTGCTACCATCGAGTTGGGATCTTGTGCATCGCCCCATATATAATCATTGCCGACGATAACCCCCGGTTAGCTACCAGTCGACAGAAGGGTTGTCGTTGGGCCTCACTCCAACTACAAATTCGTCTGCCGGTCCGTGAACCCGTTGCTCTTCAGGAGCGCGATTCCCAGACACCGACAATAGATTTTTTAATTTTTTGTAATAGTTTAAATTTATTTAATAAATTTAAATTCACAAAAATAAAAAATTTGAATGTAAAAAGGTACAAAATTTTATAATATAAATTTTAAACATTATTTTACTAAAATTATTAAAATATGGAAATCATTTTTAAAACTAAATAGTCCGACATTTCATTTTTTAAAAAAGGCATATTTTTTATATGTAAAAATTCTGAGAATTATGTTTTGAAATTGGAATAAGTCCATTTTAGGTACCTCAATTATCGTGAAAGTCCGAAAAACCCCCTAAACTATTGTTTGGTCTGTTTTACATACCTGAACTTTCAATACCGGCTCAAAAACCATCACAACCCTGTTTTGTTCGGTGGTTTTGTTGACGTGGCGCCATGTGGTAGTGGTTTTTGCTGACTTACCTAACACATGGCACCACTACGTCATGCCACGTCTGCAAAACACCTAAAAAACAGCTTGTGATGGGTTTTGAGCCGGTATTGAAAGTTCAGGTATGTAAAACATACCAAATCATAGTTTAGGGATTTTTTTGGACTTTCTCGATAGTTGAGGTACCTAAAATGGACTTTTTCCTTTGAAATTTAAAGTCCTGAATTTATATTTTTAATTTACATTTTTGGAATCTATTTTTTCAATTTAAAATTGCGAAAATCCACATATTTTGAACACGAAGTCACCAAACTACCCTGCAAAACCTCCTTTGGACCTAAGTGTAATGGTTTCACAAGTTCAGATACCTAAATAAGTGGTTTCATTAGTTTTGGATTTATGTGCACAAGCGAGACAAGTTTAGGGACCATCGGTGCAATTTACTCTATATTTAGCATTGACCACCCCAAGGTCAAGAAACACAACTATTGTATCATCGCTCTTTTTTATGTGCAACAAGTATATATCTACAATACCAAAAAGGTCGGATATACGATTGAAATATGGGTTAATGAACGTATAACATGAGTTCATATAGTAGGTACCTACAACACCCAACACCTAAGGAAGCAAGTATCAAGGGCATCATGGTAGTACATCAAGGGCAAATCAGCAAAATCTATTATTAACATGTCACCCCCTTGTGGTGAAAATGTCCTTCATGCCTAATTGAGATTAATTTTGGAAGAACATGTTGCTTCGACCGTTTCATGTACTACCTATGTAAGTCTATCATCTTGGATGTCATGGATTTTAGACGTTTCTCAATGACCAATGGATGTCCCATAATAAATCAACAAGAGCCTCCTTGAATTTTCTACTCTTAAGTCCATTATATTGGTAGCTTCAAGTATCTTCACATAAATTTCTTTGCTGGTTACGTTATTAGATTTGCATATCTTTCTTACATTGTCCTCACTTTTCTTAATGAGAGTAGAAAGTCCAAGATTTGTAGAAGAGATAGACTCTTCCCTATCGAATGAAAAGTCACGCTTCCGCCACTGAATGAAAGTATTCTGTACGAGGCTCAATGTTGTAATCTCATCATTTGGGGGCATTTCTATGATGAATTCGAGGAGCACCTGATCCACATGTACCTTAGCATGTCGTGGTGTTATCGGAGAGTTGTGCAAGATACCACCTTCAACTATAGGGTTAGCCATGCCTATAGAAACCTGGACTCTAAGGTTCATGATGAACACTTTGAGCTAGCAGGGTGTTAGCTCTTGTGTGTTGTTCTCATGGAAGTAGTCTAAGTAAAACGATGTGTACTCCTAAATGCTCCAGCGCATGGAGGGGCTCATTAAACCTACAGCCTCTGGTTCAACTGATGACTTAGCAAGTGTGGCCTATACTTCTTACTGCACTTGCTTGGAGATACGGCTTTGCACATCTATCAATATTTATTCCTGCATCTATTATCACTATATCCTAGGAAAACACACTCAACTGACTAGGCAGTCAGTTTAGTGCGTTCACGTGAAGCAAGAAGAACATAGTAGACACACCCAAAAGATCGAATATCAAAGTGGTCTGCTGGGTGTCTAGAAAGATGCTTTATAGGAATACCACCTTGAAGAGCAGAAAGCTGAAGATTGATGAGATGACAAGCAGAAGAGACAGCTTCAACCCAGAAGTGAGGTGGAATAGAAGAAGCATTGATGAGAGCACGTGCGGTTTTAAGAAGATGACGATGTTTATGCTCACCCACACCATTTTGAGCATGGGCACAAAGACAAGAGAACTGAGACAGAGTGCCCTGCTCAGCGATAAAACTACGAAGATGCCCAGAAAGATACTCCCCTGCAGAGTCAGCCCAAAAACACGAATAGCAAAGTCAAACTGAGCACGAATCATGGTGGCAAAAATTTTATAGATAGATAAAACCTCACTACGAGAAGACATAAAATATATCTATGTGTGGCGAGAAAAATCATCTATAAAAATGATGTAGTATTTATGACCACCTTTTGACACAAAAGGGGCTGGACCCCTGACATCATAATGAACAAGATCAAACGGACGAGCTGACACAAACTCAATAGAAGGATAAGGGAGTTCCACCTGTTTGTCAAGATTGCAACCCGCACAATCGAGATGTACAGGACCATACACAGACCCTAAAAGACCACAACGAACCAAAGAAGATAAACGAGAACCACAAAGATGTCCTAAACGATGATGCCATTGAGCAAAAGACGTCGTGCAGGAAGCAGCGGAGACGGAGAAACTGGGAGGAGCGACGAAAGGACAAAGCGAGTCAATCTCACAGAGAGGCTACGAATCATGGCGCCGGGGGCCAGTACCAACCAAGAGACCCGTGTGATGATCTAGAACACAACATGAGCTAGTATCGAAAATCACACGGCAACCTAGATCAGCAAGCTGGCCGACAGAAATAAGCTGCATGTTTAGGTTAGGAACATGAGAAACAAATGGTACATGAAAAGAAGAATAGAAGATAATAAAAGAGTGCCTCGTCTTGTGATAGGAAGAGAGATACCATTTGTCGTATGAATAGTCAATGGTGTGGTTAAGGAATGAACAGAAGTAAGACATGTGGAATCAGGTGTCAGATGAAAAGAAGCACCTGAGTCAAGAATCCATGGTGATGTACCTGGTGTCTCAGTAGAAGACTGCGAAGCAGAAGCAGCAGAACCTAAGGGTGAAGAGGGAGCCGTGTGACGCAATAGCATAAGAATCTCATAAGAGACATCAAGACTGCGCTGGGAATCTGAGTCTCCTGTGACTGGTGCTGCAGTGCCCTTAAGTGAACGACGATGAACAATATCCTTCTTCTTCCTATAGCAAAACTGCTCCACATGAGCATCCTTGCCACAATAGGTGCAGTGAGGACCAACCTTCGTCGTCACTACAGAAGATGACCGAGGACCAGTAAAATTCTAAGCCGGTGGACGAAGAGCAACAACTGATGAAGAAGTCAGTAGACTAGCACCACGAAGATGAACCTCCTTAGTACGAAGAGCAGTGAGAACCTCCAACATAGTGACACGAGGGTGACGGGCAAGAAGCTGCGCACGAACTTGTTCAAACTCGAGCCGAAGACGTATAACAAAGTCATAGACTCGACGAAACTCCAGACGGGATCGCTGACACTGGTAAAAAGCACAAGTCCGAGGATCACGGTTTTCTCCTGTATCAAGAGCAGCATCCAAAGAGTCCAACTGACGGCACACCGTAGAAAGCTGAGCGTAAAACTCATCCACTGTGGAGTCACCCTGCTGTAGTGACTTCTCACGACGAAGAGCAGCAAGATGCTGAGAGTCACCCGAAGGCTCGTAACGATCCTGAAGATGTGACTACATGAGTTGCGCAGATGCCAAAGAGACCACTTCTCTAGTATGATGCACCTCCTTGCTAGCAATCAAAATAGTAGAGGCACGGGCATTGTCATCAGACCAAAATTTGTAAGCTGTGTAGAATTGTAAGACTTCATAGCCTCTTTATACTCATTGAAGGTCTTCTTATCAGTATCAGCAACATCCGTAGACAGTGAAGAAGGCAATGTCGGGGGATCAGGACGCGGCAACCAAGGAAGCGCACTGGTAAGAAAAACCCAGAGACGTTGTCCTCGCATGTGAATGCACATGTGCAGGGCCCAATCCTGATAATTGAGCCCATTAAAAAGCATGGGGCACCAAGAAATAGAAATGGTACCTAACGACATTTTTTTATGCACACAAACTCACCAAACACAACACAGGTCGTCCCTACACACGCACACAATACGACACACGCACACCACCGACCGGTTGGACTGACCCGATCAAAAGAGGGCGGCGGCGAGCAGTGAGGAGGAGGCTGTGGCAAGAGAGAGCAGGGCATGGGCGTCGGCCATCGGGTGCTCGGGGCCTCACCAGCTTAGCGTAGGCGACTGGCGATGGCGATACTACCGCGGAGGAGCAGGGTCCGGCCAATGGGCTCGATGGACAAGTCGAATCGACGGCAGCTCCGCCTAGTCAACTTGCTTGATCTGGGGATGCAGAGGATCCGGCGACGACGAGGGAAGGCCGCGGCAGTTGGATCCAACGGCGACAAGGAGAGCCGCGGTGGTTGGATGCGTGCTCGGCGGTGAGGAAAGCCGAGACGCCGATGTCGGATCCGGAAGAAGCGACGGGCGGCGGCGACCACGAACGGCGATGGCCTCCAACAACCACAGCACAGCAAAAGAGACCAGATCGGGGCGGCGTTGGACGGAACAAGACCCACAATGGCCAGATCTTGCTGACGGCTACTAAATCAAGGGAGGCAGAGTCGACGACGATAATGAGCCACCAAACTGCTGAAGACGAAGAGCAGCAGGGACGATGGAGGTGGTGATGGTGCGTGCAAGTGCAACACGCAGTAGGATCGGCAGCAGATAAGAAGAGATGTAACCTAACCCTAGAACCTGTTGGAATTATTGGGCCTTGGTGAGCCTTGGCCCATATAATTGTTAGAATTATTGGGCCTTGATGGGCCTTGGCCCATATAATTAAAATAATTTCTGAAAAATCTCAAAGGCCCATGTATGTATGAGGCCCATTTGGTGAAAGGCATGTTTAGTACCATATTGCTAATTGTGGGGGAGAGGTCTCCTCTCATCCCCTATATAAGCAACCCAATACCTCCTCCTAAGGGCATCCCATACAATTGAAAGAAGGCTTAGCCCCAAGTAAGGGAAGAGTCTCTTTCTGAATTGTCTCTCTCTCTCTTTTCCTGTGCTACCACCGTTAATTTGTCCGTCCATTGCGTCGGCGTGCAAATGAGTGGGAGGCGAGTCTCGTAAGCAGATTAGCGAGAGCTCTGCATCGGGAAGGCGAATCGGGTTTTTGAAAGCGTCAGCGATGACCTTTCATTGCTTCCTCCGTAGCGATCTGCGTCGTCTACATCTTCATCAAGACGGCGTCTGTTGGTGATTTTGGTGATTCTTACGCTCAAAGAAATTAATCCGAAAGCGGACGGATATAAACTTGTAGTTTTCACAGAGTATTCCTAGAGTTATCGAATCCACGAGGAGCGAAGGTTTAAAGAGATAACCTCTATATCTTAATTATTTAAAATACCGGCCGGTCTAGATGTAATGGGGTTAGGATAAATAAAAAGGCCGGACACACACACGATAAATATTCACACAAAGAAAGCTACTCTAGCTAGATAGGCGGTTGGGAGGACAACGAGACAAGTTTTAATAAATTCACAAATTAGTGTGATTCAGGTTTAATTGAGCGAGCTTAAAATAGTTAACTAGTGGTCCACTTGATATTAATGCGTCGAACTCGGACACTCACTACCACCCGTTATCCGAATTGGAATCCCGAATGATTATGATCGTCCGATTTGGCTCTCTTGGTCCAAAGCCGACGACGTGGTTCTGAACGAGATACTAAGTATCTACGGATGGATAGGGCTATCACCACCTACCACATATCGTGGGCAGGGTGTAAACCGAGTTAGTCTAGTCTCGGACACCATGTCTGCGACTATTCTAATCAATCTTCCTTAGTACTAAAAGAAGTCGATCTAGGTTCAATACAGCTCTGTCAAGTATATGGTGAGAACCTAAAGCGGTTCCGCGAATATAAGTTACCGATAAAGCTAATCCACACAACTCATTTATGCGAGATATACTCGGCTCAAATAAAGTTCAACACTATAGCAATGAATGAAGTAGTCTTACTAATTAAACAATTAGGAAAGGATACAAGAAGCGATTACAATTCGAAGACTCTTAGGAACTCGAAAGCGAAGCTCGACTTGACTCTAACTCCCAACTTCTACTAACTAAAAGCTACTCTACAAAGTGGAATAAAGAGGTGAAAGTGTTGTGTGTTGTGTTACAAGTGAGGAGAGGGTCTATTTATAGTGTTCTTGTGACCAGCAGGGGTGCTCGCGTGTAGGAACACGTGTCATCCAAATTCTCCTCCAGAAAGGAGCAGGCGGCTCAATCCTTTGGGTCGGTAGGCCTAGGTGGGTCGGTGACCCACCTCCTTCATCTCCGTAGTAGATTTTGCATGGGATGTTCCATTGACGGTGTAGATCTTCTTCCAGTCGGTTTGGCAGTTGGAGACCGGTAGCATTGGGTTTCTTTGGAATCATATGCTTAACTTGAGGCTTACTCCTCTTTCTGGATGAAACCGACTAAAATCAACGGCTTGGATGTACTCTGGAATCTCTTGTGGATGTCTCGGTGCGATCTGACTGTTGGGTGAAAGAGGTGGGTCGGCCAGGCCTAGGGTGGGTCGGTGAGCCCACTCTTTGCCCGACTTGGTCCCATTTTTGCTCGAGAAGATCCTCGCATGCAAAATACTACCACAACTCGTGGAACTTTATTAGAATAATTAAAATACTAGTATAAACCTTGATTTCTAAAAGGCGAATTAGGAATATGTTGGCGTATAAAATTGGTGTTTATTTGGCGTCAATGACGTCATTTCTGAAAACAAGAACCATAGTGCTTGTGGCATGCACCGTCTGGCGGCAACGACTACATCAAATGCGTTATGCTTTTCGCTCCCTTTTTTTAAGTTGTTTACATGCATCTTTGCTAGTGAGTATATCAGTGGGGTATATGTGTAGTTTTACTGCATGTGTATCTAGGATGTACTCCGGTGATATTTGTATGTTTTTATCAATATGTTAGATGTTGTGCATGATTTATCTCATGATTAAAATAAACCTGAAAGTGCTAATTTCTCCAACAATCCAAAAACCTGATTCTAGGCATTTTGGTTTATCGATGGCTCGTTTCTTTGAAACCTTTGAAACGAGAGAAATTCGTGGAGTGAACTTTAAGAGATGGTAAGTAAAGATGTCATTGGTCGTATTTGCTATGAGCGATGTCTTGGGTTAAGGATGGCAAACGGAGGAGATCTTACTCTGAAAAGGAGAAAGAGTTAGGAGACCACCACACTTTTCACAGGTGCGATTCTTAGTGTGCTCTCTCGACCGTTTGTGTGATGTGTACATGAACATCACAAGCCTTGAAGGAGCCGTGGGATGCTCGAATAATAAGTTTGGTGCATCGGCTGGCGATGAATTGTATGTCATGGAAGCGATATCCGACTTCAAGATGGTTGATAACCGTTACGTTGTCGGCGGGCTCATGAGATCTTGGTCATTGTGAGGAAACTTCGAACTCCTTAAGTGCAAATTACCCGATAAGTTTGTGGCGAGGGCATTATTGCCAAGTTGCCTCCTTCGTGGAAAAACTTTGCCACGTCTACGAAACATAAGAGACAAGAGATCTCCGTGAGGGTTGATCGCGTCTCTAGATGTTGAAAGAAAGCTCGAGCTAAGGATGCATATGGGAAAGGAGGCGAGGACAATCCGGCGCCAATGTGGTCGGTGACTGGCAAGAACAAGGAAAAAATAAAATCAAGCAAACCAACGCCTTTAAGAAGAAGGGATGAACAAGGATGAGATGCCTTCTTTGGATTTGCGGTGAGGTTGGGCACTGGGCTAAGAAGTGTCCAAACCGCAAAGACAAAAAGGGTAATCCTGGGCAGACTTTAAAGTCTGCCAATGCGACCATTGGCGACACTGGAGAGGGAACTAATGGGTATGTTATACCTACTGTTCTTTCAGTGAGTCAGTCTTCCGATTGGTAGATTGATACTGGGGCCAATGTACATGTGTGTTCTGATATATCTATGTTTACTTCTTATCAGGCAGGCCGAGGTTCAGCTGTTTTGATGGGGAATGGGTCAATGCTTACATTCTTGGTGTTGTACGGTGGTTACGAAGTTTACTTGGGAAAGGTCGTCTGTTGAAGAACATGCAGCATGTCCCTTCAATCAATAAGAACCTGGTTAGCGGGTCCCTTCTCTGTAGAGATGGGTTTAAATTGGCTTTTGAGTCCAATAAGGTAGTCTTGTCGAAACATGGTTTGTTTATTGGCAAAGGCTATGAGTCCGGAGGCTTGTTCCACTTTTCCCTTTCTGATAACTGTCATAAAGCTGTAAACCATATTTGTGATCATGCTATTGAGAGTGAGGCTGATGTTTGGCACTCAACTTTATGTCATGTTAATTTTGGTTCTATGCCTCGACTTGCGGGTATGGGTTTAATCCCTAAATTTCCCACTGTCAAAGGTCGAGATTCTCCGTAAGGGGGGAGGTTTGTGACATCCTCTATTTTGTCGTATGTCACTTGTATTTTCGAAAACCTAAAATTAAATAAAAGGGAATTGTTATATACAAAACGCTAGTTTAAATTACTTTAATTAGGTTTAAAGCCAAAACCCTAGGAAACCCTTTAGCAAATTTCTGGAAAAATTCCAGTAATTCTTTGAAGCCATCACCAAGCAACCCTCCAAATTTCATGTCCAAATTCCAAAGCTAGCTCGTGATTCCTTGAAGTTTTGCCGTTTTGTCGGGAGCTCGTCAAACCAATAAAATAATAAGCAAACGAGGGAATCTCGTGCTCAAATTTGGAGGGGACCTTTTTGAACCCTAATCCGAATTACCCTCCAAATTTCAGCCCAATCCAGCAAAAGGAAACTCTGTTTTTTTGATAAACAAGCCCACAGCCTATCTGAATTCTACCAGGATTAGAATTGAGTCTAATCAACCCTTCTAGCCCAAGGCCCGATACAGTCATCCTTGGCACTATATAAACCCCCCAAGACCCCTGTCCCAAGTCCTCATCACGAAATCTCTCAAGTCCCAAACCCTAGCCATCAAAATCCCTTCCACCGAAACCTTTTTCTACCCATCTTTCTTTGTGTCGTGGCCAAACTCAAGATTAGATGGTGCCATGTAGTAGATCTGGTCTAGGCGGTCCAGATGGATACTTGGATCGTCGAAATCGGTGGAGATTTGCATACTAGAAAGCTCATGGGAGTTCCGACCATCTGCGCAAGCACTTCGCCACGCCGTGGCGACCTCGACTATCGTGCCGTCGCCCGCAGATCACCCACGACGCCGCCCCATGCCGACGCGTGTCCCGCTTTTCGCCGCCACGCGCCGATACGCGTCTTGCGCTACGCCGATAAGCCGCCGCGTCTTTCGCGATTCGCCGTCGCCGTCGCCCAACCGCGTCGTGCCACGCATCACTCGCGCCGCGCCCGCTGCGCGCCGCCTCGTAAATCTCGCCAGCGCCAGCCACGCCACCTTGTCGTTATTGCAGCAAGCCGGCCATGGCGCCCGCCAACCCAACCGCCAGCGTGTCGCCACCTACCGCCTTGTGTTGTCCGAAATTGGTTTAGTTCATTGGTTTCCGGTTTTCTCGGTTTATTTATTTCAGCCTTTTTTTAAATTATCCTAAACTTCCAAGTTTTGTTCCGGGAGCATCCGAACTCCAAATTAGGTGATTCTAGAGCCATTATTTTCCACAAATAGCCTAGAATTTTATATATTTTACTGAGCTATATATTTTGTTGATTGTTTTGCTGTTTCTTGCACATATGCATATACGTGTAGATGTCCGTGTCCGCGTTGTTCGGGAGGATTGCAGGAGCCGTTCGGAGGAGGTTCCCAAGACCCAGAGTACTACCAAGGCAAGATAGTTGCATCTTGCTCTCCCATTTTACAAAACTCACCCGTTTATTGTTTTTATTTATTTTTCTCATGCATAAAATGATGGGGATGGTAGAAACCTAATATTCACACAGCGTCATTGACCCTGTGAATTTAACCTGTTTATTGCTGCCTTAGTTATTTTCCTTGCCTATCCTTGTGCATAGTTGCTAGTGCTCGTGGGTTGGTAGTTGATTAGGTTCATCATTTAATTATTCTTGTGACTTGGTATGATTGGAGATGCTGAGTTACTTTAACCTAATCAACTAAAACCTACGTGGCGTGTGTTGACTAATGGTGGCATAGTCGGGTGATTTTGTGGAATGTGGATTGTTGTGGAGGTAGTCACCTTGGTCTAAGGACTTTGGGCGTGTGCTTATCCGGCCAAACCATACAAGCGCAACCATAAGTGCTAGCTTAAGCATGTTAAGCCTGCATGTGCTAGTCCTGGCTTAGTAGTTAGGGAAGACTGTTAACACACTTTACATTGAAAAGATCGGGCTGCGGTTCGTTGGCTCAAGAGGGGGCCCGAGTGCCTAAACCTTAGCGGGGGTATCGGTGTTAACAGAGGGAACTAATGAATCGCCTTGTATTTTTACTTGGTCTAGGCTCCTAAGGAAGAGCTAAGACGCAAAAGTTTCACTCGGCTTATGGGTAAAGTGTGCTACACTCTGCAGAGTTAAAACTATCATGATAGCCGTTCCCACGGTTATGGGAGGGGAGGAAGGTCGTACATGGTAGTCTCATGTGTTTAATAATAACTTTGATGGGTCGGTTTGGTTTTGAGTATTGAGGCTTATGCGAGGTTTGCGGAGAGGGCTTAGAAGCCGAGAGCTCATTTGTTATCTTGGGAGTCTATTCATCTTGTCAACTGTTCAACAAATGTTTTCACAACATTTTAATTAATATTGACTAGAATAGGTGTTTATGCAAATTAACCACCATGTTCTTGTTATACCCGTGCATTTATATATAAGGATTCTTGCTGGGTAGCCGTGTACTCACTATACAAAAACCACGGATATATTTGTTTAGGAGAAGACTCGATTCCGATCTGTCCGCAGGATCAGGAGGATTCTGTGCCGGACTTCGCGGAAGGCTAGCTGTCGTCTCAAGGGTCGGATAGAGAGCATCGTCATATTTACTTTTGCATTTCATTTGGATTTCTGCTACTCTGAATATTATTAGATGGTTTATGAAGACTATTGTAATAAGTAGTTGTGCTACAATTACTTTTGCATTATTATAATATTTCCTTAGTTATGATGATTGTGTTGTGATGCTCGACCCAAGTCGCTCATGAGTTGCTAGCATTGATCGCTGGGACTAGCAATGGATCATGAGTAGATCCCGGTGAAGCCGGGGTTGTGACACGATCTGCGTCGGAACTTCCGATATGGTGCAGAAGAATTCCCGTCGGATGTTCCACCTGCGTCGGAACTTCCTGTGCGGCACAGAAAGGGTCCCGTCGGATGTTCCCGTCGGATGTTCTGACATCCGTCGGATGTTCGATGTTCCGGCCCGGCCCAATTTCTGCGACCTATTCTTTTAACCGCATGGTACCTGTCCTTTTTACCCCACGGTATCTACCCTAAAATTTTACCCTCTCTCCTCTCGGGCGGCGGCAGCAGAGGAAGCTCCAGTGGCAGCGGATCTTCTGGCGGCGGCAACGGTGACTGCAGCTGCTGGTGACCCGCACGGCGTCTTCTCCGCATCAACTCCTCCACTGCTCGTCTCCCTTGTTCTCCATTGAAGATACAAGCTCAAAATCTTGAAAGCCTTTAACATGCAATGTGCGCCGTTTTAACTCGATTTCGAGGCTAAACATTCTCCTATCTTGTTCATAGAAGTATTCTCTACCTGTTGATGCCTCGGATTCGTTCGTTTGATGTGAGATGTGACAAACCCTAGTTTGCAGTTGCTGTACCCGTCAGATGTTCCTACCTATGTCGGATGTTCCGACGTGGTACTCACTGTCCTCACTTGGGTTTTGTAGTTTCCACACCTCGCTTGCATTATCCTATATCACCATTGTGCTATTCACATCAAAATTTACCAATTCCAATTACTCGCACTCAGTTGTGTTGCAAATTATGGTTTGCTACAGAAAACCCCATCGGATGTTCCGACATTGGTCGGATGTTCCGACGTGGGGTGTACTGTGTAGACCATGTTTCTGGCAATTCTGAGCATCCTCTTTGCAATTCTTTGATACTACTTTGTTCATAATGCAGATGTCCTCCACTCAGCATTGATCCCAAGGGCAAGGGTGTTGCCAATCCTCCTAAACGGCAAAGAACCTCCGGTTCGCTTGTCGTCATTCCTTTCGCCTCGCACAACGAGCATCCCACGGATTATCAAGAGAGAATTGCTCGATGGAAGAGAGCAAATGTCCGTTATCCCATTGGTCCGTTGTTGGTGAAGAAGTCAACTAGGACCTTCACTCAAAACACTACTCCAAAAATTCCTGGCTATGTTGCTCACGTTAGGGAAATTCAACACCGCAGAGTTGAGGACCCTTGGCAGTATGAGAAGGAAGAAGGCACTCATCAAAGATTCTGAAACTTCTTCCATCAAGATTTCTATGATGCTGCCTTTATACGAAAGAAGAACCCAGTTTTGTGAATATAATTCATTGATTGGGAAGGTATGGCACTGGCAGACAATTCGGTCATCAATGAAGTGATCTCTGCCTGCAACACCATGGGGTTGACCAATATCATGAGCTTTCAACATGACTGGAACGATGAAGTTATTTGCCAATTCTATGCTACATAGTACTTCGCTGGGGACGTAGATGGCGACATCTTCTGATTCATGTGCGATGGAGTGTTTTACAACTTCACGAAGGAGTTTGGACATCATCTGAAGCTATCCACCAGAGGCAACATGGAGCAGATCCACAATATGGATGCTCTAAAGAATCATGAGCTAAACTTTCTGTATGATGGATCCATTCCTCCTAAGGCTGGAGCTACGGAAAACATGAAGCCATTCTATCAAGTGCTCAATCGCCTTCTTCGCAAGACTCTCTCTCTCAAGGAACGTGACGCCTCACGTGTCCTGTCATACTCTCGCAACCTTCTTTTGAAATTTGGTTTGCAACAGCATCCCTTCGATGTGCTAGACTTCATCTGGGGTGAGATCAAGATCAGTGCTTGCGATCCAAAGAGGAGCTGTCCTTATGCCCCTTTTCTGATGAGCATGATCATTCATGTCACTGGTCTCAAGTTTGTGATGGATGTGAAGCACACCCCCTATCATGTGACCACCCGTGGACTGGCTTCTCTTGGTGATGCTTCTGCGACCCCGCCCATAAGGGGTACTGCTTCTCGTGATAGAGCACGCCCTTCCACTGCTTCTCGTGATCAAGCGGGTCCGTCTTCATGAAGGTCTAGCCCGTCGTCCCCTGGTGGCTCTATCAAGAAAATGTTCAAAGCCATCTTCTGCATGTGTCGCAAGACGAATGAAAGGGTCAAGGACACCATTGTGCGTCTCCGCGACAATCGCAAACACATCCAAGACATAAAGAAACATCTTGGCATGCCCTTGTCGTCAGATGACTCTGATTCTCTCAACACCTCTATTGACACCTACACTAGAGGGCTGTTCGGGATTGCTCCATCCGGTGGCGGCAACGGCGACGATGATGGTGATGATGAAGTCGTCACTGGTGGTCTTGGCGGTGGTGGCTCCAGCAGCAGTGATCCGGAGTGGATTGAGTAGTCTCTCTTTTTGGCGTCTTGATGCCAAAGGGGGAGAAATATCTCATTTATCTACCTATTCCTTCTTAGATTCCTTTATGTGAAACTTAGATGCTTATTTATGTCTATGTGCAAAACTATGTTCTTTGTTTTAAATTTAAGTGTCAAACTTTGTATTAATTAATGTGTGCATAAATGTGGTGATGAACTGTTGGATTGGTGGTTGTTTATTCACTTAATATCTTTGTGTGATATATCCTGTCATATTGCATTTAGTGCTTGTTGCCAAGATTTAGGGGGAGCTCTTGTTGTTATTCTCTGCATAATTTCAGGGAGAGCTCTCAACTATAATCTTGTTTACAATTCTGTTATTTATAATATCCTGTGAGCTATAATTGTTGTCATCAATACACCAAAAGGGGGAGACTGAAAGTGCATCTAGGCCCCAAGTAGGTTTCGGTTATTTATGATTAACAATTATAGGGCAAATGCTTTTGAATGATGAGATATACACAGGTTAAAAGTGGTGGAGTAACCTTCAAAGTTTTATAGATTGAAAGTGGCTTCAAGATTCTATTTAGTCAAAAATTGTAAATTTTATTTCTTGAGTCTAGGCATGTCGTACTATAAAGAGGGATGCAATGGAGAAGCATATAAAGGTTCCTAAGTGCTTAAAATAGGTATCTCGAAGTTCGTGTGAGTTTTTCATTCAAAATACCCTTTATACAGAACCTACATCATCAGAACATCCGGCATGGGTCGGAACATCCGATGGTGAACCCAGTCTGCTTGTTTCCTGCGCTATCCAGTGAGCACCCCATCGGAACATCCGACGTGGGTCGGAACATCCGATGCGGGATCTTCTGCAGCAACGGCTATTTTTCGAGATTCCCTATTTAAAGCCATTCTCTAAGACCTGCTAAAGGTTACACACTCCGATTTGAACCTAATACTTCTTCTTCATCATCTCTCAAGAACACTAGCCTTTTCTCTTTTGTTCATCTTGTGAGATCTAGATCTAGAGAGATCAAGGCACCCAAAGTGCTCCACGAATTAGAGACATCCAATTCTTGAGCACTTAGCGATTCCTAATTTCTTCGTCGCATTTGTTACTCTTATAGGCTTGAAGGGCTCCTAGACGGCTAGTTGTCGCTGATGAGCTGCCGAGCTTTGTGTGGTGTGCCTTCGGAGTCTGTGAAGGTGTGATTCCGCCTCCGCAAGGAAAATGATTCATCTAGTGGACACTGGTGAGTGCTGTTGTGCATCGTCGGGAGGAGATTAGGGTCTTGGTGATCCGGGCTTTGTGCCTTCCCTAACGGTAAGTAGGATCTTCCTTCAAAGATCCGAACATCGGTAAATAAAAATAGCTGTGTTCTTCGTCTTGGTCTTAAGTATTTGTTTTTCTATTGGTTTTTGACTTGTTCTGAATATTCTTGAGTAGATCTAAACTTGGTTTGGCGAGAAATCAGTTTTTACTACAGGTTTACGTCGTTTCCAGTACAGCTAGGATCGAAGCATCCGACGTATATTGGAACATCCGACCCAGATCAGAATATCCGACGCAAGGTTCTCTGGACCAGATCGGAACATCCGACCTACGTCGGAACATCCGACGTGCTAGCTACTTTTTGAGTTTATAAATTCCGCAATTTTGATTTATTTGCCTATTCACCCCCTTCTAGGCGGCATATCGATCCTTTCAATAGGTTGTCTAGCTCACGCCAACAACAACCATGTTGACCGATGAAAGGACCAATTTGATCCGATTTTGGGTGCCAAGGGTTTATCAAGTACGGTATTTGGGTTCTGGATCCGGCGGACATAGAGTTGGGCTCCCATCAGATGTGACTAACATATCTGTTTGTTAGTTGCGATGTGTTTGAATAATCTATGATGAACATCTTTGATCTAAATCGGCCATCTTATTCGTCTCGTTAAAGTTTCACTACCTACAAAATTTTAAATCCTGTTTGATATTTTTACGGTATGTTTCGTATTTTCCAAGTCGGTACAAATGGAGGCTCTCGAATTGTTTTGGTCATGGATTTTTAAGAATATGAAAAAAATAGTAAAAAAACTCAAAACATAAAGTTTAGTGGATGGTAAGATTTTGATTGGACGAACGAGATGTGTAGTTTGGATCGAACATGTTCATCACACAATTTCCTAACACATCGCGACTAACCTAGGCTCTGTCGGTAGCGACTAACACAAGCCAAACCCCATTCACAAACATATATAATTGTAAGCCAAACCCCATTCACAAACATATACACACACATATATAATTGTACACACACACACACACACACACACACACACACACACATATATATATATCAAAACGGAATGGGACTCCATAGAGTCAGTGCTCTATTCCTTGTTGCCGTTGGATTTCATCAAAATTCGTACACACAAAGTAAATACATGCAAAACAACATTGTCATTTACCATTTAAAGGTGTGAATGCAACAAATGCACAATTAGCCTGTGCTCCGTACCTTGTTTGGAAACAATTAATTGCGCAGTTATTGCATTCACACCTTTGTATTGCAAATGATAATTTTGTTGTGCATGTATTTACTTTGTGTGTACAAATCTTGATAAAATCCAACGGTAACAAGGAATGGAGCACTGACTCCATGGAGTCCCATTCCGTTTTCACACACACACACATATATATATATATATATATATATATATATATATATATATATATATATATATACATATATATATATACTAGCAGTAATTGCGCGCCCATGCGCGCATGTGCCCGTAACATGGATGTTATTGTCATATTTACGTTAGTTGCCTTTTAAATTTTGTTTCTAACACATAAAGGATAAGAGAAGTTTACACCATTGCATAAAGCATAAATTGTTTAGACCCACTTTGTACCAAGCAATTGTTTTATTCCCTTGGAGGTGGCATTTTGTATAGTGCTAGCGTAAGCAAAATAAATGGTCCACACGAGACCTTTTTTTTGGTAGTGATCTCGACCTTAGATGGAACGAAAAATGCTAAAGGAATGAGCGACCTGACAAGGAAGAATTGGATGGAGGATTTTTTTCTAGATGTGGACCTATGCATCTTGGGATGTGCATGGATTTTTTTGTTAATACCTGTGACTTGCGGTCTGGCAGTCTTGGTGCTAAGCAGACGAGGGGAGCTACCTGCAATTTTTGACAAGGACGACAATAAGAAAAAATGAGAAACAAAAAATGTGAAACTATGCAACAAGCAGGTGCTTGGTAAAGCGAATGAGGAGGCAGAAATCACGAAACAGCCTAGAATTCGTTGGTAAACCATCTCATTTAACCAGACATTTGATTTGAACGCTGCCCACTCTAGTTTGACGCACAACATTACCTGACATGCATTGAACTGTTGAAGATATAAATGAATGAATGCAAGGAACCGAAAAAACAGCACATATAAAAGGTGGCGACATAGACCACACAAAACACATGACAATTACATAGATGTGTATAACACAAGTGCACAATGCTATTGTTTATGGGAAGCCACATTGTTTTATAGCAGTTATATTTAACACAGAAGGTAGAATATGCAAGGCAAAACAAGATGGCACGAAGCAGCATCACATGCGTGCACAACAAGATGGCACGAAGTCGCAGTAGCAACCAGTGGTATAATAATCTGTGTGTTTATCAAGAGAGATTGGGTCGTAGGAAGAAAGACCTCATTGGTATAACATGAGGCATTTCACAGAGTTTTCAGATATTATACCACTATGTTCATTAGTTCATGCCTTGTTCATGGAGATGTGGTACGGTCGGCAAATTCTATGAAAGATGCTGCGTACAAAATAGTAGGAATTAACCTACAGGGAAACATGTAGAAAAATTCAGCTGCTTCTTTTTTTTACGGAGATGAATATGTTACAATCATTGAATTTGAAGATTAATAAAGTGGGTTGACATGTTGCATGGATGGCAGAAAAAATCAGAGAAGTTTTAACAAAATCAGGGGAAATTTGAGACCTAACCACTCTGGTAGCAACTAAAATTACTTCTGCGTTGGCACCCTAAACAGGGAAAAAAGAAACATATCATTAGGCAAGCATTTGACATGCATACACCAAACCGGAAAACAATGTACATGCTAATAAAACAGTATTAATACGAAAAACGCACACACTTTCACACAACCTAACAGTCCACAAGCACTCTTTGCATTTGATGACACTGAAAAACATCCCCAAAAAAAAAGAAAATAAGGAACAGTTAGAAAACTGATTGCGTGCATCAAATTTTTTATGCAACAATGTAAATGCAACAAGCAAATCTAACATCCAATTAACTATTAGACTTCTCAGAAATGAACTGAGCAAAATCTGGTACCAAACCTGGGAAGCACGTAAACAAAGCTAGCAACATATATCACGTGACCAAAAAGCATTCTTAAGGGCAAACATTTGTTTGAATTGAACACCATTAGAATAAAATATAACGGCCATCAATCACTAAATAGGGGAACAGGAAGCACCTAATGAGAATAAAATATCACCAACCAAACAGTAGGCATTCATTATAAGGCTGGAAGTTTATCAAGCAGGCCATAAACATCACTAAGAAGCAGCACCAAACGTACAAATACCATAGGATCTAGTGCTGAATATACTGAAAAGGCTATCACATAGAGGGAAGAAATACATCCAAACGGAATTCTGGAGCTAAATAAGCCAAAGATGTAAACCAATTTGCAGCGCATGGGAGATTCAGGCCATCAAACGGCTGAGAGGAGGACAATGCATAGCCAAAAATACGATGAAGATAATCTGTTAAAAAGGCTGATGTAGATAGCTCGGCAGAAGTAGCTAAACTGCAAACGTTGAATATTATATGAGAAATGAGAAACCACCATTGAATTGTAATTGCAACAGGTAAAATACAAAACCTGATAACATTGTAGAACGCAGAGAATGTAAAAAAGAGTACACAGAACTGTACAGCGCAAAGATTTTATACCTGAAGTGGGAACGTGAAAGAACTATACATAAGGCAGAACTTCATTGTACAGCAACGTATAATTGACCATGTGTGAAGAGATCTGTTTTTAAATAGACCCCAACTTTTGCTAGTGTCTGTCCCTGACATTTATTAATGGTCATAGCATAGCATACTCTTACAGGGAACTGATGGTGTCGCAATGAAAAAGGCCACTTCCGATTTTGACTGTTCAAAACAATTCTTGGTATGCAAATAGTATGGCCGATATGCGTACCTGCTATAACTTTTCCTTCCAGCACACGATCACCTAACTTCGTTACTATGAGTCGTGTGCCATTGCAAAGACCAAGGGATTGGTTTATGTTTCTTAGAAGCATAACTGGAAATTTAAAGGGCATATGACCTATAAATTTAAAAAATGGAATCCATCATTCAGAAGATGTAAAAAAAAATTACCACATCCTGTAGATGAAGTGCTTGGGATGAAAAAGCAATAATTCTTGCACCGCTGGAGACAGCGATAACTCACAAAAAAGACATAAGAATATTTTGACCAACTATTGTTTAGGACATAAAGGAAACTGATGAAAAAGAATTGCTTCTCACCTTGGAAGCGTTTGGTGCAACGTCTTCCAAATAACATTTTTTCTGCACTTTATGAGACCTAAAAAATGGAAATGTTAGAATAGGTGCTTCTGCTGACTTCGGAACTAAGAAATGGGTGCTTATGAGGATTAGCTCACATATTAACGCTCTACTAGAATTTCAGCAAGACAACATAGTAGAACATGCTTACCAGTACATATAAGTGCTTTAAAAATAAACGTCCAACAGATCGAATAAGAGATAACAAAAGTGAGTAATGCATATCAAGCTTTGACATCCAAGCTTAATCAGCACGTTTTGAAAGGACACAAAATCAACGGCTAAAAATAGTAGCACAAAGTACAATGCACATGTTCAACTAAATTGGATCTAATTAGCTATATAGGACAATAAGATGGGAGTTGACATCTAGCACGTTGCCAAAAAATGAATCCAATAACAGGGAACATATTTATATTGCATACCTTTACTTTGGTGATGTTGATAACAACACCGTTGTCCTGTTCTGATACAAAAAAAAAGACTCGAGAGAAATTTATTGAAGCTAGCTCAAGGTGCTGCTTCCCTGAAGGATAGATAATTCATAGTCAACATTTTTTACTGAAATAACTAATTAATCTAAGCGACATGCTCACAAAATAATATTCTAACCAACAATTTACTGTTCCTAAAAAAATAACAATCTAATTGTCACATCCATGAAAGATCATATAGATAAAAGTAAAACAATTATGGCTACAACTATAATAAAAAAGAAAGAAGTCCCACCTTAAGTTTTCATAGGATTGAGCTACTGTAAACAACATAGGACTCTGCTGGTCATATCTTGAAATCAAAGAACAATTTGAAAATCATAATTAATATTGTAGCGCAGAACATTTTTTTGTATAGATCATCAAAACATAAGCTTACATAAGCAAAAGTAATATCAATTGCTGACTGTCCATATCAGTATATCACCAATCGGCATGACCATGAGTAAGCTAAAAATGTGATGCCACTATGCTAGCTAGAAGTCCTTCGTTGACTCACTAACAAACCACCTCCATGAAACTTTGGCTATGCGGAGCTTTCTTAAAAGGCGAAAACCGAAATACACCGTGTTTTTTTTTGTCTAATCTGTATTGCTGAATGCAGCAAAAGGACATATACCCATGCCCTATTTACGGTTTCAAGGTGGGAGGGGGGAATTAGGTTGTGCATGAAAGGAGATATATAGCAGATATCCCCATGGCATATCTTGTAGAGACTAAGCTGTAAAGCAAAGAGAAAGGCTGTATGAACAGTTTTGAAAGGAGTCGTCAATGAACCGTCATAACTGTCTTACTCTGCATTACATTTGATAGAACTAAATATTTTGCTCTGCTGTAAGAAGGAATTAGGTAATTTAAGCAGTAAAGCTCAATAGAATAGAACACATTACACATGTGGGCAAAAAAAAACACATTTAAATTCGGACTACAGAGGAGCAAGCAAAGATGAGCCACATAACCAATTTCTGAATGAGCAAACCAGTTTGCTCAACCATTTGACCCAAGAAGAGGAAACATACATGTTCCTCCAAGGACTAAATCTGACAACATTGGACTCTTCATGCATGTAATAGCTTTAAAATCCTAGAACAGATAAGGCTGTCAGCTACTCAGCTCCAAATGATTTACCACACATTTCAACAGTTTTTAAGCAAAAAAGCACACCTACCTGGGTGTGCGACAACAATGTCCATCAAACCAGTTTAGCATAAAAAATAGAACATGCTAGATAAGCATGAAAAGATGGGTTGGAAAGTAATAAATACTTACCTGCATAGGTATGCATACCCACCTCACGGTGGTATTTGTTAACCAATTGATCTTCTACAATGAAACATCCAAAATCAATTCTTAAGCCATTGACATCGCTTTGAAATTATCTGTAAGACAAAAAAAATAGGAAACCCAAGTAAATATATTTTCAGACACGATCAAATAATTTGAGATGTAACTCTATATAAGGGAAACGTTCGGGATTAATTAGAACCATATGAAGATTAATTACTAAAACAGAGTATTAGACATAAATATGACGACCCTAAGCCTATAAGAGGTAAAATGGTTTACTTAGATCATAGTGCTTTCGTTCTTATGATCTGTGAAGCTACTCAAGTCAGAACAATGCATAGAATTTGTCATATCAAGCCGAGAGAATTGGACAGGTGACTAAAAAGGCTAGAACTTCATGTGTAATAATAGGAATAACATTGCATATATAAGCAGCACAAAATACATTTTTGCTGCAGCAGTACACGGACATATATCTGTGGACAAAATATAGTGCAGGAAATAACTTAGGAGGTATTTGGTTGAGTGATTCCATACTGCAATCAGATCACAACGCAAGCAAATGGTGTTAATCATTGTTTGGTTGATGGGTGCAGGTATTGAGTACCATGTAATGACACCCCAGCACAGTAGTAACTCCATTACACCCAAAATCGAGTCGAGACTGTATTAATTCGTAGAGCGGATGACATCTTCAACCCAAAATCATCATCCCATGGCTAATCCGTTGAGCAGGCATGAAACAAATCAAGCACGGATAATCAGCAGACTATAAATAAAACTCGGAGGGGAAGCAGCGGGGCTCTATGGAAATAGGCAAGGAAGAAAACCGGCGACGGTCCGCGCCGAGCCGGGGGAGGAAAGGCCGCTGCTGACGCTCCGAACGAAGAGACCATGCCGGGCGCGTTGGGCGTCGACGGAACCGCCGAGGAGAAAATGGTGCCGCTGCCGTAGACCAGGGGCTGCCGCCGTCAATAGAAACGACGAGTCGCCGCTCTGGAGATGGGGAACACTGCGAGGACATCGTGCCGCCGCGAGCGCCGCCGTGGCCGTGGGAGTCCGACGCCGTTCGCCGCACCAGATCTGGAGCACGGCCGGGCCGGGGCGACGGAGAGGACAGAGGCAACGGCGTGGCGTGGGGCCACCCGCTCGGCGGTGCGCCAAAGAAGAGGAGAGGGGTGTGAACGGATCTGGAGGCAAGGGGGGGCGCCGGCGACGGCGGGGAGGGATCGGCGGCGACAATGCAGCGGCCTGAGGAAGGAGGAGGCTCCGGCGGCTGCGGTAGAGCGGCTAGGGTCCCCCCTGCCCTTGCAGGGCATGAGACGAGGAGGGGGGCGACCGGACGAGAGCGGGGAAGGGGAAGGGAGACGACGCGGCAGGGTTGCGGGCACAGGGACAGGGGCTAGGGCTCTTGCGGAAAGGTGGAAGGACGGCGGGCTGAGAACGGAAAAGATGGAGGACCGAAACGCAAAAGCGTATAGCCATGAATATAAAACAGAAGGGCACAGCTGCGAAGATGTGGGGAGTGATGCAGAAAATACAATATTCTGTGGGTTTTTTTGCAAAACTGTATGGGTACTATGCACGGGCGTGGCGAGCAGGGGAGGCGCGAACGTGGCGAGCAGGGGAGGCGCGAACGTGGACGCACGGGAGGGCAGGATTCCTTAGTACGCTTAATATATAGAATAGATATAACTCAATCCCTCCCCATGTGAGCCCTTCTCCCACGCGCCCTTCCTCTCTCCCGCGCATGTTGTTGCAAAGCATGCATCATGTATTTTTATTCTTGTTTGCCATATTTTTAAAATAAAAGTTTCAATCGTCGAACAGTTTTATGATATTTTTATGATATTTTTCTAAAAAAACTAGAGCGGTTTCACTTCTAAAAAAATTGCTCTACTATAGTCATAAGCAACAGTTTACTGTTCTATGTGAAATACTTTGCTACATGCCATTCTACTGTATACGATGATACTCTCTGTTCTCGTTAATTATTCTTCCGTTGATTCATTGATTCATTCCATGTGACAGCTATAAAAAGGTTAAAAAATGCCCACGTCATTGCGTTGCGAGTGTTTTGAGCATTCATGGCTCAAGTATCAGTGGCTTTGCGGTGACGGCGGTGTACACGAGTACACGACAGGATTTTTCCTTGAGAAAAAATGTAGGAGAGACTTAACAAAAGAACCTAGAAAGGAAAGAAAAATCTGAAGTCCTTCTTGAATTAATGTGATTGATACTCTCCTTTTGACCGAACGAAAAGAATAGTCTTCCATATGGATGTGATTAATCCCTAGACCAGCTGTCCCTTTCAAGCAAAGGAAAAACCTGAGATGATAGCGTATGTTTGCAAGTAGGTCCGATCAGTTTAGTAGTCATTTGTTCCGTGGGTACTAGCGTGGCAAGTTTTTTATTTCCTATATATAAGCGAAGTCTTCATATGTCAATAGTGGAAAATTGTATGGCAGACTTAATTATCAAAGCTAGTTAAATGCCTCGTTCAGTTTAATTATGAACACGGTGGGATTTGTGACCTTTAGTATTCTTACCATGCATCTCAAAGTGGGATTTACTATTTCCTTGCCTACTTGCTTGCTCTGAGGCATCTCCAGTAGTATCAAATTAGATACAATGATTTTAACTATCTTTTTATTTTTTTAATTACGTAAGTGAAGGAGAGAAAGAAGAGAGAGATATAGACTAGCTTTATGTAAGAATCGTATATAACGGATTACAAGATGCATACACACTATTACATATAGGTTCATATTAATTTTTAGAGACTATATTATAATTAAATAATCCGTTGGAGATCTAACTATATCTAGCTAGTTTGTTTGCGAGTATATCTACTACTCATAGTTTTTGTTTGGGAGAAGCTGCTAGGCCACGTTGGAAAGAATACAATGTGAGGCTTAGAGTATGACCAATGGTGAGCTAATTTAGATCGTCCAAATATTGTAGCAAATAAAATAGAGAGAAAATTTAGGTGAACAATGCTAGAACGACCTAAATTAGACTGGGTTGGAGATGCTCTTAAGCAATTTTTCTTGCTACTGACCACCAGAATAATCTTTTGTCTAGCTTAGTGTTAGCTGTGGTTATTGCCGAAGCACCACAGGACCAATTAGTCATGCCACACGGATCACGAATGGCTCACTCCTAACCTTAGGCCCGACAAAACTAACCAGGTCCGGCAAAATTAACCAAAAGTCCGAAAACATAGAAAATAGAAAGTTCCTCTTTCCAATATGAAATAATAAACATTGACACGGTTTCCAAATTACAATTTTGACCATAAAATACTTTTAAAAATTTATCATGCATTTGAAATTATGATATTACGAAAGTTCTTTTTAAAATGAATTTATCTATACAATTTTTATGTTCTCAACCTAAATAGTTTGAAAGTTCTCTATAGATAAAGTTTTAAAACTTTGGGTTAAAACAAAACTTAAAACGACTATTATTTTAGTTTAGAGGGAGTAAAACATAGCTCAAAATATTATCAATAGCGCATGAATAACTTGCATGTGGTCGTGGGAGAAGCTAGAGAGACTCGAGACTCAAGACCCAACAATCAACTCGCGATCAGAATTAGGATGGAGCAATTTTGCCCCATGCGGCTCCCCTCATGGCACAGGCAAAAGATTATATAAGAAAGCAAAGATGAATAAAACCAAAAAGAATGAAAACATATAAGTTCGTCGCATGAAACACTCACAAAACGAAGGAAGAACTGGCAGAAATAACTAAGCAAGAGTTGCAGTTGTACTAAGCTGGAGGTGGCCGGCTTGCACCCTCGTTCAAGGAAGAAAGACCATCCAGAAGCTACAGTTAAGAGAGAGGGAGTATAAGGGAGAGGCTAGCCATTGCCCATTGAGTGCAGACAAATAATGAGGAAAACGACGAGTTTATTTATTTTCTTAATGTGCGGTCCTTCAAGTCACCTTTTTTCAGCCAATGGATCATCATCCAACAGACAGCTTGCAGACCCATCTCAATGCAACAACTCCAGCTGGCATTTTATACTTCTGTTTAACAAGAAATAAGCTAGCCAACTAGCTGATTGGTAGCAAATTAATATTGATCATATTTTTCCTCCCAATTGATCTAAAAAATATAAGTTGACATTGACTCCGTTCGCATATATGTGACCATACATCAATATACGTGCCAAGTCAGAAGCGAGTGCAAATGAGAGCTCAAGATTTAAAAGTTCCCGAAACAGTTTGCACCGAGATTTCGTTGCCCCTGATCAATAAAATGAAATAGGAAAAGTTTGGTGTAACAGCCCAATTTTGGGTCAATTTTAAAAAAATTTGATTGAATTCAAATTTCAGTTGAATTTGACGTTGACAAGTGGGCCATAGCCTTCTCTCTCTCTCTCTCTCTCTCCCCCTCTCTCTCTTCCTGTCTCCCTGCCGTGTGGGCCGCCGCCGCTCGACCATCCCCTCAGCCACATCCCCAGCCGCGCCCTGCTCTGCCTCTCTGCTCTGTCGTTCTGGCAGCGCCGCGCCGCTCCGTTTTGCCGCACGCCTCCCTGAGTCACCGTGTGTGCCATCGGGCCACTAACACCGCCCGGCGTCTATAAACAATCCTCGCGGTCCCGCCGGCGTCAGTTTTCCGTTCGCCCCCAAACCCTCCCAATTCGGCGCCGAGGAATTCCTTTCAAAGCAGTGAGCCGTTGAGCGATTCCCCGCATCCCTACCCTCCTCAGAGCCTCTCTAAGGTTTCCCCTCGATCAATTTGAGGAAATTTGGCTGGTAGCGACGAGCCCGTGGTGCCCTGCTTCGGTTGTCGTCGGCATCCTCGCCGCCGGTCGTCTCCGCGCTCTCTCGTCCCTGTCGGAGCCCGCGGTGAGCACCCCGTGGACCCCCTTTTGCTCTCCGCCTAGTTTTGTAGCTTGTAGATGCTTATCGCACCCGTGTGTCGCCGGTGAGCCTTCGCCGCCTCTGCCAACGCGCCGCCGCCTCCGGCCACCCTAGGCCTCGACGCGTGCCTCGTAGGGGTCCGCAGAAATCGCTGGTGTCGGGGCGCGCACGCACATGGCATGAACCGGCCCGCTGCGCCGCCGCGTCATTTCCCCAGGCCACGTCGACGGCTGGAGGTGGACGACGACGGAGCGCTGTTCGATCTGGCGCTACGGTTCTTGCTGACCCTTGGGTGCTGCGTCACTGGTTGGTGGACCCCGCCTATCAGCTCGCCCCTACGCACGCCGGCTTAACCCCTGGCGCCGCATCACTGGCCAGTGGGTCCCGGTCCCACATGCCTGGTTAAGTGGAGACGCCCAGCGTCGTTGACGCTTCCCCACACGTTGGCGCTAACCGAAGAAATCGCCTTCGACGTTCCTCACCGGCCGCGCGGGCGCGCGCGCATTGGGCCGTGGGCTGTATTCCGCCGTTGGGCCGCTCGTCGGTTGGCTCGGCCCGATTCAGTTAAATTGGTTTTCCAGCGAATTAACTATTTAGATAAATGCCAAATTAGCTTTCGATTTGTTAAAAATAACTAGAGACTCCCAAAAATTCAGGATAAATTTAGATAAATACTAGATGCCATTTCTGATTTATAAAAACATAAAAATTATCCACTGTAAAGGGAAATTTGTACTGTTAAGTTGTAATGATAGTTTTCTCTATATTTAAATAGTTAAATTGACTCTAGGGCTTTTGTTGGGTATAATAAATTAATGATTATTACACCAATTGTCCCTTAGAAATTGCTGGTTAGGTTAATGACTTAATAATTCTGGAATAACTCAAATTTGCATCCCAAATTAAATATAATCTTAAGGGTATTTTATTAATAAACACCAACTAAATAGCTATCTTTTTCTTTACTAAATTTATTCAAGAGGTGATTTTGGAAAATAAGTTAATAAAGGGTTATAACCTAGGTTCATCTCGTTTATTGAGGAGCCCTTAGTATATCGCCAACTCCGACAAACATTACCTCATACATAGGTAGAAATTCTGATAAGTCGTCGGAAATTCTGATAAGTCGTCGTTTCATGCCGTCGAGAAACCCTAATCACCCTAATAGGACCGTATCATATTTTGGGGTTTAGTAGACGATTATATACTAATAATATTATTTATTAATGCATTGTGTCATGCATAGCATATCATACGAAAAGTTGGTTCGTTAATCGATCTTAGGCTTTAATGACGAAGCTAAGACCTAGGTCGTGCGTGCATCATGTTTTTTGTTGCATTGATAAGTACTTAGTGAACTTATGCAATATTTTTCTATATAGAACACAAACCAGAATAATTTGCTTGTTAACAAAAACTAGAACTATGTAGGGAAGGGTGTAGGATAATTATATATAAATTGTTATACACCTAGAGTTCATTAATAGCTAGGAACGATTCCCCATCGATAAATATCGTGGCTAAGGTACGATACACACTGTCTTGTAAGAAATCCATGACAACTATTAAGAAGGATGATATCGATCATAGGTAATATAGTCCAAAATATAACGCGTACACCTATTTTCAAACGTAAGATTAAATCTCGGCAAGGAAACTTAACCGGAATACCCGCACCGTGAGCCCTCTATAAAGTTTACCTCTTTATAGAAACTCATGGAAGACTCCTAGTAGGAATAACATAGAGATGCTATGGCAGTCGATGTAGACTCTCTACTATGCTCGTAGGAGCGATTGCATATCGCACATCATGCCTTCCCCGCAGCGTGGTGTTTACCTGTGTCATTTGGTTCCTGTCGGTAGACCCCAAGGGATTAAGGAGGATCTCGAGGCGAATCAAGACCCAAGGCTGGAATAAAAGTGGTCCAGGCGAGTTGACACTTACTCTTTAGATGTGATCCGGATTAGGGAGAGACAGCGACTTTCCCTAGTGCGGATTAACATCGCTAATATAATGTTCATTACCTAATTTTCCTTAAACTATATTGTTTAATTATTAAAAATGAATGCTTATTAGATTGCCTAATTGTTAATCATGTAATACTTATACATGCCTGCCTTGAAATGTTTAGCCTTAATGATTGCCTTCTCTTGTTAGCCTATGATTGGTCTGGTAACCACGTTAACCCTACCTAATGGATAAAACTTACTTAGACTGGCTTAGGCTTAACAAATCTTCTGGCTAATCGCCACGGAACAGTGAACCAATATTCACCGGACATTCATGATTCTCATTCAATATGATTTGACAAATGACAGTTAGGGCTGGTAGATGCATGTTGGGCTGATTGTGTTTGTGGGTATGGTTATGTGGGTACTTGGTCGGTTCTGATCAGTCGGTTGGGAAAGTCCAAGTGTGTGGTGTGGTCAATGACCGCGGAAGTAGAGAATGATCGGTGGGTTGCCCCTAGATGACATGTGATGGATGATTAAAGCACGAGATGCCTTCTGCTGGGTTTAGCCAGGTCTTACCCAGGAGGAGCGCGGAGTAACACACGTAGCGGAGAGATCGCTGCCATCTGCGGGATGGTTCCAACACAACGCGTGGCCACACGCGGAGTACGGGTCTAGGATCGTCAGGAGTGAGCGCTCTGCGGAGGCCCTCTGGGACCATTCTCGATAGGGACCGGCATTGGTTATCACCGAGGGTGATAATGGCCACACATCTCTAGGGTGACGGCCGGCTAGTAAGGGCTAGCAACCATACTAGGCCGGGGTGATCATGCCATGGCATGTGTGGTCCACAACAGGATTTGCCAAATCCTGGAATGATGGCAGGACTAGGAAACGTTGGGGGCAACTAGAAGAAAGTCGAGTTGAATGATTAAGCTGGATATGTGTATTGAATCAGTTGAGTTGATTGTGATATTGCGCAAGATTTAGTTAAGTTTGAGTTGGTTACTTTAAGGTTGGTCGTCATGGTCTGTCGGTTGACTTGGATTGTGTGCCTGGGTTATGTTTGTTCTTGTGTTGAACCCCATGATGACTATAAAACACATTAGTAACTGATGCTAGATAGGGTAATTTGAGCTCTATCTTAAAACCGGCTTTGCGCAAACAAAATAACCCCTTACCTCCAAATAAAGCCTTCTACACACTATATGCATTAAGGGAAATGTTAACTAGCCAGCGTTTGGATAATGCTGACCTCGCATATTTTCACTCTTTTAGATTAAAGTTAAGGAGAAGGATTTGCTCGAGTGTTGCCAAGGAGATGACCCGGCTACGATGGCTAGGATGCGGTTTAGGGTTTGCTCCAGTCGCCTGTAGGGATGCATAGCCGTTGGAGGATATTGCGGTTAAACTTATATGCCCTGCTGACTCTGATGGTTTACCTATAACCTTCGTAAGACCTTTCGGCTTATTTGCTATTAAGCCTGAGCCATACAACCAGATATGTAATTCTCCGAATAATGAAACGTATGTCTGTATGATACTCGGCTACGTATTGCACACACTAGAGTACTGATCCAAGGTCTAGTGCATGTGTACAGCGACTCTCTGATAAGTATAAAATTGAGGGCTGACATTTGGCACGCACGGTGAACCCCTTTCGGAGGTTAGATGACTTGGTTAATTTGAGGCCCTGTTCTTTTGAGCTGATCTGAACGGCTGATCGGCTGAACGGCTGAAATGACTGAACTTCAAGAGGTTCTCGAGGTAGTCTTGAGATTCGGATATATTTCGTTTGGCTTGCTTTTTAAAGCGTTAGGACCCACCTTCAAAACAACGAAAAAACGGACTAAAAAAACTCAAAGCATATGTATTTTCAAAACGTAGATAAGTTGTTAAGCTGTTAAGACGTTAAGCTGTTAAGCTGAAAAGAACTGGGCCTGAATCGTTGATCAGCATAAAAGGTGACCACACAAAAAAAATAGTAATTCGTTCATCTCCAATATTAGTGATTGGGGTTCCATTTTAAAATATGGAAATCAAATTGAAAATAAAAACTTTTCGTTCAAGTTTTCAGCAATTTGGCAAAACAAACAATTGAATCTTCAAACTAGAAATAAAATTTGAAAACAAAACTTTCAAATTCAAAAATTGAGGAATCCCAATCTCTGGTACGAGAGATTGATGAATTCAAATTTTGAATGGCTTGGTCCAAAATCAAAATCAAAATTTGGAAATCATATTTGAAAGCTAAAATATTTAAATTTGAAATTTAAAGAATCCCAATCTCCAATATGGTATCAACGAATTCCCAAACCTTCTTGTGTGCCCATACTTTATGGAGATCAACAATTTAAATTTACCAAATAGTCTAACCCCTCATAGGCTTAGCAATGCGTGGTAAATTTCCCCAACAAAATATACTCCCTCCGGTCATAAAAAAAAGTCGCTGTTGAATTTTTAGCACTCCTTTGACCATTCATCTTATTCAATGTAAATATCATTTATTTTGTTATGATTTGCTTTATTATTAAATGTATTTTAAGTATTTCTTATATTTTTACATATTTGAACTAAATTTATGAATAAGACGAATGGTCAAAGGTGTGTCGAAAAGTCTACGGCGACTTCATTTTGTGGCCGGAGGGAGTACTTGGTTTCCTGAAAAACAATTGGTAACCTCAATAGAAATGGAACACATAGGGGTCGGTTGGTATCAAATTTTGGAGGGGTACTCGATTCTATCGATTTATTAAACAAGAGAGAACACAAAACCTACATTGCTAAAAAACTCATTTTAGCTCTGATGGCTGCTCACTTGCGAAAGTTGTACATCTATTGTCTAAAAAAGCGCTCGTACGAATATTATAAACATTTATAGAAAGTTTAAAAATCATTATAAAATGACAAATAATCACAATAAGGTTATCAACAAAAATTTTTACTTTGTAACATCCAAAACCCAAACATATTGTCGGTGTAATGAGAAAATCTTCACACAACACGTAAATTGATTTAGTAAGAAAGAACACAATAATGAAATCAACCAGTCTTGAATAGTAATGCTGATTAGTCGAAACAAGTGCAAAAACTCAAAATTCACCACAACGCCACCCATTAAATCAAAAAATGTGAGATCATATGATGAGTATTTTCCAGCATTCATTTTAGTTTTTGAGTTTGTATTTGGCTCAAATTTGAAAATATAAAGAGGTTCAAATATACGAAAAACTCATTTCATGTGAGACTGTCAGGCGCAGCGTCCTAGCGGCCCGACCAATGTGTCCAAAAAAACATTTTAGAAACTAGGTGGAAGCACCGAATCATCCACCGGACCATCTGGGGCCATTTGAACTTATTTTTCCCGAAGCAATTTTCTAGAACTTGGGCATCCTGCACGGTCTGGGCACTCCAGACTGTCCGAAATAATGCTTCATATTTTTGTATTTCTGGTGATATCCCACGCTCGAACAATTAAATATTATATTAGAAAGTTGTAGAGAATTTCATGACTTAAGTTTTCATGTCGATAAATTTATTATTTGAGTAATTAGAGAATTCATAAAATTTATCATTGATAAAATGAAATTTGCACTGAACTATTGCACCTGTTCCATGGCCCTCTTGGACCGGCAGTTTTGTTATGTTTTGCTTTCATGAGCCCAAAGTTCAGGGCCATTAAAAAAAGGCATAAAAGGATAACAACTTGTTAAAAATTATTTTCAAGATCTTTGTCAAACATTCCACAAATTTTACAATGCCTAAAAAAATATTATAGAATACACTAGATGATTCATACAAAAAATGATAATTTTGTCTCGACAAAAAAACAAATCAAAATGTGAATCAAAGAGTATTTATATATAACCCCTAAACTATGAAACAGTTATCCTGGCGCATAAAACATGAAAACCAGTGCACTCAACTCCATGGACTGTTTTGGGGGTGATTTTGACACCCTCGCTAGTGATAAAGTAATCTAGTTATAAAATCAACATATAAATTAAAACCTAAAATGCATGGAGCCCACTCTCTGTTTACTCTTCTTCCATGTCTTCTTGGAGGCCTCTCTCTCTTTTCCTTCTCGATGTGTTCGTTCTATCTGTCCCAACACGAGGTAAGCACCCTCATGTAGCAACCCTCACAATTTTCGACGCCCCGATGTAAGTGTGCAAGTCACACGAGCTGCTCTTCCACCATCAGTGGTACTTGGCTTACGCCAGGCAGTCGCTCCATATGTTAAAGAGAAGGCCGTGCGAAAAACCCTGCCTTTAGATCGACGTGTGAAGGGAATGCGTCCTACAGACAGTAGACCAGTTGCAGTGTGCTCATGAATCAGTGCCGGTTATGGTGACAGCGCTGCTCATGTCCTTGTTAGTGCCGGTACCGATGATGGTGACGGAAACCTACCCGCACTATGGCCTTGTACATTTCAGCTTAACATAGCGTAGCGTAGCGTTTCAACAAAATTTATCTTTTTTATATAGCCTATTTGGTGTAATAATTTGTAATGATTTTTCTCAGGTTTTTAGTAGTCCTCTTGAAGATTCTAAAACTATTTTTAATTATTTTTTAATAGCATTTAAACCTCTCTTTAAAAACTTTTAAATTTTACTGAAACGCTACACTACGCTACAATAAGCTGAATTGTACAAGGCCTATGGCAGGCGATGGTGAAGGCGATTTCTTGGTCAAGCGAGGGCCTTGGAGGACGAAACATTGGGCACAACAGAGTCAGGTCTCACCGGTGGAGGACCGTACCTTGGCTCGACGGTGCACGGTAAAATAGTGCCATTTCGTCAAGCAATTGTCGAGCACCAACAATGGCACACACAATCCTGTCTGGATCCACCAAAAAGGCCATAACCAAAGCTGTCAGAAAATGTATAGTTCAAAGAGTGTAGTGCAGCAAGACAGCTGCTTTATTTAATTATCCATTATTTGTATTCAAACTGTGTCATTTTCAGACCTCTTTTATGCACTCTTACCTGCGGGCTTTATCTTTTTCCTATTTTACTGCACAAAATTGGACGAAATAATAACTTGCAAGCAAGGAAAAGTGCAATGTTTGTCAAGGGTAAGCTTTTTGGTTGATGCTATAAGTTGAAACCAAAACTGAATTCAGCAGCAACCCCCACACACACACACACTTCTGAAACTGATAAATAGAGTAACAATTAGCAAAATTCAAGGCTGCCTTAAGCAAGGATGCAATTAGGAGCAATTGAATTGATGGCCCATCACCTCTTAGTACTATTACTACCACAAAATGCAGGATCATAAATTTTGTTTAGGATTCATCACAGAGGCAACATATTAGCTTATCAAATTCACAATTCAGAAGCAGCCACCTCTTTCATATATGAATTTAGCAAATACGATTACAACCAACTGACCTTAACCTGCCACGATGCAGATTACTAACTGCAAAAGAATTTGTACAAATTTTATAGAGCATATAGTGATAACTCATAACGAAGCATAAGGTCATCAAGTAGCCTACAATTTTTAACCTCGGATGACTGACAGATACAATTTTTAACTACAGATAAAGTCTGACACATTGCATAGGAACCTGTACAAGAGCAGTGAGACCCCAAAATCCGAACCAATTTTACATCAGATTGTGCTTGCCAAGGATCCAATTTAGAATATTGGCCATCAGATGAAACAAATCAACGATGTGTGATGAGGACATTCTCCACCAATACCCGCTGGCAAAGACGCAACGGCCCAGTTGGCACAGTTGTAGTCGGGCGGCGACCGTGGAGCCTCTGAATAATCCCACCTTACTTAACTTGGGAGGAGGAATCCACCTTAAAAGGGAGAGCCACCCTTTCCCATTGGACTAGTCTTTTGGGGCGATTGGGCCTCTCCCCGAGTGGGTGTGCTGAGGAACTGTTGGGGTCCGGGCAACCTTAATTTGTTGGGCCTCGGCCAACCCCACCTGGGCCGGATGTATCATTTGGTATCAGAACTAGGACCCACTTTAAGGGGGTGGGAATGATGAGGACATCCTCCACCAATACCCGCTGGCAAAGACGCAACGGTCCAGTTGTAGTCGGGCGGCGACCGTGGAGCCTCTGAATAATCCCACCTTGCTTAACTTGGGAGGAGGAAACCACCTTAAAAGGGAGAGCCACCCTTTCCCATTGGACTAGTCTTTTGGGGCGATTGGGCCTCTTCTCGAGTGGGTGTGCTGAGGAACTGTTGGGGTCCGAGCAACCTTAATTTGTTGGGCCTCAGCCAACCCCACCTGGGCCGGATGTATCAATGTGTATTGAGTGTGTCAACCAGACAATTTGTAAAACTGATGCTTTTAAAGGAGTAGAGATAGAGATAGAGATAGAGATAGAGATAAGGAAGAAGTCCAATTCGGCTTAAATAGATGAGTCCGAGTCAGTTTGGTCTAGATATATTAGGAAATAATAGATTGTAATAGGAAGACACTGATTCAGGTCTTTATCCATCACGAATATGTGTTCTAATCAGTCTAGGTTAGAGATCAGTATAAATATGAGGCCATATAGGACGTGTAAAGAGTAACCAATCAATCAAATCTATCTTTATTATGTTCTTTATTTTTATCTACTTTCATTGCATCAAGTCTAGTTTAGAGCAGTTTTGGTGTATTCTTATTTTGATCGACTTGCTGTGCATCGCCTTCTCAAGCAATTACATGATAAATCCCGAGCTGAGTACTATCTCGGTTAAGATCTTTTTTGGTTATCACTTTATATTGGCTTGTCACATTAAGATCGATATTGACATCATTTGACTGTGCTCCATTAGGCCACCGGTGCCAAGTCAACCACGCTACTGTTAGGCTAAAACTATTTTTGCACGTTTACTGGCTCATTATGAGATGGATGGCGCGGGTCCTATACCATGGCAGGCCAGTTCGCTCTCTCGTGAGCCGTGAGTAGTCGTCCGTGTGTACGCGTCCCCTTCTTCGCCTTGCACGGATAGGGCATCTGGGCATCCATTTCGCACTCTGGTTAGTTTGTTTCTACTGGTTAAACAAGTACTGTTCCACTTTAATTTCGCATTAATTTGTGGCCGATGTGCGTCGGAGTAGCTCCTCATCATGATCTTGTTTTCGTTTTGTCCTTATTTCTTCTTGTGCTGTGTGTTTCCTGATATATATACGTACGCTAGGTGTATTCGTGAGATAGATGGTGTCGCATGTCACAAAATCAAATTCACATGTCCTATTTATGGAGTAGATGTTGCTGTAGTAGGGGCGTAGTTTCAACGTACCTGTTCTTCCATCTATGTGAATGTTCTTCCCAAACACACAAGAAAAGAAAATGGGGCCAGGGTTTACCCTAGAGTGGATCGGTAAGTCGAAGTCGTCGACATGGTCACATGGACAGGCAAAGCGGGCGACTTGGGGCGGTCGTCGACGTAATATTTACCTCGCCACTGATCAGCCTGAACTTCCGCTTCCAGATCGAGCTTTGCCTCCAGCCACTACAGGAATCAGGATCAGTGTGGTCGGCTTTTGCCGACCACATAGCCCAAAATGCCGCCCACATAGATATATGTCGGCGGCTGGCCGCCGACACTGCGCCGACGAGGCACCGTGGTCGACATAGCTCACTTTTGTCGTCGGGTCCGCCGACAAAGCCGCATCTAGGACAACCGGCCCTAGCGACCACCTATGTGGGCGGCATACTCAAGCCGTCGACATAGGCTATCCATGACAGCTCGTGCCGTTTAACAGCATCCTGACAAGTGGGGTCCACAAGTGCGACAGTCAGGTGACGCGTGTCTCCCCCTATGTGGGCGGCATAGACGATGCCGCCCACATAGGTCAAGCTCCGTGGCCCTCCCTCTAGGCACCTATGTCGGCGGCATTGGTGAAGCCGCCGACATAGGTAGTCGGCAGTGTCGGCAGCTTCCCCAATGCCGCCGACATAGGTGCCTAGAGGGAGGGCCACGGGTGCTCCTGGAACATGACCTATGTGGGTGGCATCCTATATGCCGCCCACATAGCCCATTACTGCAACAATTAAAATTGCTGCTGTATTTTATTAAAAATCTCAATTTTAACCTGTAAAAATAAACAATTCCCAGCAGAATTCGAACATATAGATGGCATCACTCTTAGACGATTAAACCACAATCACTCCACAGCTATAGGATTAGATTTCGAACAATAAAATTTTTATTCCTTTTTCGATAAATGTTAACGATTACAAATATACCTTGCAAAGTATATATACAAAGTATATTCAGACAAACATACATATATTACAACTTCTCTTTTCTTCTTTCTTCTTTTCTTTTCTCTAATCTATCTTATCTATATTCCCGGGACCTCACTTCTGTTCAAACCTTCGTCAATCATCTCTAGACTTTGCCCATCTCCCAGTTTAGCTACAAAACATTAACACACAAAACATTAACACACAGAATGAGTTACACTACTATCGGTTAAGCACATTTGCCATTAACATCAAACTAAATCGCAAATCCAACTCCATCTAAGGAAAATGTTAAACCGTCAGAAATTACTAGCATTGCGATCATTGGGACACCAGGTCGTCCGGGGCCAGCCGGTCTCCCTCACCGCTACTATCTCATCATATGGTAGATAATACAAACCTGAGCCAAGAATGATCATTCAAAGCCAAATACCACATTTAAAAATAACCTGCTGCTGCTCAGCAGCAAAGAAGGAGCATAGAGCAGTGCAATCTAGCAGCCAAAGACATGGGAGGCACACCACCCAAGCATATAAGCCAACAGGAGCAGGGTATGGTGCATGCCACGAGCTGCATGCGTAGCTAGTTGCCCTGGACAACAACAGAAGGTCAGCAGTAAGCAACCAAACCTTCAGCCCATAGTTTCCCAAAACAGGAACTCATCTGGAACCACCATCCCTTCATCTCAGCCCATCCACAACCGCAGTAAGAACTCATGCACATACAGATCACATTAGCATTAGCAGTAAAATGCACATGCACCACCTAGACATGCATGTAAAGCATCATTTAGTGTCAGATTAGGCTTTAATAGCAGCACCTTAACCATAGAATCCACATGAAAGAGCTAATCCAGCTATTTCCAGCTATAGAACTCACATGCAAAACCAGATCAAGCTTCCTGTAGTAGTTAAACATGCATGCAACATTGTTTCATATAGGCACAACCGCACAAGCATTGCATGGTAGTATAGAAACCAGTATTAGGAATTGTAGCATGGCCTGATATCCTAGCAGCTATAGTAGCCAGCTACCAAATAGACATGCATTTTTATTTGCTGCATAACCAACTCAGAACTTTAGGGTGAGAATAAGCCAGTGGGCAGTAGGGTTACCACCGGGAGTTCCTAGAGATCTCAAGCTCCCCGGCGCTAAATCGACTTCTAGAAACTACAACCGAGGCCATCCATTAACCACTGCCCAGGCAGCTAAAATTTGGAGGTAATGTAACAGTTAAATTGATGGCTCTCAAAAAAAAGATTATCCACAAGGCTCTTTCATTAAATTTTCAGTGTTTATGCATCGCACATCAAACCAATTTGGAGGTGGTAACCAACGTACTATTTCAACTGTAAAGACAAGCAAAGTATTTGTTATGCAGTAAATACTTGATGGCGATAAAAAACAACAGGAAAGCAATAAAAATGCCTGTTGATAATCCAAGCGTTGTCTAAGAAAAAAATTGAAGCTAGCACTTCAAAACGGTTTAGCATTTTCGGAAATTGAAAATGGAGAACTACCTCTGGCTCTCCAGTAAATTCAATAGAACATTAGCGCCCCTTGGTTGTCTATTATGTTGATAAAAGAAATATGAATTGTTTGTGCCACATGTGGTCTGTTTGATGCAAGATCAGAAACAGTCAATTAAACATGAATCTAGAGATTCCTTATGACATACAAAGAAAAGTAAAATAACTTCAGAAAAGGGATGTATTCAGATATCAGAGATGTTCTAATTCATCACTCAGATTAGTTTTAAAAGAACAAAAACACATACAATCGATGGACAACACAATCTTATGTGCTGGAATAGCCATAGTTTGAGTCAGCATGGAGTCAGGCATGACCTTTTTCTAGACTGATACTAATTTTGTCAACTCACCATTGAACTGTCAAATATAAAAAAGGCATTATCTATACAAAAGCAGTGGTAGCATCAATATGTACAGATTAACAATTAGTGCACAAAAACATGCATAACATTGAAAGAACTATTAGTAACGTAAAGCCCTTACCTCTAGCATCTCACCTTGATTTAAAAAAGAAATACCCAAGGCTGTGCACTAAAGAGATCCAGATAAGCAATACATAGCATCATACCTCCTGGAAAGTAGTGTAGTCCAAAATTAGAAACTTTATTCAAGAGTAAGCATGGAGTCAGGCATGGCTTTTTTCTAGATTGATACTAATTTTGTGAACTCACCATGGAACAGTCAAATACAGAAAAGGCATTATTATCTTAACAAAAGCAGTGGTACCATCAAAACGTATGGATTAATCTCTGAATATAGAGGCTAAAAGATTAAACTATTAACCAAATTAGAGCCTGGACGCCACAGATCTGGTTGGCTTTTACCTTTGCTCAGCGAGAGATGTAGACGTGGGATGGAATTCCAAACTCAAGAAATCAAACCTAAATGGGAGAGGGAAAGAACCACGGCAGCAAGAGAGGGGAAGGTGACGGCAGGGAAGAGGATGACGTCGCCAGCGAAGGAGTAGCGTCCAGCGAGTTGGACCGGCGAGAAGGGGCGGCGCCAGCGACGCAGCAACAGGGAGGACTGGAGTCGGAGCCGAAGGAGGAGAGGACGGGGCTGTGCGGCGGGGTGAATGGATTCATGGTTTGATTTCTTTCAACTGGCAGGGTGATTTTAAATACATGGAGGACAAGAAGCACATGGCTGTGTATGAGAGGGGCGGCCGTGGGGCGGTGGCGGGCGGCGGCGGGAGGCCGTGGGGCGCGGGCGGGCGACGGCGGGCGGCCGTGGGGCGACGGCGGGTGGCCGTGGGGCGGTGGCGGGCGGCCGTGGGGCGCGGGCGGGCGCGCGGGCGGCCGTGGGGCGACGGCGGGGCGGTGGCGGCGTCGAGAGGCCGCGAGTGGGGACTTAGCCACGGGCTGTACTCTATTTCAAGCTGCAGATCGGTGTCGGCAGCCGATTGCCGCCGACATAGCCCCCTCAGCCCGACACTGTGTCACCAAAGTGCACGTGAAGACTTTAGCCCGCAGGCCAGTAAGACGTATCTGTGTCGGCGGCCCAACATATGCCGCCGACATAGCCCCCTCAACCACCCACACTGTGTTATCAACCGTGCTCGTCAAGATTTGGGCCCGCAGGCCAGTGACACGTATCTGTGTCGGCGGCCCAACTTATGCCGCCGACATAGGTCAATCTATGTCGGCGGTCTGCAGCGTCCCGCCGAGATAACCTCCGTGCCAACACCTATGTCGGCGGCTGTTCTGCTTCGCCGCCGACATTGACCATCCACCTCCCGCCTTTCGAGCCACCGTCGCCTCCGCGGAATGGTGTATTGCCTAACACAAGGTTGTATAAATTGCCCTACAACTCCTCCCACTTTCCATGACGTTATATTGACCTCATCTGTAGTTTCGCAACACGTTGCTTCAAAGACTGCCTACCAGGGTTCAATGTATCTGTCACCTACGTCAGGACGGAGGTGAAGTCTAAGATGAAAAAATTTCGACTCTACCTCCCATAATCGCTACGTCGAAATGAATGCGTGGAACGAGTTATGAGATGTGGTGCATGCTCTACAACCTTGGGTTTGACAAAAGATCCTCTCGACAGAGCTCGGCGAAGCAGGGGTGGTGGGGGGGGACCAGTGTGGGCGGCATATGGAACCCCGCCGACATAGGCTGGTCTATGTCGACGGCATCTCGTTGGCCGCCGACACTGATACTCCCCGATGCTTTCTTACCAGCACACTATGGTCCCACATGTCATAGACTTTCGGCGTCTGCCTTGTGGGTCCGTTTCGCTTCGTTGCCATTAGGCCTAACGGCCGGGGTCACGGCAGACTATTTATGTCGACGGGTTTTTGAATGCCGCCCACATAGTGTGTGTTGGCGCGGGGTAGGAAAATTCAAATTTGCATCGGGTCCGATTGGGGGGAGGGGGAGCAGGACCTATGTAGGCGGCATACCTTATGCCGTCGACATAGCTCTAGCAATGTCGTCAGGTCTTTCTTGCCGCCCACATTGGTTTTTTGGCCGTCCACATAAATCACGTTTCCTGTAGTGAGCTGATCTTTGCTTGTTGCTTCCTTGCTCCTGGATATATCGAGCTCGTCACCGGCCAATCTCTGTTCCTCGCTGCAGAAAAGGCTTTCCGGCGGCCAATATAACTTCTTCTCCACTTCTCGGCTGGGCGAATATAGCATAAGGTAGCAAAAGTATTTGATTGTGGTACAGGTGAATATACCTTCTTCTCCACTTCTCGGCTGGGTGCCTGGGTGAATATAGCAGGTAGCAAAAGTATTTAATTGTGGTACATGAGTATTACTAGTGTTTACTAGCACTTACTACACGGCCTACGTACAAGAAAGTTAATTACTAGCTAGTATTATTTAGCTAGGATCATGTTGGCGAGCTAGTCGGCGACTAATCGACTGGCGTCGACTTACAAAATAACTCTGGAAGTGTATGTATATAAAGGTCTACTTAATTCATGGATTTAATTTTAATTGTAGCTTAAAAAGTTAAGGGCATTAAAAAGACACGAAAGGATATAAAATTTTTTTAAGAATTTTTAAGATTTTTCAGAAAAACGACAAAGCTTTGAATAATTATTATAAAATGTTACATTGAATGGTCGTTGCAAAACAACAATTTTTTCTAAATTAAACTATAATCGAACGAAAATAATGAATCAAAGAAGGTCATAACTGATTGTAGAGTGCACTTGTGTTCGATTTTGCAGTTGCTTTATGAATTTTTCCCTTTATGCATGATGATGATGTTGCTATTATTGTTGTTGTTGTTGTTATTTTTATCGTGATAGTAGTGAAGAGAATAATTAATTTACGTATTCTTGGAGGCGCAGAACATTGAAGTTAGAGCACATGCTAGGAGACAGTACCATGGAGAACAAGTTGCAGCATACAAATGTCATTCCAAAGGATCTTTCATACCAGTTGTTAGAGAAAATTACAAATAATTTTTCTGAGGAGCACAAAGTTGGTAGCGGTGGATATGGAAATGTTTACAAGGTGTGATCCATACATCTCCTTTTCTTTCTTCTTAAGATGATACTGGCACTTTACCTACAAGAACGTGGGCCATGTACTGTATTAATTAAAAAGTTTTTTATCAGGGAATGTACAATGGGGAAGAGATTGCTGTAAACAAGTTACATCACATGCCAGGACTTGACGATGAGCTATTTAAGAAAGAATTTAAAAACCTTATGAGTGTGAAACATTCAAATATTGTACGGTTAGTTGGCTACTGCTATGAAATACGACATAGACATGCTGAATACAAGGGAGAGCTTATATTTGCTAAAATGGAAGAAAGAGCTCTCTGCCTAGAATACTTGCACGGCGGAAGCCTTGACAAGCATCTTGACGGTATATAATGCTGCTCTACTCAAGTCTTAATGAAAATACGGTTACCTAAATTTATATATATATATGGGCTGTTGACAGCTGATACATTACTCTTTTTGTTTACTTCTACAGATGAATCAAGTGGACTTGAATGGCACGTGCGTTACAAAATAATCAAGGGGATATGTGAAGGTCTAAGTTACCTTCACAATGGATCCGAAAAACCTATTTTCCATATGGACTTAAAACCTGGAAACATATTGCTGGATAAAAATATGATGCCAAAAATTGCAGATTTTGGTTTGTCAAGACTATTTGCTTCAACACAAACCTATACCACCAAAAAAATTATAGGGACACCGTAAGTTTATACCCGATGTTAATTAAATTAACAAACTTATATTTTGTCAATTTTATGAGGAAAGCTAATATTAGATATCATGCATTGCAGTGGGTACATGCCTCCAGAATACATCGACAGACGCCAAATTTCGACCAAGTTTGACGTCTTTAGTTTGGGTGTTATAATGATACAAATAATGGCTGGACGTGAGGGCCGCTCTATAAGTAATGAAATGCCTTGCCAACAGTTTGTTGAGCTCGTAAGGAAACATTATTTACCTATATCATGGATACTTGGTGTTGCCTTTTAGCATTACCTTTTGATTTTACGGGTCCATGAAAACTGGAAAAAAAGGTTGCAGACAACAATGTCGAAACATATATCATTGCAAGTGAAGACATGCATCGAAATAGCGTTAAGATGTGTGGAGGCTGACCGAGTGAAAAGGCCAACTATAGCCGAGATTGTGGATGAACTGAATGAGTTAGATATCGCAGATATGTCACTTATAGAATAGGTATATATAATTTCGCCACACTGCTCCTTAACGTTCTATTTTTCTGCTCGGACATAACATGTTTTCTCCGCATGTCGCCTCATCCTTAATTCCGTCCTATGTGAGCTACATTGGTTGGTGGCCAACCTTGTGGCCGTCTACTCTAATAGGATCGACGATAGTGCTAATATTATTAGGGTCGACCAAGCAGACTATACTGACAATAGTGGACGACTTGCCATTTACCCTGGGTCCTTGGATGGATGGCTTTGGCTATGGACAAAGATGCATTTTCATGTGGTGGGGGTAATTAACCGGATAATATATTTCAACTCTTACCCCTAGTTTACGGTGCGAGTACTAGATCGTGTGCTTACACCCCTCTCCACTGGGTGAATCTGGATGTGATTTAGATGAAATAGATTGTGCTATAGTGGTGTCGAATATGTGTACAAGTAGGTTACGAGGACTATTCTGAGTTGTAATTGATAAGGAAGGGTTGTGTTAGGGTTAGACTCGTCTCCTAGCTCCTATATAAATAGGGGGCACCCTTGATATATATAACTAGTAACGACAAAAGTAGCGGCGTAGGCATGTAGGGGGTCACGGCCGGCATGAGGTCGTGATACGAGCGGTTGGTATGCGTTGTTCGGGAGGAGCACCCACAGTCATTGTCTCAAAGATGTATACTGAGAGCTGAACTCATGCCATAGGTGTCGTTCTGACCTAGTATCGATGTCATGTTTTTCTAACAAGTGGTATCAGAGCTGAGGGTTCGACGATGTGGATGATCTTGGAGGAGCCGCGAGGATTATGCATACACGCATGTGCTGAAGGAAAACCGTAGATTCGTTTCATGAGCATGTTGGTGATCGAGGAATAGATTGGTGGAGTAAAAAATTCCGTGGGGGGGGGGGGGGGAGGCGGTGGAGGCCTGGAATGTTCAATGGGTTGTTGTTGGCAATGATTAACCAGATGTGGCTATCAGAGATAGGGGGTTCGGCCAGGGTGTGGCATATGGCCGTGCACGGAGAGTGAGTAGTGGTAGGCTAGAAAGCATGCTTGATGGCTCAGAGATTGGATCTAAAGGTGGAGGAACTTTTCAAGGAATGTTTTGGCGGTAGGTGGATGTCGTCGGTGGCGACCCAATGGTGGATGCACAATTTCCCACCATGGGGCATACTGTAGTGGCACGTGGGCATGCAATGCAGCAGCCCGAACAGAAGTAGTGTGGTAACGGAGGCTTAGCGGAGCAACAGTGTGTCGTGGCTTCGGGCCGGCACACAGCGGCCCAGCAGGGGTGGAATAGGTGGCTTAGCTAGGGCGGTGCAGGGTAGTGCTATGCATGGAGGTCGTGCCAGCAGCACGTGCTCCTCGTAGGGAGGTGGGGCAGACCAGCCGAGTGGTTGCGATTCTTATCTCTCTTAGAAATAACTTGCAGGAGCATGAATATCGCAATAGATTTTATGTGAAAGTATTTCAAAGGTATCAATTTCCCATGAAGAACGAGAAGTGTATAGTTTAGAAACCTAGCTCAACTAGATGGATATGACGATAATGACAGGAGTGGGAAAAAATAATTATGGGCCGAGAGGTTCTAAAGATCATATTTCACTTTGATGAGGAACAAACTCACCCCAACACGAAAGCATTCTAAATCAGAGATCAGTCGATTCACTACCTTCCGCTATTAGTTAAGAACATCGGATGATTATGATCACCCCCGATTGTGCTCGACTAGGCTGAGGCTAACGGGGCAGACTTCGCAAAAGCTAATACCACTCGGATAGCAGCGCTGTTACCACCTACTACCTACCGCACCACCGTTGAATCAGATGTCTACTGGGTACTAACTAGTCTAGACAACATGTTTATACTTAGAAGCACTACGCACCAAGTCATCACTTGATATGCACTCAAGAAAGATATCACAAAAATATAATAAAAGTTATTAAGCACAAGAAAAGTATCAACAGAGTAACTTAAAGATGGAATAACTTTGCTTTATAAAGTAAAGATAGGCTATGTGTTACCGAACATCAGTGTGAAGCTGAACTTACACCCGAGTTCGACTCCGTAGCACAAAGTGGAATAGAGCCGGCACACCGTCTTCTCTCCAGCACTAGCTTTCCTCTCTCTCTCTCTCTCTCTCTCTCTCCCCCCCTACTCTACTTTCTATTTGGGCAGCGTAACACTACTTTCTTCTTCTTTGCCTCAGTTCGCCGTGCTTTGCAAATGAAGAGGGAAGCTCTATTTATAGTGCACCGGAGCCTGTGGGGTACTGCCACGTAAAGGGACCAAGTGTAATCTTTTCACTAGCCGAAGGGGAATCCGAGATAGCATCCAAGGGGGTCGGCCCAGCCACTTTCAGCACATCTTAGCCTCCCGTTTCTTTGTGTTGCTCTTTGGATGCCCATGATGCTTTCCCCAAGGTGGTTACAACAGTTAGAGATGGATAAAACCGACTTAGTTGTTGACATGTGGGCCATTTGATTCTCCTTGGTGTTTAACTAGCCTTCGGATCAAACCCGACAATTTGTGGATGGTAGGGATGGTCTCCTTGTGTGTTTTTGGAGCCGTGGGAGAAAACTCAACTGGTTCGGAGCCAGAAGTGGCTCGGCCGGCCTAGGGTAGGTCGGCTGACTGGTTTTTTTTTCCGGCTTGGTCCCACTTTTCCTCAATTGATTTCTAAAGACAAAATCAACAAAACTTTTGGAGCTTTGTTAATTTGCACGAATTTTATCCATTTTTCTTTATTTTAAAGGTATGTTAACGGTCGAATGTATATAGAAAGTTGTAACTAGGGACCGTCAACACCGAGTTACTGTGGAGAGCATGGCCCAACAGCTGGGCGTACGACTGGCCTTAATGGTCCAGCTAGGCGAGGGCAGTCCTGGTGGAGCTAGCTCATCGCTCATGGGTCGCACGCCGCTGGCCCAGATTGGGCGGTGTGGCTACGCAGCAGGCCCAGCTGGTGGGCTGCTAATTTGGGCACGCAGATGCTGCTGCGTGGGATGGGCGTCAGTGACTCTGGCCTAGGTGGGTTGCAGGCCATGACGGCGAGACTAGCCAGATCGGTAGTGGAATGCTATGGCATATGAACAGTTTGGCCCAAGGAGGGCGCGCACTGGCTATGTCCATGTGGAGCCGGCCGACCCGAGAGGGCACGCTGGTGCAGAATTTTTTTACTGTTCTGGCTTTAATTTAAATCAAAATTAAAAAAATAAATCCCTGTTTTAATAAATTAAAAAATAGCCTTCCGGTGTCCGTCCAATGGGCGTTTAATAAAATCCGCCCGACCAATGGGGGATTTTGACACGTGGTAGCAAAAATCCGCCGACTGTCGGGAGATTTATATAACCCGCCCGACTAACGGGCGTTATTTGCCTTCAAGGCGGCTACAGTAGGCATAGTGAAAAAACGCCGTATGGAAGGCGTTAAAAACGTCACTGGATGGCGATTTGGTACCGTTTTAGCCGTCGGGCAGTCGCCGGTGGAATGGATCGGTTGTGGGAGAAGGTCGCGCGGGGGAATAATCGCCCATCCAACTGACGGATTTTCCTAGTACAAAAACCACCCGTTGGAAGGGTGGGATTTGTCTGTACGGGCCGCGAGTCGCGGCTGCCGTTTTAATCGCTCGACCAACGGACGGATTTTATTAAACGCCTATTGGGTGGGCGCCGGAAGGCTTTTTTTAATTTATTAAAACAGGGATTTATTTTTTTAATTCTGATTTAAATTAAAGCCAGAACAGTAAAAAATTCCGCTGGTGCGCACGTGAGACAGGCCTAGGTGCAGTTGGGTCGGACCGGTAACGCACGCGAGGAGTATTAGCAGGACAAGTTCGAAATGAAGAGGAAATGGAGGAAGGACGAGCCCAGTTGTGTGAAGGAAGTCTAATTGAACTATGTATTCAAGATGAAAGTAAGTGCATCCTCACCTCCAAGGGGAGAGCCAAAAGAATAATCAAAGGAGTAAAGTAGTGGAGGGTACATGGAGAGTTCATAAGAACTCACATATGCAACTTAGGTTCAACCGGGATTGAACGTGGTTACTAAAACAAGGCATGTGATGCAGGTTTTGGAAAAGAGGTGCTTAAGAATGTTGTTGGTGGTTTGACCGGAGGGGTCGAACTGGCCAGCTGAACGTCAAGTTATTAATCGATCTATGCTAGGAGGCGAGCGGATCAAACAGTCATTCCAGAAAATATATTCGGGGAGGCGAACAAATTAGGCAACGAGACTGAGGATCTGTACCAGGGGAAAATAGGTCGGGTGGCGAATCCGGCGAAGAGCTGGTCAAACCATGGTTGCTAGGATTGAGCCAACAGAAGGAATGAACATGCAAGTGCTAAGAAGGCAAATGACTAAATGTGATTCGGAAAGGCAACAATGGTGTGCTGATGTTCTCCTAGTATTAAATTTGCAGTTAACTAGAGTGTGAGTTGGATTCAGTTGGTCCTTTTTATGTGACACAAAAAGAAGTGATTTTCATCGTGGCTGATGATTTTTTTGGTCCATTCTTGTGGTGACACAGTATATCGTGCCATTGGAGTAGGAGCCATCATGATCAAGATTCAAGGCGGAATTGATCCGATACTTGTAGGTGCGAAGCATATGATAAAATTAAGGAGAAATCTAATTTTGCTCTAGACCTCATGTGATGGGATGTGATCTATGCCGGTGTAGATGGAAGGACCGCGAAGATTATGAAAGGTATAAGGGCTGTGATGACTAGGGATAGGATAACATTACAATTTTATAGGCTACAAGTGAGTTGTGAACTCCAGGTGTAGAGAATACTATTGCAAGTGGAGTCATGAAGCCAAGGTATATAAGATTGCGGCTTGTGTTTCAGAAGACGGTGGGAATGAGGGTCAGACTCATCGGGTGGCTCGGCATGAGCTACAAAGAAAGTAAACAAAGTTCGATACACGGGTTCCCACAAGAATTTATGATGACTTTAAGGTGGCGGATGTTATATTCGTTAAGATGGAGTTTGTTACAATTGGTGTCAAATATGTATATAAGTAGCTTACATAGACTCTGAGTTGTAATAGATAGAGGATGGTCATGTTAGGGTCAGAGTTGTATCCTGGCTCTTGTATAAATAGGGAGCACCCTAGGTGTAACCCCATAAGACTAAAGTAGCGGTGTAGACAATAGACATACAGGGCGTGTTTGGTTGCTCGCATGAAGCGCATTTGCTCATGTGATGCGATTGACTACACGCTGAAGGCGTGTTTGGTTGGTCGACGCGATGCCGAGGTCGGCTCATGCGATGCGTACCACGGCAAAATCGCAGACGCTACTGCTAGCGCCGTCACGACGCTGGGAAACGCCGGATTCGGCCGTTTCATGGGCTCGCTCGCATGAGCCAAAGTTCGCCAACAAGAAGAACCAAACACGCCAACAGGGGCTGCGGCCGGCATGAAGCCGTGACCCGTGTGGCCGGTATGCTGCGTTGTTGGGACGGAGCATTCATAATCATTGCCCCACACATATAGTTTGAGAGCCGTGTATTATCAAACATCATATCTCCGATGTCGTTCTTATCTACCGTTGATGCGCTGTTTTCAAATAGATTTAAATGGCTCCTTGAGTGTAACACTACAACCTATTCGTTTCACCATCTGCAATATCTTTCTTCATTGCAGAGCTATGGATCCAAACGATACCTCGGTGTGGATCCCCTCGAGCTGCGGTTCCCGTTCGAGCTAAACAAGGAGATATCGTGCGTACTGCAGCTAACGAACAATACAGATGACTCCATAGCATTCGCTGTAAAGACGAACCAAGTGAAGTACTACGCACAGCCGGACAAAGACATCATGCCGCCATGGTCCAAGTGCTACATCGTCGTGACGATGCAAGCACAGGGGAGCGCACCACCAAATATGCAGTGCAATGACATGTTCATTGTGCAGGGCAGAAGAGTGACTAGTAAGGCCGTGGATGAGGAATTCAAACTGCCGATTGTTTATGTGTCGCGCGCATTGCCTCAAACCTCCGCACACATCATTTGAAGCGTTTAATAGCATTTCTTACACACTCTGAATTAACATTGTGTTATTTTGCCCTTGAGTAAAATGTTTTTCTTTGTAAACAAGAAAGCATGTGGAACTGCAGACGTTCAAAAGTAACTGTCAGCCAAACACGCTATGACGTTCATGTTCCTTGTCAATAAAAATTTAGGGTTTCAAATGTGCTAGCCAATTTTACCATCAATTGGCAAGGCAAAGTAATCAATCGGTTTCAACTAATCGATTAAATCCAAGATAGAACGAACATGCTAACACTAACTAATTAACATATTTAAAAGGATAATCAAACTATTGGCAAATATTATATATACGGGAAAATTTTCAACATCTACCGCTAATAAGCTGATAAAATCAACGAAGCAACAAAAAAAGAATAAACAAACTATTACCTTGATCAACCATTTAATCAAATCTATAAATAGAGAATAAACAAGCTATCAGTTGATCTATAAAGCCAAAAAAACAGATATGACGACGATTAATCTGACCTTTGCACGGAATGAAGATGCACAATAATTTTAGCAAAAAATAGAATTATGATAAATAAAATAAAAATATTGGACTTTATTAAGACATTACACATGTATGGTTGTATCATGTAGTTGATTGAGAAGACGGTGCGTAACAAGTCGATCAAGGACAAAATACGGTGAAACTAATCTAAACTGGACCTAATATGATAAAAGTAGATGAAAAGCAAAGGCATGATATTATGTATTGTTTGGTTGGGAACGTTTTAGACGTCCAGGGTGATATTTATAATTGTTATAGGGACCGACTACGGTCTGAGCGCTTTGCATTTTGCGTTTAAATGCGGCCCCTTTTTTCAAGACGATTACGAAATTTCACTACGATTGTATAGAAATTTCACCGCATATAAGATCTTGAAAAACAAGATAAACAAAGTGAAAAAAACTCCGTAAGCTACAAATCGAGCAAATTAGAGAGGTAGAAAGAGTAGATCGACGAGCCGTCACGGACGGCAGCAGCCGCATATGACATCGGCGGGCGAAGCGGCGTCGTCGTCCTCACATGGTGGCGTCCTCAAGGCGTCGGCGCAAGCAAGGCGTCCTTCGAGCGCAAATGCAATGGGCGAGAGCGAGAGCAAGCAAACTCCGTGCCAGCAGCGTCCTCAAGGCGTCGGCGGCGCAGGCGTCCTTCGAGCAAAGACGGGCGGGCGGCGAGCAGCGAACAGCGAGAGCAGCAGCTGTGCCAGCGAGCACGAGCGCCTGTGAGATGACCAAAACACAGGCGCCCACAAAGAAGTGAAACCGTTGTTTATAATATTCTATCCTAGATTGATAGGAATCTCAATTTATATTGTACTTAAACTGGTTTGTTCTTATTGTAATATATTATTTCTAAATATAACTCGGTTAAACAGAACTCCACCTTCCGTATCTGCTTCAAGCCTACCCGGACTCTTCCATTTAATCCAACTAGCTGAGTTTGCGCGCCTGTGGCGCGCGAGGGCACCTCTTGCTCCGTATTTCGTTCATGCATTCGCCACGTAGGTCGCATGAGTTAGGAACACCCAACGCAAGAAAATCATATAAGAAAAATAAAAGAAAAGACAACCATATAGGATCATGGCATCGTAGGCAATAAAAAGGAGACATATTTCTGCATGCATTGACATACATATTCTGTATACTGGAAAATGACAATTCACGCAAATCAATTGAAATGTGTGCCTAGACATAGTAAAACCATCCAATTTGTCCTAATATGACCCAGATTAATTACGGTACGACCCAAACAATTAGCTACACTTTCATCGCAGCCAGCTTTCATTGCAGCTACTATAAGCTTTGGTAACAGATGCATAAGCACGATAATCCTTGTAGCAACACCATGTTCCTTCTTTGCACTGTCCTGCATCTGTTTCAAGCAAAAGGAAAATCAGACCTGCATGCTCCATTAGCCATCGCACCATCAGTTTCATACCACATAAGAAGGTGGTTTGTAAGGTCAATTCCTAATCATTGGCAGCCTAAAACTCCATCGGAAATGCTGCAAACGCAAAAAACCAGCCCACACAATGCTCCAACTGTTAACAACTCCATCGGAAATGCTGCAAACGCAAAAAACTCCATCTATTCCTTTCAAACAGCAGAAGCTAGGAATAACAAATAAAGAAAGAAATAAAGAATGGTAAGTTAATTTCCTACCTTCATTGGATCAAGGTGCTATAAAGAAAAGTCAATCTGATTTAACACAACATGGTGTTGCCTTACGTGATTTTATATTTGCTATAATAGAAATCTCAATGGCTTCAATTTTTTTATTTGTTATAATAGAAATCTCTTTGCAAATAAGCCAAGATTAATGCATTGCAGGTGACCTCTTGAACTGAAGCATTTTGATTATCGTGTTGTCAAAGATACAGTTAAGAGTTTCTTAGAACAACGAAATAACCAAAGCAGCATTAGATCATGTGTGCTCATATGGAAAGGCACATGTTGGCCTCAATCACAAAAGACTAACGCAAAGTGTAAAATTGAATTGTCAATATTATATATTCCATAGCTTCAGTTGTTTCTAATCTAATACAAATACACATAGAACAGATTTGTGTGTTCCCTAAACAAAATAGGGTTGACTGTAGGAAAAAAGCAAGTGCACCAAATATAGATAATAAACAACAAAAGCTCTAAGTTTCATATGACATCTGTTTCTCCTAAGAGAATCAATTCATCTTGAGCAATACCACAACCGCAATAGGTAAAACAGGACGCTATGTTGTTCTAAAGCAGAACCCAATAGTAAGAAATTAAAACCATAAGGTAAGCACATACCATCATCTTCCACTTTACGAAAGCATGGTCTGATATTTACTAAGACATGAACCTGAAATGGCCTTTGGCATGTCAAAAACAGTACAACATGACACGGAACATATTACATGCAAGCTATTCTGCCTCTTTGTATCGAAAGAAATACAAACTGAAGGCAGTGAATGTAAATTTTAATTCTCCCTTAAGAATATGCAGTTGTTATACAGACAGAAATCATGACATACACCATTTGTAGCAGCCGTTGGACACCTCCCTTGCAAACTGCAGCATGAGATGAATCTGCATTAACCACATATGAGGCAGCACAAACCATCGAAGAAATCAGAGGGAGGCGGGCAGGAAGAGGAGCACTCATCGTTGTTGCTGTCTGTGTGCCGTTTGCCTTTGCTTCGTTGATGGTGCAGCTATGGACGGGAGGCCGAAAGAAGTTGCAGCCATGGCAAGTTCAAACCCACTTAATATCTTTACTAAACTATGGCCGGCCATCATATTAGCAAATAGACGTATTCTTGAGCTTAATGCACGAAAACAATGAGAGATTAGCTCTAGGAGCACTAAAAAAGGCACTAAGGGCAGTGGGACTCCTGCAGGTAATAAGAAGCGTAAAGAAAGCATTAACCTGTTGAGCCTTTTCATGAAGATATATACATCGTAAAGGAACACCCAGCAACATCCAAAGAAAGCATTTTTTATGTTCTTTAGAGAAAAAATTTCCTCCCATGCGACCTGGTTACTACTCATCCATGTGATCTCCCAACCTAATTACATTTGCTCGGCAAAAAAGGAAAGTAGAGATCCAAAGATAATTAGAGAATAAAATTTTAATTAGGCACGAACTGTTTCTCCGGAAGAAACAACCTATTCTGGTAGAGTAGCATGGATGTAGCATGTGAGTGATGCTCCCTCCTTCACATCACGCCTCGCTTTTCTTCTAATCAAGATTGGAAAGAACCACCATTTTCCCAACAATCACTACGATGAGGAGAAAGAAGCAGAAGAATGCGAGCAGGGGCTGGCAGCCCCAACGTCAAGGAAGCGGGCCAGGAGGAGCAAAGGCGTGTGAGGTCCGCCGTGGTAGGAGGCGGCGGCGGATCAGCGGACCTCAAAGGCCCTCCTCGTCAGATCCGGCCTCCTAGAAGGCCACGGTGTGAGGATCCTTGTCGGATCCCGCCTGCCCGGGGCCAGCGGCCGTCGGATTCAGCCTTCCAGGAGTTCAAGGTGAGAGGAGCAGGGGGAGGAGGCCCCCGACGTTGAAGGAGACGGGTGAGGGCAAGAAGAGAAGACGATGAACGGAGGCAGCGGGGGCGGCTTGGTATAGCGGTGGCCAAGAAGGTCGCTTACAGGGAAGAGGAGAGGGAAGAGGCGGTGTCGAGGGAAGAGACGGCGGGGGATACGGCAACATACTGGCGGTGGATCCCATCCGTGACGGCGGCAGCAGATCCAGGTCAACCGACACCCAGAGGGGAAGACCGCCGGGTGGCACGGCGTCGTCGGGGAGCAACAGCTGCCGCCGGTGGGCTGCCGTGGCGCAAACATCCGCGCCGTCGGCGCTGCTGCTCTCAGCACCGACGCACCCCCTCGGAGCCGCAGGCGCTGGTAGGTCGCGGGAGAGATGCGGGAGCGGGAGCGGGAGATGGGGCGAGCGACGTGGGCGAGGCCGCTAGGACCCCGATCCGGCCGGGAGAGATCGATGGGAGAGGATGAGGAATCGATGGGGGCGGGTATGGGGCGACGGGAGATGGGGCGAGCGACGTGGGCGGACGGGGAGAGAAAGCGAGTGGGGAATGAGTGGCTCGCCTCGGTGCCTCCGTCGACTAATCTGGATGGACGAAACGTGATCGGACGGTGGGGAATGAGTGGCAAAAGGCGAGCAGCGCGCGAGCGGCGCTAGGCGAGCGCTGGCCGAGGAGCGAGCCACGTGGCACGCAGAAGGTACCTAAACCCACTCTTGTACTTTTAAATAGACTAGTTGTGATAGCGCGCGGTGACCGCGCGCGTGATCAGTTCAAGAATTGCATTTATTGATATATTATGAAGCATGAGTGTGACATATTTGTTTTCTCAGGATATTGTTAATGCATGATTACGTGTGGCGATAAACGGTCCTAATCAATCGTAGGATTATATTTGTTGATATACTATGAAGCAGGGAGTGTGATATAATCGTTGTTCCAAGATACTGTTGATGCCTAATCATTTACATATACATTAGAAGCTAAGTTAGATATATTATTACAGCAAAAGATGTCCGCCAAGTTTTGTACCATATCATACATATAGTAAGTTGATTTCTTTAGGAGGTAAGCTACATATATTATTACAAACAAAATACGTGGTTTGTCTTGCTAGTTTGAGACATAAGAAGCAACACTTTATATACAACAAAAGCTATATCCTCGCTAGTTATTAATGCTAGGCTCAAACATATAAAAACCAAAGACTTTATACATAACAAAAGTTTTACCCGCTCTAGATTGATAACCTAAACCTTTGCAGAGATTTAGTTGAGGAGCCAACAAGTGTTATCTTGAAGATATAGTCTTGTGATACACAAAACATGAGATGTGCCCTGTACAAGCAAGGAGTCTATTAAAATGCTGGGCACATTAAGAACCAGCAGCTTTGATATAGAACAAATTGAGTAAAATTATTTCGGCGTCATTTATAACAATCTTTATCGAATACCATACCATTAAGGGATAAAACGAACAACTTCTTTGCTTTGGTCTCTTTGGATGATGTGGAGCCTTTCCCATGCTCTTTTTCATGAGCATTGTTATCGTCCTATAAACAAACACAAATTGATTAATTAAATAAGCAACTAAGATATACATACAAAGGATTAAATTTATCGTACTCCACATATCCCATTCCTTAGCTCTATTTCCCAAAATACAAACGGCATCTAGGTTCTCTTCAAATATGGTAAGAGGACATTGTGTTTGATGGTATTCGTTAGTGTATTTCACATAAACAGAGTGCTACAAATGTAAAAAACATTCTGCAAGATTCCTTTTTTTATACATCTCAACTGAACGGATGTGTGAAGTACAACATCAAACTTTGTCGTCGTGGTTACGATGTAGCCATCGGTCTTTGCGTGGTTTGCTCCAAAACAGAGAATTACGGTGAATTAAGAGGATTCATGCTATATATGGAAACAGGAAATATGGTCCACAATGCAAACTCTAGAAAACTATGATATGATACGAACTGTAATATGTTTAAAGCTTTAGCCGCATGTCTTGTATTCTTATTGCCTTTGATTCCAATCTAAAGGTAGCACTTGACACAGAGCATGATTTTTAACATAGTATATCGATTGATTGTTACGTAATCATTTTTCCTCTGTACATACAATTTTTTTTATGCATGTCATGCCTATGGTTGGAAGCTCTGCAGGGCTCAAATCTATTTCAATTTGTTCAGTAAGATTCGTTAAATTATGAACAAAAAGAAAGGGTAAGAGTTGAAAGCAAATTTGAGGCTATTCTTTGCAGTTATCTATCTTGCTTGGCACTATCATATGTTTTTTCCTATGGCTGAATGTTTCAGTTGTTTCATCAAGAGACTGTGATAATGGTAGCCAAGGTTTATACTATAAATAAATGTTCCTAGTTTATCATTGCCATTTTGTGGACAATTTTGCGCCAAGTATTTTAGTGACTTAATGAAGCTAGTATAAGTTATTATTCTGTGATATTTTTCATTACTATAATATAGAACATGTACTCTGTTACGTAGACCAAGTTATTTAAATAATTCCTTTAAATTGTCTTGTTGCTCGGTGCACAACTCTCGTCTTTGCATATTACCGCGCACAATTCTTGAGAACTGTTTAGCTCACTTTTGTGTATGTAGTAAAATGGATCCTCCTTTTATTAATGTTCCTTTTAGTTATACCATTCAATGGTACCCATGGTTATCAAGTCGTAAAGTCGAGTCGAGTCGCATGAGGGGAGACTTGGGGACTAGTCGTGGACTAGTCGTGGCTAGTCCATGACTAGTCGACAACAACATCTATTTTGTTTAGAAAAGTAGTTGTGTAGTTGGCATGACTACTTATACTTTTGTAAAAAAAATAACAATTATAATGGAGTCCAAAAGCATAGCAAGGATAAGGATGCAATGCCAAGTGACTAGTTTTCTTCTAATGTTAGATGATGGAACTCATGGTAGAATGCCTAGTCGAGTCGAGATCCCTAGTCGTACTAAAAAAAGAGACTTATGGACTAATCGTGGATTAATCGCAACTAATCGCAGGACTTGATAACCATGATGGTACCCCTCTTGAAATGTCGTGTCTTGATCTTTACATTAATTAGTGTGTCCTTTATTCAAACGAATTGAAACATGATCCACAATGTAAACTCTAGAAGAAAATAAACAAAGATCAGGGAAGGTATCATTCCAAAGCACAAAAATGTTTTATTTTGTCCAATGCTCAATGTAGCCATGAAATTTATATTGCAATGTTCGTGGAATAACCAAATAATATGTTTGTTCAGAATTCTGTGAACAACTTAGCATTGCCATACAAAATCAGTTTTCTTACCATGCTTGATGAATCACTTAACCTTATTTTGAAGACATGTAACATGTGACACGTGCTTCGGAAGCATGACATACGACATCACATTAACATATTTATACAAATAAAACACAAAATCAATCATTGTTTGTGCACTTCAGACAGGCTCAATTAGGCGAGTATATTGCCTTTCTTATGTTACTCAATTACTGATTAGATTTTTCTACTAAATTATTTAAATGCACATGTATATTTTGCAGTAGCATAGCATTTTCATGTAATTTGACTCAATTAAGGAGTATATTTAATACGACATGCAAAACATAGTCATGACATAAACTTCGATGTTTTATCAACTAACCTTGCCTTGGCGCTGACCTTGAGGCCGGCCTTCTGCAGCGAGGCGAGGGTAGAGAGCACCTTAGGCTTGACCTTGAGGCTGGCCTGCTACAGCGAGAAGGCGGTCGTCCTTGAGCATGTGGCCGCTGAAGACGACACCGACCTGAAGAAGAACAGAATAATTTGATGCTGTAGGGTCGGCAGGATATATATTAACAGTATAAAGTATGAAGAGGCACTCAATAATTCCTAAATCAATCTGCACCGGCTGGAGAATCCCGGTCACCGACTGCGCGTCGCTAACAAAATCTCGAAAACAATCTGTACCAGCTCGAAATCACCAAATCAGTCTGCATTGGCTCGAAATCCCCAAATCAACCAACGCCATGTTTCGCAAAATCTCCGGATCAACCAACACCATGTGCCCAAGAATCCCCAAATCAACCGAAATCCCCAAATCAAACAGCAATCGACCTACCTGTGGCGGCGCGTGGTGAAAGCACGATGATGTGCGGTTGTCCGCGGTGTCAGGAGGCGTCCGTCTCGGGAGCGCGCAGGGCGACAGCGATGGGACTCGGGGAAGCGGCGCTGCGAGGCGACTTCGGCGTCTGTGTTGTGTGGCGCCGTCGGCCGTCAACCGGTGTCAGTCCGATGCATCTGACCTCTGACCCGTTGGCTGCTGGTTGTATATAAGATGTGGAGGACGAGATGGCGGCGGCGAAGAGAGAGGCGGAGAGAAGGCGGCGTGCCCGGAGGAGGCGGAGAGAAGGCGGAGGAAAGGAGATCTTTGGGAGGAGAGGAGCAAAGCGAGTGAGCGAAGCGCTGGGGTCGGGTCGATCCGAGCCCTACCGAGTGGCAGAGGCGGGTAATTTCGTCGCAACTCCAGGTGTATCTACGAAGGGAAAAAGGGCAGCGCCGCGAGGCTAGGAAAATCTTGGGGGGCCGAGCGGAAAACGGCATAGCCTAGGAAGGACCCCTGTGCGAGTTTACGGGGACGCGGATAGAAAATCACAAAGAACAGGGGTGTTTTTGCAAACCTGACAGGCCACGATCGAACGGGGCAGGCGCTGGACACGCGGCTCGATCGGACGGCGGGAAATTTTCCGGGCGACGTGGCCTCAGGAGCATCGAATTGAGGTGACGTGGAGGCACGAGGAGCGGGTATAGCTAAGCGCTATATATCGCAGGGAATGTGGACTCTTTCTTCGTTATCTAATAACAAATTGCATTTCTTGGCCCAATAAAATTTCTAGAACTTTCTGGAACATCGGCTAATTGTCGAATATCGGGTGTTAACATTAATGCATAAAAAATACTGCTCCATAGCACCCTTTTGAAACTGTCGGGACCCAGTTTTACCAAATCGAACCCCTCTGTTTTAACAATACGCATCCTAAGAATCAGTTCGCGTTTCCACAGTAAAACAGAGCAATGATACCAGTTCAGAGTTGCATTAGCTAATAAGTTAAATCAGAGTACAGAGAAGTAATATATATTACATTATTTCAGATTACATAGCTTGACTAATGTAAAGCAAAAGATAGCAAATATAAAGCGGTGTCCCACCAACACCACAAGAACACGCCGATCTAGAAATAAGCTAGAAGTCCTTATCACCTTCAGGGAAGTCGGCTACACTGTTTTAAGTATATTGAAGCTCTTGACCAACTCTTGTAATAAGCAGCCTCGGTTCAACCGAGGTAAGGACAGCATGCAAGTACTTACTAGTCTTTTCTAGGTAGAGCCAAGTTTGGGCTTATCCTAGGATGTTTAGGGTTTCTTTGCGTAAACCATTTTTCTTAACCGTTGAAATGCATTTAAGAAACTTATAATACAATTCTCAATAGAACTTGATTAATGATAATAGTATTGATCAAGGGGTCTTGATGCGACCTTGGTGAGGGATAGGGTTGAAAGAGACCTGGGTGTTGGCGATTCTTATGCCTATTAGAATAAATCCGCAAGGGCACGGATATCGCAAAAGCTTTCACCAGGAAGTATTTCAAAGGTATCAATTTTCGACGAAAAATGAGAAGCGTCTAGTTTAGAATATAGCTTAACCGGATGAATAGGGTGGTAATTACAGAAGTGAGATAAGATAATTCGGGTCGAGTGGTTATACAGATCAAGCCTCACTTAGCTATAGGTACAAACTTATTCCAACACTAAAGTACTCTAAATCTGGAGCTCGATCAATCCACTATGACCCGTTATCAGTTAAGAATACTAACGAGCCGAACTTCGCTAAAGCTAATACCACTCGGATAGTAGGGCTATCACCACCTCCTACCTACTGCATCACCGTTGAATCAATGTCTACTGGGTACTAACTAGTCTAGACATGACGTCTATACCTAGCAGCACGACTTACCAAGTTGTCATTTGATATGTACTCGAGCAAGATAGCACACTTTATCTAGCACGAGCCAAGTACAAACTAAAGGAACTTTAGTATGAAATAACTTTGCTTTTATGAAGTAAAGGATAAGTGTTACCACACAGCAGAGCGAAGCTCAACTCACACCTAAGTTCGGCTCCGGAGCACAAAGTGGAAGAGAGCCAACACGCTGAATTCTCCCCAGCACTAAGCTCTCCTCTCTCTCCCTACTTTACATTTTATTTGGGCAGCGTAACACCGCTTTTTTCTTCTTAACCTTTCTTCTCCATGCTTTGGAGGTGAAGTGAAGGACTCCTTTCATAGTGCCCGGGGATCAACTACAGCTTTCCACGTTAGGGGAAACCTGGCACTTCAAGGGAGAGCATCCAAGGACATCTAAGAGTGAGAAAAGGGGGGGTCCATGGGCCAGTGGTAGGTCGGCCGACCTACTCTGTCCTCCGTTCGGAGCTCCGTTTCTCCATATCAACAATTGGAAAAAAAAAGATGTTTGAATTGAAAAGAGAGCTTCATCCCATCGAGTTTAAACTGAGTGAATCAACTTTGGAGCTACAACTTCGGACGAGATGCTCCTGGTTTCGAAAAATTTGGAATTTGAGCGAAAAAGGGGGTCGAGCGACAGGGTGTTGTTCGGCCGACTTGGTTGAGTCAGCTAGCCTGCCTTAGGTTCGGGTGCGCTCTCTTTTGGCATGATGGTATACTTAGCCGAAAGTTTATTTTTAATGAAAATAAAGGTCGAAAGCAAGTTTTTCTTTTTTTGGTCATTTATTTAGTGGTCGGAGCTTGACCACTATTAGGCAGTCAATCCATGTAGAACTTGAGTATATCAACGTCCTCGAGAGTGGACATTTCACGTTCTAAAAAAAGAAATTCTTTCCCATGGTATCCCGTCCGGGCGGGATCCGGATGGGATCTGTCCCCGCGCCCAGCGCGCGCTCGAGGAGGAAGAAGGGAGCGCCTAGCGCGTGCTCAAGGAAGAAGAAGGGAGGAGGAAGAAGGAGGAGGAGGAAGGAGGTGCTTACCTCGCCACCGCCGCCGTCGAGCTCGCCGCCGCCGGGTTAGGGTTCAGGTTAGGGAACATGTGGGTTTTTCCGGGTGTAGAGGGAGGTCGGGGGAGGCGGCGGACCGGCGGTGGGTGGGGCTTGTTGGGCGGCGGAGGCGGCGTGTCGCCACGAGCCGAGGGAGGCGGCGGGGGGGGGCGGTGGAGGGACCATGCCCGCCCGTCCGTTAGGGTGGGCAGGTGGCACGGCGGGCAGGAGGAGGAGAGGCGGCGCGGCGCCGCCGGCCGGTGGTGGAGGCGGGCGGGAGGTGGTGGAGGCGAGGAATGGTGAGGCGAGCGAGCTCGAGTGGGTTCGGGAGTGGGGGAGGCGCGGGGAGGCGATGCGAAGCGGATGAGGGGGAGGCGCGGGGGACACGTGGCGGATGGGGAGGCGATCCCGTCGGGGCAGGGGCGGGACGGGATCCCGTCCCCTAGTCGCCCCCTCTAAAAATAGTTTCAAGCGTTGCCCATTGTCTTTAAAAACATTACTATTGTTATCTTGGAGGGTAACGACATTAAAATCGGAAGCATTAAGTATTGTAAATGGTCATGCCAATTTATTACGAAGTTTACCGTGCCGAAACCACTTAAGTCGGGAGTTTAAAAGAAGCAATTTTTCACCAGGTTTAAATCGTTTGACCATGATTCGCTTATCGTGCCATCTTTTAGATTTCTCCATATAAAGCTTTGAGCTATGGTAAGCTTTCTCCCTCCATTCTTCTAACTCGGCAAATTGCATTTGTCTCTTAATCCTAGCCGAATGAAGATCCATATTCTAATGTTTAATTGCCAAGTGAGCCTTATATTCCAACTCTACAGGAAGATGGCAGGTCTTCCCGTAAATGAGTTGGTATTGGGTCAAACCTGGGGTTTTGAAAGCAGTACGGTATGCCCAAGGGGCATCACTAAACTTGGTTTTCCATGTCTTCCCCATGCCATCTACGGTCTTTTGCAGAATATTTTTTATTTTCTTATTTGAAGTTTCTATCTGACCACTAGTTCAAGGATGATACGGAGTAGCTACCCTCTGATCCACCCCTAAGCTTTTCAGAGCAAATATAAAGCTTCGGTGAATGAAGTGTGAACCGCCATCACTAAGCACAATCCTAGGAATGCCAAACCTAGGGAAAATGTTTTTTTGAAACATTTTCTTCTTGTGATTTGAGTCAGCAACACGGTAAGGAAGCGCTTCTACCCATTTAGAGACGTAGGGACTGTTTGGTTGCTGCCTAACCTTGCCTCGGCTAACATTACAAGCCAAAGTTTCTCTGATAAGTGTCTGGTTCGTGCCACAACTGTGGCTTGCCACATTTTCTTAGCCACATGTCACACTTGTCATAAACTCCATTTTTTTGACTAACTTTGCCAAAAGTGTGGCGGCGAATTTTGGCACCATATATTGTGTGGCATGCCATAGTTTACCAAGGTTAGGTTTGACAATGTTAGATAGCAACCAAACATAACCATAATCAACTTCCACCAGGATGTACTCATATGAGTCCAACTTAGCGAATGGGCTTATTAAATCTACCCCCAAGCATCGAAGATATCAATTTGCAAATTGTTTCTCAAGGGAATAGCATCTCAATAATTTATGTTACCAAAACGTTTGCATCTAATGCAGCATTTTACGAAATCCTTAGCATCACCATACATGGTAGGCCAATAGAAATTGCTTTGCCAAACTTTGGCATGTGTCCTAAAAGCACCATAATGGCCCCCCATAAGGTGATAAGGTGATGAATGACATTTTTCTAGGACATTACGTGTGTCACAAGCGGGTATGCATCTGCGAAGCTGCTCGTCGGCATTGAATCTAAACAAGTAAGGTTCATCCCAAAGATGAATCCTACTATCGTGGATCAACTTGATCCTATCCTCTCCTGGTGGGATATAGCCAGCTACAAAGTAGTTCACTATGTTAGCATACCAAGGATTGGAACTTGAAATTGAAAGCAAGGTGTCATCCCTAAGGTAGTCATTTATGGGTAGGCTTGTGGTTTGCTCAACTTGCATTTGGGAAAGGTGGTCAGCCACAGAGTTCTCTACTCCCTTTTGTACTTAATTTCTAAATCAAATTCATGGAGTAAGAGAATCCAACGAATGAGTTGTGGTTTCGCATCCTTTTTGGTAACAAAGTCTTAAGGGCTGCATGGTCTATATAGACAATCACCTTCGACCCTATAAAATAAGATCGAAACTTCTCAATCGCAAAGACTACGACAATAAGTTCCTTCTCTGTGGTGGCATAGTTGAGCTGTGTGCCGATCAATGTTTTGCTAGCATATGCAATGGCATAATGCTTTTTATCCTTACACTGGCCTACGACTTCCCTGTGACATTCTCCATTCTGTCGTATGTCACTTGTATTTTTAAAACCTTATTAAATAAAAGAGAATTGCTATATACAAAACTCTAGTTTAATTTATTTTAAATTAGGTTTAACCCAAAACCCTATGAAAACCTTTGGGAAAATTCTAGGAAAATTCCAGTAAATATTAGAAGCCTACATTTATCCACACTCCAAATGTCAAGCCCAGATTTAAAGGCTAGCTAATGATTTTATGAAGTGTTGCCGTTTTGCCGGGAGCACGTCAAACCCATAAAATAATTAGAAAATAAGAGAATATCGTGCTCAAATTTTGAGGAGAGCTTCTAGAAGCCTAAACCGACTTACCCTCCAAATTTCAGCTCCATCCTCTAAAGGAAATTCCGTTTTCTTGCTAAACAAGCCTAAATTCTATCCGAATCCTACCCGGATTAGAATTCTAGTCCTAATCCAACCCCATTTAACCCTTAGCCTAGCCCAGGTCATCCATGACACTATATAAACCCCCAATACCCCTCCACCAAGTCCCCACTCCCCATCACCAAAATCCACAGATACAAAACCCAAGCCGCCGAGACACTTTTCGAGGCACCCCTCATTGTGTCATGCCCAAACCCTAGTTTAGATGGCACCATTGCATAGAGATCGTCAAGACGGTCAAGATGGATATATTGATCACCCAATTTGGTGAAGAAACGCCCCTAGAAAAGCTTGCCGAAGTTTTGGGTGCCGCCGCAGTCTCCGCCACCACCGACATCGCCGCTGGCCTCCTCGCCGGTCGCCCAGCCCTGGATTCCCCGCTGCCCAGTCGCCAGCCACCACCTGTCCCACCCTGCTGTCGTGTCCTGCACCCGTCGTCGCCGCCGCATCCAATAGCGCTGTGCCATGCGTTCCAGCTGTTGTCCCACTCCTGCACACACGCACCAGCTCGCGCCCCGCCATGCGTCAACTTCCCATTTGCCGCCTCCGCCATTCACTCGCCCACCGTCGTGTGTCCTGTTTTCCTGCCTCACTGTTGCCCACGCTGCGCCGCCAATCAGCCACTGCCGCGTGTCCCTGTATGCGCTATGTGTGTCATCGCCGAGAAAACTGCGTGGACCGCCCGGTTTTTCGTTTTTTCCTCCGGTTAACCCAGTATAACCAGTTTATTCCTTTCTGTCATTTCTAATTTTCCCAAAAATTACATGAATTGTATAGTGAGCATCCGAACTCCAAATTAGTTGAATCCAGAGCTATTAAATCTTGTAAATAGCCTAAAAGTTTATATATTCTTTTTGAGCTATACATTCTGTTGATTGTTTTGTTGTTCTATGCATATGCATATACGTGTAGATCGTCCGTGTTTGCGCTGCTCGGGAGGCTTCCAGGAGCCATTCTTGCTCCCTAGTTTGCAAAACTCACCCGCTTGCTGTTTTTATCTGTTTTTCTCATGTATGAAATGGTGGGAATGAGTAGAAACCTAATATATTCACACTGCGTCATTGACTCTGTGAATTTAACCTATTTATTATTTCCTTAGTTATTTTCCTAGCCAATCCTTGTGCATAGTTGCTAGTGCTCATGGGTGGTAGTTGATTAGGTCATTCATCATTTAATTACTCTTGTGACTTGGTATGATTGGAGGTGCTGAGTTACTTTTTATAACTTAATCAACTAAAACCTATGTGTCGTGTGTGCACTAAAGGTGGCAAGTCGGGTGGTTTTGTGGATTGAGGTATGTGGTGGAGGTAGTCACGTTACTCTAAGGACTCTTGACGTGTGCTTATCCGGCCAAACCAAACAAGCGCAACCATAAGTGCGAGCGTCAGCATGATGCGCAACATGTGCTAGTCCTGGCTTAGTAGTTAGGGAAAACTATTAACACACGGTGCTTTGAAAAGATCGGGCTGCGGTCCGTTGGCTCAAGAGGGGTACCCGTAGTGTTGAAACTTTAGAGGGGTATCGGTGTTAACAGAAAGAACTAATGAATTTCCTTGTATCGTTACTTGGTCTACGATCCTAAGAAAGAGCATAGACATAAAAGTACCACTAGGCTTATGGGTAAAGTGTGCTACACTCTGCAGAGTTAAAACTATCATTATGGCCGTTCCCATGGTCATGGGAGGAGAGGAAGGTCATACATGGTAGTCTCATGTGTTAATAATTTAACTTGATGGGTTGGTGTAGTTTGAGTTGTTCGAGGCAAGCTTTATTCAATAGAGGGGCTTTGGAAGCCGAGCTCTGGTTGTTTGTTGTGAATCTCTATCACTATTAATTGCTCTACAAAGTTATTTTACAACACTTTTAATAATTTGACTAGAGTAGGTATTTATGAAAAAATAACCACAATGTCATTGTTATTATCCTTGCATCATTCTAAGGACTCTTGCTGGGTAGTCGTGTACTCACTATAGAAACCACAAATAAATTTGTATTCAGGAGAAGACTTAGGTCCGGTCTACCTTTAGGATCAGGAGGATTTTTTCCCGGACTTCGATGAGAATTAGCTGACGCTAAAGGGTTGAATTGGAGCATCATCATACATTTCATTCCGCCGCATATTTGAATTTCCGCACTCTAATATATTGTTGACAATATTATGTCATTTTTAATTAAACTATTGTAATAAGTAGTTGTGTAACAATTACTTTTGCATAATATGCAATTTTCTTAGTTATTTGTGATTGTGTGATGATGTTCAACAAACTATCGCTCACAACTTGCTAGCATTGATATCTGGAACTAGCAATCTATTGTGAGTGGATGCAGTTTCAACTTGGGAGAAGTGCTCGAATGCCTTCCTCGCCAAGTACTTTCCGTTGGGCAAGACCAATGCTCTATGGAACAAGATCTCTGGTTTCCAGCAACTCCAGGAGTACATACTGGCTTGCCCCTACCATGGGATGCAAGACTGGTTTATCATCCATAGTTTCTACCATTGGCTTAACCGCATGGCCTGTGAGCACCTTGATGCTGCATCTGGTGGAGCTTTCTTTTCACTAAGTGTGAATGCCACACGTACTCTAATTGAGAAGATGGTCTTAAGCCAAGGCTAGAGCAATGAACACCTTCAGCCCCACACATGAGGAGTCCACCAAATCGATAATATGGATATGCTAGTAACCAAGATGGACCTTTTGATGAAGAAGCTGGAATCACCACCGCAAACTATCCAGCCTCTTGAATCTCACATGACCTGCAAGGTTTGTGGGAGTCTTGGGCACTCGGGAGACAACCGCACCGAAACCCAACCTGAGGATGCCAACTTCGTCAGCAATGGATTCCTCCCGCAATCGAACTACACTCTGGGATGGAACTCAAGCCCAATTTCTATTTCGATAATCGTCAACAAGGAGGTACTGCTGGTAGCTTTAATCTTAATAAGTCAATTCTAGATGAATTTATGAATGCTCAACAAAAGGTGAATGATAGCATCAGTAGGAAGTTTCTTACTAATGATAAAATTCTAGAGAGCATAAATTTAAAACTAGAGGAATTTTCAACTGCCATGCATAGCCAAATGAGTTTTAACAAAATGCTAGAAACCCAAATATCTAAACCGGCTGCTTCAATTCCCACATCCACTCCGGGTAAACTTCCGGGGCAATCAGAACCACACCCAAAGGAGAATGTTAGTGCTGTTGCGACTCGGACGGGAAAAACGACTCGAGACCCGCCGCAGCCTAACCCTGCAGGAAAGGACACCACTTATTCGTTCCCTTCTTTCATATACCTCCCCACCAATAGATAGAGACAAATGGGACCGACAAGATCAATGAAGAGAAGAAAGGGTATGACAAGGAACCGCATGATGAGCCAAATGACGATAGGAGAAGATGCGAGGACTAGAACTACTCCCGCGGAGTACACGGATATGCAAGTTTTACCCTTCTCGTGTCGCCAATGCAAACCTACTGATACGCAAGTTTTACCCTTCTCGTGTCGCCAACACAAACCTACTGCAAACGTGTAGTTCGACAAGTTTGTCGATGTATTCAAGCAGTTATACGTCAATATTCCATTGCTAGATGCAATGTAGGTGCTGACGTACGCAAAATACCTGAAGGACATCCTCAACAACAAGAATCCGTTGCCGACCGCTGAAATTATCAAGTTGACCAAAGAGTATAGTGCTGCAATCCTAAATACTCTCCTAGAGAAAAAGAAGTACCCTGGTTATCCAACCATCTCGTGTTCCATTGGTGCACAACACTTTGATCGTGCTCTATGCGACCTAGGAGTAAGCGTCAGCATTATGCCCAACGTAATCGTTCTACCTTGTCCCCTACTGTCATGAGCCTACAGCTCATGGATCAATCAATCCACCATCTTATCGGAGTTGCTGAGGATATATCGGTGAAAGTCCGGAATTTCCTGGTGCCCGTGGACTTTGTGGTACTCGACATGCAGGTGGACACCAATACGCCTCTCAATCTTGGGAGACCTTTCTTGAGCATGTCAAATGCGATCATAAACGTTGGTGCGGAAGAGATTCAACTCAACATAAATGGCCGAGACGAAATTGATAGCTTCAAGCGAATAGCTAAGCAATGCTCAAAGGTGCACCCTTTTTATGGTAAAAATCCTTCCAACTATTGGACGAGCCTTTACGGCGTCCATATTGGAAGGAGATAAACAACAAATGGGTGAAGAAGCCCCAAACCAAGGAACAGAAGCAACTTGCGGTCAAAAATTCAGAGCCGCAAGTGAAGGTCAACGCCACCCGAAAATCTCGAACAAAAGAAGTGTGGTGTAGGAAAGAAATTCAACCAGCCGCAACAGCAACTCTGGTTGCAGAAATTCTTTAGGAAAAATGAAGTATGGAGACGGTCCAACTCGAGGACCACGAAAAATTTGGAGTCCTCACCGGGAGGTAAGCCGGAACTTATCGTTGCATTCATATTTATTTTTCTACATTTTCCACTGCATATTTGACTTTTACCCATGTATTTACCATTCATATAAAAATAAAAAATCAGAAATTGAGGGGCCGTCCGACCCCACCCTGGCCGGTCGACTCACTCTGGTTGTCCGACCCATCTAGGCCGGCCGATCGCCCTTTTCACCTCCACCTCACAATTCACTTTACACCAACTACTCTACAAGCTTAGCTAGGTATCTAGCCACTCAAAGTACTGTAGATATGTGGATTTTTGCTGCATCCTGCATGCATTCTATAAAACAAGGAGCCAGCAGCTGAGATCAATGCACCTTTAGTGATTGCATGATCTCACGTCTACCCTATTTTCTCTTTCCATTAGCTCTTTAATTATTGCATCCATGCTAATGGCTTTGTGACTTAAACAAATAAATATTTTTGTGGAGGCAAATAAGTAAGATCCGCAAAGGCTACTAATCTTTGGACGACTAACTGCTAACTACTGGACCGCTAACCTTTGATCTTCACTCTATATATCCTTCGGGTATTTGTGGTCTAACCCCTTTTGCAGAAATGTCGTGATACAGCAAGATTGGCAGAACCCTGTCCAAGGGTGCCAAGGGTGTTCACAAAAGGTTTAGCTCTTCCAGCTCAGAACGGACTCACACTCTGACCGAGGTCCTAGATAGAAGCTCAAGGAAAGACATGTCAATGGACTCCCATTTTTCTGGGCATCACGGCTGGCAACCTGACTCAGCCGAACCATCTGGGGAACAAGGCCTCAGGATAGTGTTAACGTCGGAAGAGCAGATCATCCTCCAAAGCGACCATGAACGACATATATTTGAGGCTCTCAGAAACCGGACTTTTCAGCATACACGGTCTTATGACCCGATGTTACTAATTAACACCGGCCTTCTGGATGACTTTGTTGACGCCTTTCAAGCAGTCGGTTGGAACAATTTTGTTCCAATCACGAAAAAAGGTTCGCACCTTCTGACCCTTAAGATTCTAAGTATTCTTCGTATTCTTGATAATGGAACTAGATACTTGTTTAGATTTTTCAATGAAACATTTGAGTGCTCATTGCAAGATCTAACTAGACATCTAGGTTTCTCAACGAGATGTAGAGTCACTCCTAATAGGCTAAAAGGCTTTAACCATGATGATTTCTCGTTAGCTATTTCTGGCAAGGAATACACAATTACACCCCGCATGAATGAAATTCATAATCCTACTATTAGATTCATGCACCGGTGGCTTGCTATGGTTATTAATTCTAGACATGATATGTGTACTGTGCGCCTGGATGAACTGCAATACCTATTTGCTATGGTCAATAAGAAACCTGTAAATCCAACAGCAAACATGGTATTACACTGGTTAGAGATGAAAAACTTGAGAGGTGACATAGATTGCACTTCTCTTGTCACCCGCATTGCGGAAAGTTTGGGGGTTTTAGAAAGTGTCAAAGTGGCCTTCTTAGAGGAGCCATTCCCATTAGTTGGGAAGGACCAATTCACCCAAGGGCACATTCTGAGGGTAGATGAGGTCGAAGCCTACTAAATGAGATTTCCGGGGACCACGGTTGAGGTTCGTTTACCTAATCCAAGGCTCGGCCTCTACACCGCCCGGAATCTAACCCTCAATTTTAGTGCCTTAGAACACCCGCGTCATAGCATTTTAGGACCAGTAACTCGTAGTCGCGCATGCCGCCAGCGTGAATTTGAGTAGCACACTCAACCCAAACACAGCGAGCAACATCTATCTGTGGATTGGAGCTGCCACACCACCTCACCAGTTTTACCCTAATGTTGGGTGGGATCAATGGAACATCGGGGGTGGTCATAACCATTCGGTGTTCTTAACTGATAGTGGGTGGTAGTGAATCGGCCGAGCTCCAACAAAGTTCTTAAAACAAACCTCCAAACTAATATCTGCTAGCTCAACCTGATAATTGATTGCACTATTAAGGAACTTTATACTCTTCTCGTTGTCGGTCCCAACTAACTGCCTAACTTATCTTTTTATACTCCTATGTGTGTGTGTCACCGGTATTATTATCTTATTATTATCCTTACCCCTGTTAACTGGTTGGCTGGTTTCTTAAATAATATAGATATTATGATTATCCTTCTCCCTCGTTCCATGTGGATTCGATACTCTGGAATACTCCCGGGTGAAATCTACAGATGATATCTTTCCGCTTGCAGATTTTTTCTAATAGCGTAAGAATCACCAACAACATGTAATGTTAAAATTCCGACTGTATGAGATCGACATAATTGTTTGTTTGAAACTGCAGACAGTGCGTGCCCACTCTATACATGTCCATGGAGGGAAAACCTTTTACGCTGTCCCATTGCTGAGAAGCACTAAAGAACAAGGAGAAGTGGATAGATTTGCATGACATGACACATAAGTTAAATCATGACGTTTTGCTCGTGAACATACTACAGGCGCCTCCAAGAATGTTCCCATTGATGTGGAGGCTCCTAGTGACGAGAGGCGACCCATAAGAGGCCGATGGGCCAAGATGCTACCAAGGAGGCAAGGATGAGGGCGGCATCGGCCTCATCGTTTTCTGCTGAGTACGTCTCCAATATGGGAGACATGCACACTGAGAAAATGACCGTCATGCAGAGGTCAGTTGAAGCAAAGGAGACTATACTAAACAAGATGCTATCTATTGAGAAGAAGGCGGATGGCATCAATGCGCACAATGCTAAGATAGTTGCAATCGATGAGAGGCGTGTCATGCTCTAGGTGGAAAGAATAGAGATGAAGAAGCAAAGGGAGGATGAGCGCATACTTGCTATCAACCTTGATCAATGCAACCCGGCGTAGAAGGTTTACTACAAGGCGATGCAGGACAAAATTCTAGCCCGCATTATAGACAATGATAGTTGATAGGAATTTATTACATCTTATAACTTAAGGTTATGTTTTTTTGTAATCATGATTATTTGTTTAATATAGAAAAGCAATTCAGATCATGTAGTGATTTTAAATGTGATTTAGTCTTGACTCTGTGATGGAGCCTTTTATTACTTGAGACTGCATGCTTTCTCTTTTATCTGTGGATCAGTGCGGTTAAATAAAGTTGAGCCTTTATATCTCTTCGTTTTATCTGGGTGTTTATCTATTCTATCTGAGGCTCCCTTGTGCCATTTTTTATATTTTATTCAATTCAGTAAAGATGTATAATAACGGTTGTGGATGTTATTATCCTTCTTGTAAGTATTGTTGTTAAATTTACGAGATTAGTGAATGGTCCAAAATGGGATCTATCACCTTAATACCTCATCTCTTCATTCATGCATGCTTATACATAGGGGTGTTACACGTACTTATCCTATGTGAGAAGTAGCAAAATGCGAGTTTGTTTTTGGTCACAATGTCAACAACTCAACATGATATCCGTATTTTATTTTATATTATCATGCCGAGGCTGATTTCTTTCTAGTGATCCAGTCATCAATTTACATTATCTATATAACCCCAACATAGCCGGGTTATGTTTGTTAGTCCATATGGACGCTGATATCTCATATACCACTTATTTTTCAGATTCATTTCAAGTGGTAAAGAGCAAGCGTGATAAGAAAAAAGAGGCCAGTCTGCACCTTTCTTTAAATGCACTCTATATTCCTGTTTTTTTTAATATAGTCATGATTCACAATACAATTATTTATCATGATTCACAATACAATTATTTATCTATTAATCACCGTGCAAAATCCAACTGTGCTCAATAAGATCTACCTTCACTTGACGATGCATCTCACGGTCACGAAGGCTGTGGTGGGCGGCGATGAACTCATTCCTATCGTTTGTTCCTCCTACACACCTTTGCACTGGTTGCTCCATGTTGTCAAATATGTCTGGCAAACCTTGTCTCCTCTCATCCTCGACGATCATGTTGTGCATTATTATGCAAGCCATCATTATGTCCTTCACCTGTGAACGATCACATCTTTATGCGGGACCGCGCGTGACTGCCCATCGGGCTTGCAGGACGCCAAAAGCCCGCTCAATGTCCTTACAAACCGATTCCTGCACATGTGCAAAGTGTTGCGTCTTCCTCTCGAGCGGCAAACGTACAGTCTTGACAAATCTCGGGCATTCAGGATAAATCCCTTCGGCGAGGTAGTACTAGGGATGGCAAAAATACCGATGGGTCTGGGTTTGGGTCCAGTTTCGGACCCATGGGTATTTTGCTTCGAGTCCGGGTACGGGTCCGGGTCCGGGTCCGGGTCCGGTTTTGGACCCATGGGTACCCGGACCCGGACCCGAATTGCAGATGTTTTGACAAGTGGCCCCGATCTCCCCTCATTCCCCGATCCCCCCGTGACCCGTCTCCTACCAGGTGGCCTTGGCTCCCCCACAATCCCCGCCGCCCCTCTTCAGTCTTCCCCCCAATCCCCATCTCAAAAACTCAACCCCAACCCCCATCTCCTACAGTCCTGCCCCTCTTCCCGCGGCCTCACTCCTCCTCCACGGCGGCGCGCCCTCCTCCTTCCATGCCGCACGGCTTCCTCCACGGCGGCGCGCCCTCCTCCTCCCACGGGCGGCGGCTTCCTCCACGGCCGCGCCCTCCTCCTCGGCAATGGCTTGGCCGGGCAGTCTGACCTCCACCCCACGGCGGTGCAGAGGTGCAGCCTCCCTCCCGATGGTGGCGCGGCCTCCTCCCCAGGCGGGCGGCCTCCTCCGGTCCTCCCCCGACGGCGGCGCAGCGATGCGGCGTCCTCTCCCACGGCGGTGCGGCCTCCCTCCCTGGCTTGACGGCAGCGGCTTCCCTCCCCTTTCAAGCGCTGAGGCTAGACCCGATGGGTACCCATTCGGGTCCGGGTCCGGGTCCCAGTTTGGACCCGTGCACACTTTCGGGTCCGGGTCTATATTTCGGGTCTCGGGTCCGGGTCCACGAAAGCTGGACCCGGAGGTACCCGGACCCATTGCCATCCCTAGGTAGTACCCCATGTTGTAAGTGTGGCCATTGATGGTGAACTCCACTTGTGGCGCCTCCTCTCTGGCCTATCTGGCAAAAATAGGTGAGCGGTGCAAAACATTGATATCGTTGCTGCTGCCAGGCATATCAAAATATGCATGCCAAATCCAAATGTCATGCGACGCGACCGCTTCTAAAATCATGGTAGGAGACTTCCCTCGACCTTGGAACATGCCCCTCCAGGCTGTAGGGCAGTTCCTCCACGCCCAATGCATACAGTCAATGATACCGAGCATCCTAGGGAAGCCCGAGTAGCGCCGACATCCAAAAGTCGAGAAACATCGGTAGCAGTGGGGGCACGAAGGTAAACATCCCTAAAGACATCAATCACAGCACAACAAAACTTTGAAAGAGAAAGGTTAGCGGTAGATTCACCAATCCTTACGTGCTAAATCAACAAACATCGCGAGGGACACTACATAAGGATTCTCATGGCAGCCATCACTTTTTGTAATGATGACAAACCAAGCTTGCCGGTAGCATTGGCCCACTGCTTGAACCACCCCACTATCGACGGGTAGCTGATCGGGGGTCACCGTCGGCAATGAATTTGTACGGGGACACGCTCAAGATCCAAACCAGATGGTAGCACAAGAATGGCATTTATACAGGTTCAGGCCCTCAACTCTGGAGGTAATACCCTACTTCCTGTGCTCTGGGATTATGATTGTAGAAGATGATCGCATAGGATGCTATCTTACTGTGTGTGTTACTCGTGTGATTGCCTCGTGTCTATGGCCCCTTACTCCCTCCGTTTATATAGTGCATGGGGAGATAGAGTTACATGGTGGTACGTGATGCATGGTACCTAATTCGGTTATGCCGATGTACAATATGCAGGTATGATCTCCTAATTATATGGAGCTTGGCTATATCCTCAGGAACTTACTTATATTTCAAGAAATCTTAAGTCTTTTGTGTTAGAAGCGGCGCCAGGATGGCAATACCAAAACCGCAGCTTTTTCCAGCCCATTGGGCACGTCACCTCAACTGATGGATTCGGCTACTTGGCACCTACCCTCGCATTGCGAGAACAGCGATCGACCCAGCATGGGGCATGCCTTGAGCCACGCAATTACAACTTCTGTCTTGCAGCATGCCGTAAATTATGCGTTTGAAAGAATTGCAGCATCAGATGCCTGCCCTTAACTTGCAAGAACCAGCACTTGGCCCAACATGGGGCACACCTTTCAGCCGAGTGGTACCTGTCCTATCCATAAAAAGGATCAGCTGTCGACCCATAGGGGCGTACAGATTGGATGTAGTTTGGCCGAGAGGTATTTGTATCCGAGTAGCGGTATACAACTGGAAAGCTTTCCAAGGGCATACCTCCGAAACTATACCCAAATTTCTCCAACACCCAACCTTAAACATGCAAACCTGGCTAGTGACCCGACATGGGGTGTGCTGTGAAATATTTTTAATTTTGGCGCTTCCGGTCATATGCCCTCCAGGGTGTACCGACGCCGAATTAGGCTCAATGTTAACACATTGCCACCGTCAGCGGCGTGTTAAGAAAGCCTGTTAAGGGGATCGCCCTTTGCTGATTTAGCCCAAGCCCACTAAGGGGAGGCGAAGAGTTTTCGTACCTTTTCACACACAGTCGGACCGACATGCGCTTCCGCCGGGAAACGTATCTGTATCTACTTCCATCTTATCACCATAATGATTTTGCTGTGGTTCAAAACGGATTACGAGGTGCACCTTTTGAACTTCTCCGTGTATAAAAGAAACCCAGATGCAGCGCGTTGCTCCACTTTCAATCTACGAGTTTTCGAGTCTTTTTCCCTTCTCTCTCCAGCGAAACCCCAAATCTCTTCTTCCCTCTCTCCTATCATAACAGAAAATCAAGGGAGAGCGATGGATCCCTAGGAAGTCGCCTGGGCCGAGGAGCACGCCCGCATCACCACCGCCACAGCCGCCATAGCTGCTGAATGGCAACGCTGGCAAAGGGATTACGCGGAGAATACTGCCCAGAGAGCCATCAGGGTTCTGATCAACGGCCATCCGCGACTCTTCCCGGTGCGCACTCATCTGAAGGATGCACTCGTCTTCTCCATCCTCGACGTGAAGTGGACATCGGAGTAGTCTTTTTCCTTTTGTTTCTCCGCAAGCTAGCAACGAGCCCTAGCTCATTGTGCTGCGCGGTGGAAAATATGTAATTAGGCCTAAGAGTCATTAATGGAGAGTCTTTTGGATACTCTGTGAAATCCTTTGTGTTGATATTCTGGTCTTCAATCCATGAATTCCCAGCTACCTTCGTTTTCATCCAAGTAGTTAGACCTGCACGCTCCTAGACCGTCTTCCAACGCATAAGCGAACCTCTCGGGAAAAATCACTCGGCCACCCGACTGGTTACCCGAGTATTCTCAAAGAGGCCGCATTCAACGGTGGACAAAAGCCCGGCCCAGAATGCGCAACGCAGCCCGTTACGTTATATTAGGAACAGGGGGAACGAAGTTAGTTCACCCCGCCCATTTTTCGCGCCAGTCTTTTCGTCCTCCCCAGCGAACTCCGCCGCTAGGGTTCTACTGCATCGCGTCTTCCGCTGCCACCGTGGCCGATTCGCAATGGCTCCACCATCTCCCGCCACCCCGAAGGCAACCAAGAGTAGCAAGGAATGGATGAAATCCATCATGATCGACCGGAGGATACAGAAGCTCGTCTCCCTCGGCGTGCTCCCCTCGGAAGAGTTCATCACATCGCGCGCTGCCGCCGGCGAGTCCTCCCCCACTCCTCGCTCCGACGAGGTAGTGGTCTTCGAGTCCTTTTTCTTTCGCGGCTTCGACCTTCCCTGCTCTTCTTTCTTTCGAGGGTTGCTGCATTTCTATGGGATCGAGGTGACACACCTTAACCCAATTTCAATTTTCCAAATCGCGATCTTTATTCACATCTACGAGGCTTATCTCGGGATCGCCCCCCATTTCGACCTCTTTCGATGCCTTTACCTTCTCAAGCCCTTCCCCAACAAGAATTCTCCTAGAGCCGCAGGCGGTGCGGGATTCCAACTGCAGGAAAGGGCCAATAAATTTTACTTTGATCTCCATCTGAGAACCTCAAACAAGGGCTGGCACTCCGAATGGTTCTACTGTGCCAATCTTCCCCCAATCCTTCCTCCATTTTTTGGAGAGTGCCTCACGATCCGCCCCTCTTGGTCCTCCCCCCTCGTCGAGTGAAGGAAGCCCAGTCAACGAACTTCTCATCCTCCTTGGCAGATTGAAATCCGCCGGACTAACCGGCATTGGCGTAGTTTTGAATTACACCTTCCGTCGTGCCCAGCCCATCAAAAGAGAGGGTGCACCTCGGGTATGAGTACTCGGGAATTCAAGACGCCACCCGAGAAAGCGAAGAACAGATTACTCATAAGGAATTGGTAAGCCGAGTGGGCGAGCTCTTCGCTCCGGGCTCAGAGATAGGGAACAAAGATTGCCCAAGCGCATATCGCCTGTCAAATCCTCCTCCAGCGGTAAGCGGAAGATTCCCTTCAACCTTTGTTGTGGCTTTAGGAAATGTCAATATAACCAGTCTGATTCAATTCTTGCATAGGGGCGTGCAACATTTTTCTCCACCTATCCTGTCCCCGAAGCCCCTAGCCACAATGAGGCACTGCGCAAACGTCATGCAGAGGACTCGCCTGGTGATCCTCCGACCAAGATAGGCAAGGGAGTCATCCTGAGGGACTCGGACGAAGGCGAAGATGACGACAACATCCCGCTCCTGCGTCGCCGTCGCCCAGTGCCAGGGCCCAGCCCGGCTCCCGCCAGGCGTTCACCAAGCCCTCCGTCTTCCCAAACCGCTAGCCCAGAGGCCATAGCAGGGGCGGAGAGGCCTTCAGGCTCCAGTCCAAGTGATCCAACCATTTGGGTTGGAACCAAGTTTATCCCGTCACAAAGGTATCCCCTCGCAAATCCATCTCTTCATGGTTTGTAAAGAACCCAGTGTCTTGAGAAATCTTCAAATACATGTAGGAAACCTGTCTTGAGTGCCATGCCTGGTAAACGCAGCACTAAGACGCCAGCTTCAGCTCCTCCAGAACATGATCGCCAAACCAAGCCCACTTCAAAGGACTCAGCTCAGCACGCAGCACCTCAACCAAGCTCCCCTCGACCCCCCGCAACCCACCAATCCTCACTGACGAAAGGGTAAGATCCCGGCCCAAACTCCAGAGAGCTCAGAACCGAAAATCGAGAAAATTCCTCGCCCCTCACCAGAGCCAAGACTCCTCCCCTCCGAGTGAAATGGAGGAAAGAGATGGAAGGCTATGTGGTCGACGACGAGCAGGAGGATCAAGAGTGGGAGGTGCTGGAGAACATGTCGAGAGCCCATACCGAGATATAAAAGGTAAAACCTCTTCACATCTTAAATTCTTGCTCTGCACCAAAAAACCTGAATGGTCTTCCCTCCTGTCCCCACGCAGCGCATGAGAAGGAGGTCCCAGCAAAAGTCCATGTGCTTGCGGGGAACCGTAGGTGAGTTGAAGTCTCATGACGAGTTCGACAACGCACTGTACGCCATCAAGTCACAGTATCGTGGCGATATCAAAGAGCTTTGAGGGGAAATCACTAAACTCCGACTCCGCCATGTAGAGGAGGCCAATACCATCCGAGGTGAGCATCCCCGAACGATACTAAACCTTTATACAATTGTAAGTGCTCCTTTGAGATTGATCCTCAATGTTTACCTTCGTATACAGCTTTGGAGACGAGGCTGAAGGCCGTGGAAGGAGAAGTTTTCCAGGCCAACACTCTAGCTGAGAAATCAACAAAAGAGCTGGAGGGTAACTTTCTATCTCTGGCTCTCCCTGTCTTAGCCCCACTAAAGCCCGACTGGTTTGTGATATCCGACTGGTTTTGCAGCCTACCAACAGAAAACCAAGGCACAATTCCAGGTCTTCGATGAGAGGGTGAAGTCCGCCAACGAGCTACGCGATCGCGTTCTGAAGGGGACAGCTCCAACACTCCAATATCTCTATCCTGTAGATGAGCTGCCATCGGATGCCGAAATCTTTGTGGCGCGTCTTGAAGACATCCTCGCACGGATCAAGGCTTTCACGAGGGCGGCTGCGACGACTTGCGCCAGCCAAGGTTTGGCTATTACGAAGTCAAACTTCCCCAACATGGACCTCGAAGCCGTGCGAGAAGGATTCGCCTGCACTGAAGAAGAAGCCTCCACTCTTTTGGAAGAAGTTCGGGAGATTGCTGCCAATCTGGCAAAACATTTAACCTTGTAAATGAATTTGATTTCCAGACGCTTAGATGATCCTCGATACTATGATCTTATATTTATCCGAGTATTTGATCTTACCCCTTTTCATGTAACGCTTCTGCCGACTGGTGCAGCCCCTGAGTACCAGGAACAAGCATTTGGCTTTCTCCCCATGCACATTCCGAGTGACTAAACATTGTCTTTGACAAAAATGAGCGTCATTGCTCAAGAATTTTTATAATACCCAAATTCGATCAACATATGTAAAGAGAAAACAACCTTTATTAATAAGATAGGGTGCGGTTGACTCCGCACACTATTTAGTGTAGCCCCCGACTTACTGCTTAGTCGTTTACGGCTGAGCAGCAAGTAAAAAAAGGAACTATTTATACAATGCTTGAATACATAACTTAGCTGCCCGATGTTCCAGGTATTATGCACGTCTGATCCATCTTCACGTTTTAGCCGGTAAGCCCCCGTGCGGGTCACCTCATCAATCACATAGGGGCCTTCCCAAAGTGGGGAGAGTTTATGCTCGTTTAGAGAACTCACGGCCCCGTACGTTGTGTTGATGATAACGACGCATGCACTGTTGGTACTTGGCCGACTGGATCATTGCTGCTTCCCTGAACTCCTCGAGCCTGTCGAGGTCTTCCATTTTTCCTTCATCCGACTGGTTGGTGTCGTAGTTGCTCACTCGTGGAGAGCGAAACTTCAATTCAGTAGGGAGGACTGCTTCCGAGCCGTAAACTAGGAAAAAGGGTGTCTGCCCAATCGCTCGACTTGGGGTTGTTCTGAGCCCCCAGAGAACCGAAGGCAACTCCTTTATCAAGCGCGTGGCGTACGGCTTTAGACGGTCGAAAATCCTCGCTTTGAGTCCTTACAGAATTAATCCGTTAGCTCGTTCAACCTGCCCGTTGCTCCTTGGATGAGCCACTGAAGCAAAGCAGATTTTAATGTCTAGCTCTTCGCTCCAGTCCTGAAATTCGCTGCTTTTGAACTGAATGCCATTGTCGGTGATGATTCAATTAGGTACACTAAAGCGCACGACGATGTCCCGGAAGAACTCGCGCGCCTTGGCAGCCGTGATGTCAGCAACTGGCTTGGCTTCAATCCACTTTGTAAACTTGTCGATGGCGACGAAGAGGTGAGTAAATCCACCTTGCGCTCGCTTGAGAGGCCCCACCATGTCTAGATTCCAGACGGCGAATGGCCAAGAGATTGGGATTGTCTGTAGATCTTGGGCCGGCATATGAATTTGCCTGGAAAAAAGCTGGCAGCCTTCGCATCTGCGTACTATATCTTCCGCATCAGTTACAACAGTCGGCCAGAAAAACCCTTGTCGATAGGCTTTCCCAACCAGAGAGCTTGCTGCGAGTGGTGTCCGCAATCCCCGAGTGGATATCCTTTAACAGATCTATGCCCTCTTGCTCAGATATGCAACGCCTTAATACTCCGGTACTGCTTTTTCTGAAAAGCTCGTCCCCGATTACCTTTTAGTTTTTGCTTCGGCGTGTAATGCACTCGGCGAGGCTTCGATCTTCCGGTAACTCATCGTGGAGGAGATAGTTTAAAAATGGTTGTGTCCACCCGGCGTTAATCAATAATACCTCCGACTCGTGCTGCTGGTCCTTCTGCTCGCCCAGCGCGGTGGGTAACTTGATGGAAGGCTTGTGCAATTCCTCAACGAAAACACCAGTCAGAACTTGCGCCCGAGTGGATCCCATCCACGCCAGTTCATCTTCTACTTCATTGTCCCGTCGGAGTACGTGAGTTAATTCCAGCCCATCGAATTTGTCCTCCAATTTTCGAACCTCCTGTCAATATGCTGCCATGTTGTCGCCGATGTAAGACCACTCCTTTTGGACTTGATTAACCACGAGCTGAGAGTCCCCATTAACCGCCGTATGCCCAGCGATATGGCCATGCGAAGCCCATGGATGAGTGTCTCGTACTCGGCAGCGTTGTTGCTGACCGGAAATAGGATCTGGAGGACGTATCATAACTTCTTTCCAGTCAAAGATATGAGCAAAATCCCAGCCCCCGTGCCGCTGAGCAAGAGGGAACCATTAAAGTACATCATCCAATACTCTAGATTTTTCTTTGCTGCTGGGGTCTGTGTCTCTGTCCATTCCGCGACGAAATCGGCGAGTGCCTAAGATTCGATGGCTAGTTGAGGCTAGAACTTTAGTTCGAAGGCTCCAAGCTCGACTGCCCATTTCGCAATTCTACCGGTGGCTTCCCGATTATGAAGAATATCTCCAAGTGGGAAGGAAGTGACCACCAAAATCTAATGATCTTGTAAATAGTGCTTAAGTTTCCGCGATGTTATTAGTACGGCATACAAAAGCTTTTGAATATGGGGGTACCTTATCTTGGAGTTGCCCAATACCTCGCTTACGAAGTAGACTGGGCGTTGTACCTTCTGGAGGGAGCCCTGCTCATCCCGTTCTACCTCCAGCGCGTTGCTGACCACATGAGTCGTGGCGCCAATGTAAAGTAGGAGGGCTCCTGGGGCATGGGCGGAACCAACACCGGAGGCGTGGTGAGGAACTTTTTTAAATCTTCGAAGGCTTCCTATGCTTCCACCGTCCACTGAAAACCGTCTTGTCGGCATAGGAGCTTAAAGAACGGCATGCCACGCTCCCCGAGCCGTGAAACGAATCGGCTGAGTGCAACAATACATCCGGTGAGCTTCTGCACATCCTTCTGACTGGTCGGGGGCTTCATCTTCATGATGGCGCTGACCTTTTCAGGGTTGGCTTCAATCCCCCTATGAGATACAATATATCTGAGTAGTTTACCGGATGGGACCCCGAAAACATACTTCTTAGGATTCATATTCGTCCGATACGCCCTTAGGCTCTCAAAAGTTTCTGTCAAATCTGTTATGAGATCCGAGTTTGTTTGTGTCTTCACGATGACATCATCGACATAGGCATCCACATCCGAGCTGAGTGAAAACACCGCTATATGGTGCGCTGATAAGTCGCGCTAGCTTTTTTTAGCCCGAACGGCATTGTGATATAGCAGAAAGCACCAAAAGGCGTAGTAAACTACGTCTGGATGCAATCTTCCTCCTTCAGACTAATCCGATGGTAGCCTGAGTAATCATCCAGAAAGCTTAAGAGCTCACACTCGGCGGTGGAATCCACCACTTGGTCGATGCGGGGAAGCCCAAAAGGATCCTTGGGACAAGCTTTGTTAAGGTCGGTATAGTCGACGCACATTCGCCATGTCTTGTTCTTCGTCTGCACCAGGACCGTGTTCGCCAACCACTCGGGGTGATACACCTCTTTGATGAACCGTGCAGCCAGCAACTTCGTGATCTCCTCCCGAATGGAGTCCTTCTGATCTGGTGCAAATCTTCTTAGATGCTGCTTGATTGGCCGCGCCTTTTCATCGACGTGGAGAGAGTGCTCAATCACTGCCCTCGGAACACCTGGCATGTCCGAAGGCTTCCAAGCGAACACGTCCTGCTTTGCCCAGAGGAAAGTGATGAGTGCATCTTCCTATTTGCTATCAAGCCCTATCCCAATCACAACTGTTTTGGCCGGGTCAGACGGGTCCAATAATATCTTCCTGATTTCTTCGGCTGCTTGGATGGAAGTCTTGGCTTGCTTCTTTGCGGGTACATCTCCCTCGCCCTAAAGGGATGCAACCTCTTGTCAAATCTTTTCCATCTCGACCGACGTGTCCAGTGCTTGTACCATCTCACAGCTTTCGCTGTCGCAAACGAGCGACTGTTTAACGTCACCAGGGATGGCGATTACACCATTGGGACCCGGCATCTTCATGACGAGGTAAGTGTAGTTAGGAACAACCATGAACTAGGCGATCCCAGGCCTTCCCAAGATGGCATGATATGCCGTCTCGAAATCGGCCACTTCAAAGCTGAGACTCTCGATCCAATAGTTGTCCTTGGTCCCAAACGTGACAGGTAGCGAGATCTGCCCGAGTACTATCGCAGACGTTCCAGGAATCACACCATGGAAAGGAGATGACACCTGCCGTAGCTCGGAGCGAGGAATCTTCGTTTGATCCAGAGTCTTGACGAAGAGAACGTTAATCCCGCCCCCGCCGTCGATCAGGACCCTCGTCAATTTGTTTCCTTGAACGACCGGATCCAGCACTAGAGGATACCTCCAGAGAAGGCGATCCGATCCGGGTGGTCTGATCGATCAAAGGTGATAGGTACCTCTGACCAGCGCAGATACTTGGGGACCACAGGTATGATTGCATTGACCTCCCGAGTGGTAAGCTTCTACTTTCGCTTGGACTCATACGCATCGGAGCCCCCAAATATGTAGTTGATCTCGCGCTCGGCGTCTTGGTAGTCCCTATCTGGCTTCTTGCCGTGTCCTCCCTTGGCCGCCGGCTGCTTGGTGTTGTCGGCGAACTTCTGGAGAATAAGACAGTCTTTGGCAGCATGTTTTCCACGGGGGGGTGAAAGGGACATACAGATTCCATGACCTTGTTCTAGTCATTGTCGTTGGGGGCTTTGGTCGATAACGCTCTAAGTTGGTGACCATCTCGTCCCCTTTGCGCTTCTTGTCCTTCGGTTTGTTCTGTTCATCATTGGGCTTCTTCTTGGAGCCTCCGTCGGTGCCACCGCGATGGTTCATGATATCCTCCTCGGTATTAGCTTCCTGGTCCTCCATTGTGAATGTTGCCTTGAGATTTCGCGGATCCTGAGTCATCTGCCTGATTAACTCCTCGGATTTACATCCGGCGAAGAAAGCGTCGATGACCGTTTGCCCCGAAACGTCCAAGATCTCGTTCTTCTTCTTGGTAAAGCGCTTGATGAACTCACGGAGAGTCTCAATCTTGCGCCGGTGTAGCTGTCCAATCTCCCATCTCCCAGTGGGCCTATTTTTAGGCCCCTAAAAATTGGCGATGAACTGTTCCTAGAGGTCGTCCCAAGACTCGATTGAGTTCTCCGGGAGTCCCGTAAGCCAGGTCTGAGAGGTTGGGGTCAGGGCAACTGGCAGATAGTTTGCCATCACGTTCTGATCTCCTCCTACTGCGCTGACTGCTAAGACATAGACCTACAACCAGTTCTTTGGATCCCTCTCGCCATCGAACTTATCGATGTCCTTGAGATTGAAACCATCCGGCCAAACAACTCGGCGGAGGTCCGGGGTAAAGGCCTGAATCCCTTCCAAGGGTCGAGGCCGCGGGTCTTGGCAATGGTGCGCCGACTGGCGGTGCTTTCGGCGTGATCATCGTGGCGTCGACTGCGATGGCTGCGACAGTGCCGATCGCCTTTTGTGGACTGCATGGGCCCCGGGTATCCTCTAGAAGGCCCATAAGGGAGCAGATAGGGGGCGACCTAGGTCGGTTGGCCGAAGATGGAAACCACTCGGATCGGGCGGAACTTAAGCCGCAAGAAAGGGTCCGAGTTTATGGGCTATCCCCATGTAATTAGCAGATCAATGCATACATTCCATGTAACACCATAACGGAAATAGTTGCCATATACCCCGCGACTTACTGTAAACTCTATCCCCCCTGCACTATATAAAGGGAGGGGACAGAAGCCATCGGCACGGGGCCCATCGAATCATCGATAGGAGCATCATCTTGCATCCCGATCCATCAAATAATCCCAAAGCACAGGAAGTAGGGTATTACCTCCTCCGTTGAGGGCCTGAACCTGTATAACCCTGTCTTGTGCTAGCCATCTGGCCTAGTTCTTGATTAGCGTCCCCTCGTACAAATTCATTGCCGGCGGTGACCCCCCCGTTAGTCACCTGTCGACAGTTGGCGCGCCAGGTAGGGGGCAGCGTCAAGATCATCTTTTAGATCAGATGGCTTTTTCGAGATCGCCGTACGTCGACATGAGGCCAGGAAAGACCCTTCGCTTCGGCACCTTGAACTTCGTCGCCGACGGTATCGGCAATCTTCATCTCTCCCCCCCGCGGGAGATCGTTCAACCAGAAGGCGCACGCAATCAATGGGACCCATTGCCTTTTGGCTTGGAGAATTTTGCAAGTGCTTTCTTCAGGAAGATCCGTCGGCAGCCTCAATTCGCCCCCCTCAGCGAGGAAAGCGAGGAAGAGCCCGATGAGATCGCCTACCCCGGCCTGGACGCCCTCCAGCCCGGTGGGGTCTATAAATCCCTGACTGGATTTCTCTCTGGACTTGGGAGTCATGCCGCGGCCTCCGCGCAGACCGCTCCTGAGATTCAGACAAGAGATAACCACTCGGGGAACCAATCTGCTAATTTGGTCGGGCCAATCCGATCGGATCCTGCAGCGTTCGTGGGTGTCATCAACGGTGGCCAACCCAATGGACAGAGCGAACAAGTCAGCCTCTCTGCATCCGACTCAGAGTCCGATGGGAGCGCTGAGATTCGTAATTACCATGAGGTTTTCGTCCTTGGGGCGGAGGATCATCACTCTACTTCTCAACGAGTCAGGCCCGAGGAAACCGCAATCGTTGTAGAGGACCGAGACCGCGCGCGTCAGCTTTGCGCACGCGGCCGCGACGTCCAGAACGAACTTTGCGTTGTGAAGCTGAGAGATCAGGAGGTTTACAATACTCCCCAGGCCAACGTCATCGCGTCAAAGACCCTTCTTGAGACCATTGCGCAACAACTCCCGAAAGGCAGTCCGTGCATCCAGACCCTCGCCCGAGCGACGGCCATGGTAGAGATGGCTGCCATCCAGCAAAACGAGGCGATTCCAGCTCCAACCGCTTCGGCTCGCAGTCGATCTACGCGCAATCGGAATCGGGCTCGCGCCTCAGCGGCAGGTGAATCCCACCAATCGCCCGCACGCGATCTACGTCAAGACATTGAAGCCAGGCGGCGAGAGCGCAGCAACGGCGAGCGGGACACTCGTGCCCATCACAGCCGTTGTATCGACGATCAAGCCGAGAGCACCGCCAGTCGGCGCTACCACCGCCAAGAGCAGCATCAAGGCCCGCGACGGGAGCGTCGTAGCAGATCCCCGGCGCGGAGGCGGCCACGACCATTGGAGGGGATTCGGGCCTTTACCCCGGATCTTCGCCGAGTGGTTTGGCCGGAAGGATTCAACCTCAAAGGCATCGACAAGTTCGATGGCGAGAGGACAAAGCGGGCTGCGAGTTTATGCCTTAGCGGTCGGTAGCGGCAGAGGTGATCAAAAGCGTCATGGCAAATTACTTGCGGTCGCTTTGACTAACCCGCCCAAACACAGCTCACGGACTCCCGAGAGAACTCTATCGAGTCTTGGGGCGACCTCGAGAACGATTCATCGCCAATTTCAAGGGACCTATGAAAGGCCCGCGGGGAGGTGGGAGATTGGACAGCTGCATAGGCGCAAGAGCGAGACTCTCCGCGAGTTCATCAAGCGCTTTACTAAGAAGAAAAACGAGATCCGGGCGTTTGAACAAGCAGGTCATCGGCGCCTTCTTATTTGGATGCAAGTCAGGAGGCGATCGAGCAGATGACCGGGACCCCAGCGATCTCAAGGCCATGTTCACTATGGCAGACCAGGAGGCCGAAGCCGAGGAGGCCATCGCGAACCACCGCGGTGTCAACGACGGAGGCCCCAAGAAGAAGCCTAACGAAGAACAAGGCAAGCCCAAAGACAAGAAGCGAAAGGGGGACGAGATGGTCGCCAACATGGAGCCGTACCGACCAAAAGCCCCCAACGACAACGACTACAAAAAGGTGATGGATTCGGTATGTCCCATCCATCCTCGAGGCAAGCACTCTGCCAAGGACTGCCTTATTCTGCAGAAGTTCACCGAGAGTTCGAACCAGTCGGCCAAGGGCGGTCAAGGCAAGAAACCTGATGGAGATTACCAGGACGCCGAGCGCGAGATCAATTATATCTTCGGGGGCTCTGATGCGTACGAGTCTAAGCGGAAGCAGAAGCTTACCACACGGGAGATCAACGCCATCATGCCTGCCACTCCGAAATACTTGCGCTGGTCCGAGGTGCCCATCACCTTCGATCGATCGGACCACCCAGATCGGATTGCTTTCCCTGGAAGGTACCCGCTGGTTTTGGATCCGGTCGTTCAAGGGAGTAAACTAAAAAGGGTCCTGGTTGATGGCGGGAGTCGGATTAACGTCCTTTTCGTCAAGACCTTCGACCAAATGAATATCCCACGTTCTGAGCTATGGAAAGGGTCATCTCCGTTCCACGGGGTAATCCCCGGGACGTCCGCAGTACCACTCGGACAGATTTCCCTACCGGTCACGTTCGGGACCAAGGAGAATTATCGGACGGAGAGTCTGAGTTTCGAAGTGGCTGATTTCGAGACGGCATATCATGCAATCTTGGGAAGGCCGGGGATCGCTAAATTCATGGCGGTTCCTAACTACACTTACCTCGTCTTAAAGATGCCAGGTCCTAACGGTGTAATCACCCTTCCTGGTGACGTTAAGCGATCCACCGCTCTGTGTGTAAAAGCGTGAAATGGCGCAGGCGCTCGACTCATCTGCTGAGATGGAAAAGATTCGACTGGAGGTTGCATCCCTTCAAGAGGAAGGGGATGTCCCCGCCAAGAAGCAGGCCAACACATCCATCCAAGCAGCCGAAGAAACCAAGAAGATCCTGTTGGACCCGTCTGATCCGGCCAAAACAGCCGTGATTGGGACAGGGCTCGATAGCAAATAGGAGGACGCGCTCGTCACTTTCCACCGGGCTAACCAGGACGTGTTCGCTTGGAAGCCTTCGGACATGCCTGGCGTTCCGAGGGGAGTGATTGAGCATTCCCTACGCGTCGATGAAAAAGCAAAGCCTGTCAAGCAGCGCCTACGAAGATTCGCCCAAGATCGGAAAGACGCCATAAGGAGTAAAGGTGCTCTGGGGACTCAGAACGACCCCAAGTCGAGCAACCGGGCAGACACCCTTTTTTCTAGTCTATGGCGCATAAGCGGTTCTCCCGACTGAATTGAAGTTCCGGTCCCCTAGGGTTGCCGGTTACGACGATAATCAGTCGGATCAAGCAAGGTGTGAAGACCTCGATCGGCTCGAGGAAGCCAGGGAAGCAGCATTGATCCAGTCGGTAAAGTACCAACTGGGCCTGCGTCGCTACCATCGGTATAACATCTCTGGGCCGTCGTTCTCAAGGAGAGACTGATCCTCCGAAGGAATCAGAAGCACGAGCATAAGCTCTCCCCACTATGGGAAGGCCCCTACGTGATCGCTGAAGTGACCCGCCCGGGGGCTTACCGGCTACAACGTGAAGACGGATCTGAAGTGCCCAATACCTGGAATATCGAGCAGCTACGTCGTTTCTACCCTTGAAAATCTTGTACTAAAGCAGCATGTATTTAAGTTCCCCTTCTTTTGACTTGCTACTTGGCCGTAAACGACCAAGCAGTAAGTCGGGGGCTACACTAAATAGTGTGCGGAATCAACCGCACCTTATCTCATCAATAAAGTTGTTTTCTCTCTACATGTGTTGATCGCATTCGAGTATTACAAAAATTTTTGAGTAATGGCGCTTTAATATCCCAGCGACAATGTTCAGCTACTCCGCAGTTGCATAGGAAAGCCAAGCGCTACCTCCTGGCACTCGGGGGCTGGACCAGTCGGCGGATGCGTGTCATGAAAAAGGAAAAAACGTACTATTCGGTTAAATTAGATCACCAGTACGGGGGATCAACCAGAAGTTTCTATCACAGGCATAATTACAAGTCCAATTGATCAACTATTTGGACGGCAGTCGGATGAATTTCCTCTAGCAGAGCCACGGCCTCCTCTTCCGAGCAAGCAAACCCATCCTTGACAGCTCCGCAATCTAGGCGTGGGAAGTTTGACTTCGCGATGGCGAGGCCTTGGCCGGTGCATGTTATTGCGGCCTCCCGGGTGAAGATCTTGATCCGCTCAGGAAGGGCGTCGAGACGGGCCACCAGGAGGTCAGGATCGTTCGGCGGCTCCTCGTCTGGACAAAGGCATTCAAGTATTGGAGCGATCCCCGTCGAGGTCCGGCGGCGAAGTTCTGCGCAACCAGTCGGGAAAGGCATATCAGTGGGGCTTCAGTGAGGTTGAGCCAGGGAGAGCCAGTCGGGGAAAGTTACCTTCCAACTGCTTGGCCGAACTCTCGGCTCGAGCGTTGGCTTGGCGTACTTCCTCCTCCAGCGCCTTCTGCCTCGCTTCCAGAGCTACACTCAACGGCAAACATTGAAGGACATTACCTATGGAACGTCTTTGTGAGAGATTTAGCACGGATTGGGGTCTATACCTCGGTTTGTGTTGGACTCCTCCACGTGGCGGAATCGAAGCTCGGTGACCTCGCGCTGGAACTCTTCGATCCGGCCGTGATATTGTCGCTTAACGGCGTACAGCGCGTTGTCAAATTCGTCGCGCGTTTTCAGTTCGCCTATCGTTTTCTCCATGCACCGGGTCTTCTGCTTCAACCTCTCCTTCATGCGCTGCGTGGAGAAGAGAGGAAGATTAGTGGGATCCCCCCGGGCAGCGTGAGGATTCATAGCGAGAAGAAGTTTTACCTTGTATATTTCAGCTTGGATTGTGTTTACTTGGTCCAAAACCTCCCACTCTTCGGCCTCCTGCCCATCGTCGACCTCGTAGCACTCCATCTCTTTCCGCCATTTCAGTCGAAAGGGTGGAGTGTGTGCTTTGGCGGAGGGGCGAGGAATCTCCTCTATCTCCGGCTCTGAGCTAGCTGGGGCCGGAGCGGGAGTTTTCCCCGTCACCGACGAAGGTTGGCGGCCGGTGGCGGATGGGCCAGAGCCCGGTTGAGGCGCGGTGGGCCGAGCCGAGTCCCTGGATTTCGGCGGCTCGTCGTCATCCACTGGTTTTCTGAAAGCATTTGAAGACCTTTCAAGATACACATCTCTACACATTATGAAGTTATGGCGTCGCAAAGGAGTACCTGTGTGACGGGACGTATTTCATCTTGAATTTCATGCCCGAACCACTCGGGCCCGAGCCGGGAGGCTTCTTCGCCCCAGGTGCGGCCTTTGGGTCGGCAGACTGGTGAGGCGGGGGGCTTTGTGGCTGCGTGGCCTGGGCTGGTGGCGACTTCGTCGCTGGGCGGCGGCGGCCGTGCAGAAGCGGGACGGTATCTTCATCTTCGTCGTAATCGTCCGAGTCCTTTGAAGCATCCCCCTTGCCTTTTTTGGCTGGAGGAGCACTCGTCGAACCCTCAGCGGGGCGCTTGCGAGGTGCCTCCTTTTGGGGTGGAGCTTCCAGAACCGGGGAGGCAGAGAAGAAGGCTTCACGCCCCTGCAACGCAACAAATTATATTAATTCTAGTCATACATCAACGAACCGCGGTTGAGTTGAGAAGGATCTTCTCCTTACCGCTGGTGGCAAAAATCCCAGATGATATGGAGCCGGGCATTCCGAGGGAGTTATTTCCGAGCCCGGAGCAAAAAGCTCAGTCACTCGGCTGATGATCTCCTTCTGCGCAAGGATCTCATCGGTTTCCCGAGTGGCGTCTTGAAGCCCCAAGTACTCAAAGGCGAGATGTGCCCTCTCCTTGATGGGCTGGATACGGCGTTGGGTATAGTTCCACACTACCCAAATACCGGTCAGCCCGGCAGACTTGGCTCTGCGGAGAAGAACGAGAAGTTCCTTCACTTGGCCTCCCCCGTCATCGGCGGAGAGAGAAGACCAGGAAGGACAGACTGTGGGGCACTCGCCGGAGAAGGAAGGGAGGGCCGGAGGAGAGTTGGCGAAATAAAACCACTCCGAGTGCCAGCGTTTGTTGGAGGTTTTCAAGCGAAGATCGAAATAATACTTTTTGACCCCTTCCCGCAATTGAAATCCCGCGCCGCCTGCGACCTTGGGATTGTCCTTGTTGGGGTAGGGTTTGAGAAGAAAAAGGAATCTGAAAAGATCGAAGTGGGGAGCGACCCCCAAATAGACCTCACAGACGTGAATGAAAATCGCGATGTGAAAAATGGAGTTGGGATTCAAGTGCGAAATCTCAACCCCGTAAAATGAAGCGGAACCGGAAGAAAGAGGAGCAAGGAAGGCGAAGCATGGAGGAAGAAAGATTCGAAGACCACTACCTCGTCGAGCGAGGGGTGGGGCGAGACTCACCGTGGCGGGGCGCCAAGACAAAAGCTCCTCGGAGGAGCACACCGAGAGAGACCACCACAGCCTCCGTTCGGTTGTGATGGACTTCACCCACTCCTTCCCGCTCTTAGCAACCTTGGGGGTGGAGGGGGATGGCGGAGCTATTGCGATCGTAGACGGGTGGCGGCGGAGGTGGCGATGGAGAAGAACCCTAGCGACGGAGCTTACTGAAGAAGCCAACAGACTGGCGCGAAAAGCAAGCAAGGTGAATCCATTTCGTTCTCCTGTTCTAGACTTATAGCAACGGGCAAAGTTTCGCATTCTGGGCCGGGCCTGGGTTTAGCACTGGATGCGGCCTTTTCGCGAGGGACCCGATAATCACTCGGCTACCCGAGTGGTTCCCCCGAGAGGTCTGCGTTACGCGCCGACTGCCTTCCTAGGAGCGGATGATCCTAACTGCTCGGATGAAGCGGTGTCGCAAGTTCGAGGTCGAATCACGAAGAAATAGCGTTGCAGATTCAAGATTAAAAGCGGAAGACATCAGGTTCCCCAAAAGACTTTCATTAAAAAGGGCTCTTAGGCCCGATTACATTTTTTCCGCGGCACAGCACATCGAGCTAGGGCTCGTTGCTGGCTCGCGGAGAGGCAAAAAAAAAAAACCCGGCGGGAGGGCCTCAGTAGTACCCCCCGTGTGCGAGGAGGGCTGCAACCAGTGCGTCCTTCAAGAGGAGGCGCACCTTGTGGAGTTGTGGAAACCCGCTGATCAGAACCCTAAGGGATTCTTCCGCGGAGATCTCCGCCTTCATCTGAGCGAAGTCCCGCCAGAGCTCGTCTTCGAAAGCTTTGGCGGCGGCTTTGGCGGCGGCTTCCTCCTCGTCCTTCGCGCGGGCCTCATCGATCCACGTCAGGATCATCTCCATGATGTTCGCCATTGCGCTCAAGGTGGGACGGGGGTGGAGGTTTCTCCGGGATCGTCGAGAAGAAAGAAGACTCAAAAAGCTCGGAAGAGGAGGTGAAGTAGCGCTCTGCCCCTGGATTTCTTTTATACACGAAGGAAGTTCAAGGGTCGCGCCTGGTAATCCGTTTCGAACACAGTAAAACCATCATGACGATGGGACGGAAGTGGGAACGAATACGGTTTCCGAGAGAAACACGTACCGCTTCATTGTGTGAGAAAAAAAGCGGCAGCCGCCTTCCCTAAAAACTGCAAAGGGCAACCCCTTAACGGAGCTTTCTTAACACGCCGCCGGCGGTGGCAATGTGTTAAAATCGAGCCTAATTCGCCTCGGTGCACCACGGAGGGCATATCACCGGCAGCGTAAAGTTAAAAATATTTCACGGCATACCCCATGTTGGGTCACTAGCCAACTTTGCACGCTCAAGGTTGGGTGTTGGTGAAATCTGGATTCAATTTCTTGAGGTATGCCTTTATAAGGTGCATGAGTTGTATCTTTATTTGCGGATACAAATACCTCTCGGCAAAATTGCGTCCAATCGGTATGCCTCCAAAGGCCTATGCTGATCCTTGCCATGGTGGGGACAGATACCACTCGGCTGAAAGGTGTGCCCCATGTTGGGCCAAGAGCTGGTTCTTACAAGTTAAGGCCGAGCGCCTGATACCGATATTTCTAAAACGCTAAGGTTATAGCATGCTGCAAGACAGAAGCTGTATTGGCGTGGCTTAAGGCATGCCCCATGACGGGCCAGAGACTACTCTTGTATTGCAAGAGTGGATGCCCAGGAGCCGAATCCTCCTGTCGAAATGACGTGCCCAACGGGCCGAGTAAGCTGGAGTTTGGTATTGCCAAATCTAGGCGTTATTTCGACATAAAATCTTCAAATTTCTTGAGTCCTTTACAATCTCTTTTCAGATTACAGGAGATTTAAGCGGAACCAATCGGCCAAGCATCTGACTCGATCGTAAAGCACTCGGGGGCTACTGTGGACTACATGGGCCCTGGGTATCCTCTAGAAGGCCCATAAGGGAGCAGATAGGGGGCGACCTAGGTCGGTTGGCCGAAGATGGAAACCACTCGGATCGGGCGGAACTTAAGCCGCAAGAAAGGGTCCGAGTTTATGGGCTATCCCCATGTAATTAGCAGATCAATGCATACATTCCATGTAACACCATAACGGAAATAGTTGCCATATACCCCGCGACTTACTGTAAACTCTATACCCCCCTGCACTATATAAAGGGAGGGGACAGAAGCCATCGGCACGGGGCCCATCGAATCATCGATAGGAGCATCATCTTGCATCCCGATCCATCAAATAATCCCAGAGCACAGGAAGTAGGGTATTACTTCCTCCGTTGAGGGCCTGAACCTGTATAACCCTGTCTTGTGCTAGCCATCTGGCCTAGTTCTTGATTAGCGTCCCCTCGTACAAATTCATTGCCGGCGGTGACCCCCCAGTTAGTCACCTGTCGACACCTTTGGCGCGCTCCCTCCTTTTGGCTTCAATCTCGTGGCGGAGGTCGTGGTCTGCCGACGGATGGGACCCGTCGGTGGCCGAGGCGCACGCCCTGCTCCGGTTACGCCCAGAGAGGCTGTGAGCCGAGGCGGTGGGAGCGGGGTGTGCCACGTTCTGCTGAATGGCCGCCATCTCGACCATGGCTATTGCACAAGCCAAGGTCTGGACAAGCGGGCTGTTCTCAGGTAGCAGCGGTGCGATGGTCATAAGGAGAGTATTCGATGCGACGATGTTTGCTTGGGGAGTAGTAGACGTCTTGATCCCTTAATCTCACAGCGCGCAGCTCGTTCCGAACATTGCTTCAACGAATGCGAAGTTGTTGCATGCGGTTTTGGTCCTTGGCACGGCGTGGGTCCATGTTGACGTCCTCAGTGGCTGCCGCGTCGTTCCCGACTGGTTGAGAGGTAGAGTGATGATTGTTCGCGCCAAGGACGAAGACTTCCCGGTAATCGCAGATCTCCGTGCTCCTATCGGACTCTGAGTCAGAAAGGGAGAGGCTAACCTGCTCAGTCTGTCCAATGGGTTGGCCAGTGCTAATGACACCCACGAACATGGATGGATCCGATTGGTTGAGTCTGACTGGATCTGTAGATTGATTTCCCGAGCGGTCACCTCCTGTCCCAGTCTTAGGATCTGCCTGCGCGCTTGTCACAGCAAGGTTCCTAAGACTGGAAGGAGATCCAGTCGGGGGTGCTAAGTCTTCATCGGGCTAGAGTAAATCCATGACCACGGGGGTGATTCCGCCGAATCCTTCTTCGCCCTCTTCGAGGATAGATGCAAAGTGGGACCATACGCGAATCCGTCTGAAGAAAGTACCTGCCCAATTCTCTAGGCCAAAGGGCTTTGGGTCACGTTGATCACGTGTACCTTCTTGTCGGGGGATCTCTCCAGGAGAGGAGAGATGAAGATTGCCAATGCCGTCGGCGATGAAGTCTAGGGAGCCGAAGCGCAGCGACTGTCCTAGCCTCATGGCGGCGGGCGGCGATCTTGAAGAAGCCATCTAGCTTAAGCGATGATCTTGACGAGCCCTACTGGCGCGCATAGCCGCCGACGGGTAGCTGATCGGGGGTCACCGTCGGCAATGAATTTGTACGGGGGCACACTCAAGATCCAAACCAGATGGTAGCACAAGAACGGGATTTATACAGGTTCATGCCCTCAACTCTGGAGGTAATACCCTACTTCCTGTGCTCTAGGATTATGATCGTAGAAGATGATCGCATAGGATGCTATCTTACCGTGCGTTACTGTGTGATTGCCTCGTGTTTATGGCCCCTTACTCCCTCCGTTTATATAGTGCAGGGGAGATAGAGTTACATGGTGGTATGTGATGCATGGTACCTAATTCGGTTATGCCGATGTACGATATGCAGGTATGATCTTCTAATTATATGGAGCTTGGCTTTATCCTCGGGAACTTCCTTAGAGCTCAAGGCACAAGTAATCCGAGTGGTTCTTATCCTGCATCAGCCGACTTGGATCATCCCTATCTGCTCCCCCATGGGCCTTCTAGAGGATACCCAGGGCCCATGTAGTCCACACCCACTCTTCAACAGCATGGAGGATACGCAGGAAGAGGTGCCTTCTCATGTGGAACCTGCAAGGAAAATTCGATCATCGATAATCGGAAAAGATTATTGGCCTACAAAACAATGTTTCGCGTGTCTGCGATGGAATTGGTAGTCGGTGTACACACAATCTTCAGCAAAGTAATCTGAAAAGATTTTGGTGTGCCCTATAACATGATTGCGGTCGATTACTCGATGACCTGGAATAGAGCCACGCCTACGTCTAGAGCTCTCTACCACAAACTGCATGTTTGTTGCAAAATGCATCTCGTCCATGTAATCATTGTCGTCGTCTGAAAACGAATCTTCCGCGAGCAGGTAGTGGAGAGTAAAGTTTCTCCCACCATATGCTAAACAAAGATCAACGCACCACTAAATCTGTCAGGACCCAAAAATGGAGCCGAGTCCCTGTTGTGTTTTACCCGTTCAAGTCCTTGGATCACGTAGCTTGAACACACAACATACAGCTCTTGGATCACAACCATCAAACGAACAAACTTTATTACATCAAAATAATAGCCAAGATGGCCTTTACATCAGAGTATGCGCCAGCGCGGCGTTTATTACAAAAGTTAGGCATGGAGGCCTTAATTCAACGGAAGACTAAAATACAAGTTTAACTTCAAAAGAGCAAAACAAGACGTTTCCCACAGGCAAAGCTGTAGTTACCGCTCCTAGACGTCAAAATAATCTTCATCTTGAATCCCATTGGAGAAACCTTCATCCTCGTCCATCTTCTCGTTAGGGAATATCTTTTTGTGGCAAACCTGCTCGTTGGAATGAGCAGCCCGCATGAAAGGCGGGGTGAATATGTGCATACTCAACAAGCGAGGCTGACTATATGCAACTAAGGCTTACAAAGGAAAGGTAAGGTAAGGTTATTTTGTATAAAGCCAGCTTTTCAAATGTTTTTCCTATATTTTGAAATATGAGAAAAAATGTGATTTAAAATAAATATTTTGTTTTCAATTTCTTTTCTTTCCTTGACATGAGAGGAAATAAATAATGGCGGGAGAGGCCGTGGCGGCTCGGCTAGCGATGGCGGCTGTTTGTCATTGGTAGCTAGCTAATGGGGGTACCGTCGGCAATGATTATATATGGAGCGATGCGCGCAAGATCTAAACTTCGGTGGTAGCACAAGACAAGGATTTATCTGAGTTCGAGGCCCTCATGGCGGAGGTAATACCCTACGTCCTGTGCTCTGGGATTATATGGGGTATATGTGTACAAGATGATCAACCTGGGAGATGATCAAGCTGTAGATGTGTATGAAGATGCCGAACTATGGCCCCTACCCCCTTTATATAGTGGAGGGTGGGGTTACAAGGAGAGTCCTAGTCGGTTACGAGGTAGAATTCCTATCTCTATCCTCTAGTAGTTATCCGGGATTATAAGTATATCTTCCCTATTAATTAGGGATGACTTCTATCTTTATGTCTTTCCTTGCCGGGCAAGCCTTCTAGAGTCCGAGTGGTACACGTCCTCATCCACCAACTTGGTCCATCCCCTGTCGGGTGGTCTTTTAGGCCTGCCGTGTGGATACCCGGGGTCTATGTTATCCACAGTAGCCCCCGAGTGCTTCATAGTCGAGTTGCTGCTCTTCTTTGTCGCACCTTGAATGAGTCATGCTTCATGCCGAGTGCTTGTAGATTGTTGCTGCTCCGTCCCGATTGGCTTCTGCCTGTTATCTGCGAGGAGACTGTGAAGGACTCATAGAGAATTGTTAGTGAAACCCAGCCCGGGATTGCCGGAGTTCTGGCGGACGGCCCATTGTAAAGCGCATCACCTTGCTTTTGATGAAGTGGTACCTGTACTCGTCTTGCGTTATGCTGTTGGTGATAACATGGGGCGTACCTTTGGTTTTAATTTGAAGAACCGAGTGATACTGTACTCGTCTTGCGATGTCTGGTGACGATAACATGGGGCGTACCACGTGTTGGTGAAGAGCCGAGCGATACCTGGACTCATCTTGCGATGTACAGCTGGCAACCCAACATGGGGCATACCTGCTGGTTTTGGTGAAGAGCCGAGTGATACTGTACTCGTCTTGCGATGTCGGTGGCGATAACATGGGCGTACCTTTGGTTTTTGGTGAAGAGCCGAGTGATACCGATGCTAGTCTTGCGATGTCTGTTGGCGACCAACATGGGGCGTACCACTGGTTTTGTTGAAGAGCCGAAGCGGTACATGTACCCAAGGAGTAGGATCTGTTGGTGGCCCCGGAGGGCATCCGTATTTTAACCATCGGTACCTATACTCGTAGAGTAAAGCTTGGCCCAACATGGAGCATACCATCGGATAGGGTTTGGCCCAATGATACTGTATCCGACTAGTCGCGGTAACACGACTAGTGTCCCAACATGGGGCATACCATTGTTGTCGACCAGTGATACACTGTATCCATTGTATCGAATCTGGTGGCGACCCACCAGGCGTACCTTAAGGAAAGAGTTTAGCCGTATGGTATCCATACCGGGTGGCGGTGTCTGACATAGGCCCCGATTGGGCGTATCATCGAAACTCAATCCCGACATCAACTGGTATCGATCCTAACATCTGACGACCAACTAGTGACCCAACATGGGGTATACCAAGAGATGGGTAATTTTTGTAGCTCTACGGTGATATGCCCTCAAAAGGGTGCAGATTTGAATTTGGCTTAGCAATTGCGCTTGTAACCTTGGTTGTGTGCTGCAATTTGGAAGGCCCGCCGCTTTATTTAGATAATTTTATGCTTTTGCCACTTTTTCTTTTTGATATTAAATTCCTCCAAATAATCTTCCTTTTGTTAAGCACTGCTTGACTAGTCTAGCCCCAGGCGTCGGGAATTGGCTCATGGCTCTTTTCGAGACACAGCGTGTCGAGTGACTAGAGTTCGCCGTTTGTGGGTCGAGCTTCACTACTTGGAATAACCACTCGGATTCATTTGCAATCATTAAGAAAGCAACAACAGAGTGCGCATAAGTGCACCTATTAGAGTGTAGCCCGACTTCTTGCTTAGTTGGAGACCCACTAAGTAGCAAGTCAAAACAATTAGATTAATATGTAAAGATTATGGTAATGAGAACTTAACTCGATGTAGGCGTGGGCGTGTGGCGAGCCGTGGACTTGTCTGCTCGTGGCGTATTTGGCGTGGCGTGTCGCCGAACCATGAACTTGGGCGCTCTGGTCTTTGGCGTGGCGTGTGGCCGAGTGGCTTGTCGCCGAACCATAGATTTGTAGCTGCGGCGATGTGGCCGTCTGCGGGCGCTCGTGGGGCGCGATGGCGTCTGACCGAGCGTAAAACATGGATGCTTGTGGCGCGGGCGTAGGCGTGTCGCTGAGTAGCGTGTCACCGAGCCGTAGACTTGTGTGCTCGTGGCGCTGGCGTAGGCGTGTAGCCGAGTGGCTTATCGCCGAGCTGTAGATTTGAAGCTGCAGGCGTGTAGCCGTACCGGGCACTCGTGGCGCGCGATGGTGTACAGCCGAGCTGAATTCTTGGACGCTCGTGGCGCGGACGTAGGCGTGTCGCCGAGTGGCGTGTCGCCGAGCCGTAGACTTGTGCGCTCGTAGCGCTGGCGTAGGCGTGTAGCCGAGTGGCTTATCGCCGAGCCGTAGATTTGAAGCTGCAGACGTGTAGCCGTACAGGGCGCTCGTGGCGCGCGATGGCGTACAGCCGAGCTATAGACCTTGGAGGCGTAGGCGCATAGCCGAGTAGAGGATGTAGTCGTTCAGATCTCTATCAACACCGAGTGGCGCATGTCGTGGTCGGCGACGAACAGCACGTGCTAGCCGAGGTCTCGCCCATGGTCGACGGAGTTGGCCGTAGTCGTAAATTATCTTCACACGGTTGGTGTAGCTTGACGAAGATCGATGAAAGTTCTCGCTGGTCTTCAACGTCCCATGAGATGGGGCACGATCAATCCTCACGCCGTAGCCGGCACCGACGAGCTTTACGAGCTCGCCGAAATTCACGACCTCTCTGCGCAGACTGCTTTGAAAAAGGCGTCACGGTCGCATCCGAAGTCCGATTCAGGCGTTCTTAGATTCGTTGGAAAGATAACGAGATAAGCTTTCCAACGCATCTTATATCACCCCGAAACTCCTCCTAAGTCAGAGGAAAATAGCGATACAAGTTCCGTCCAGAATCTGAATGGGAACAGATCGCATCTTTACCTCATGTTCGTCTCGCGGTTGATGAAGTTGGCATCGCACGATTGACGCCGTGTTCGTCGTGTCCGAGTGATTTGCTGCTGACGACGGTCACCACCCGAGATTCGTTCTCCATCGGGACCTCGCCGTATCCGAGTCGGGAATTAAGCCCCCGGCACACTACTCGTCGGTAGGCGGCGGTGGCGTTCCCCAACATGACCGGGAGTCCGAGTGAAGCGCTGTTGAATTCCCTTCCAGATCGGATCTTGTCCGAGTCCGAAAAAGCATTGTTGAAGTCCTTGGTTGAGTTCTCACCGTATCCGAGTCGAGAATTGAGCCCCCGGCACACCACTCGGGAGTGGATGGCGGCGGCGTTCCTCGATCCGAACGGGAGTCCAAACGAAGCGATGTCGATGTTCTCCTCAGACTGGATCGGATCCGAGTCCGGAAGAAGTATTGGTCGTCGATTGCTTGGAGAAGCTCCTTACTGATCCTCGATGTCCTTAGAGGTGTATCACGGCATATCCGTATACCGCAGCCTCCACATATGGGTTTTACGAGCTTGCTGAGATTCGCGATCATCCCGCGCAGCCTGCCTTCAAACGGATGTCCCGGACACATCAGAACTCCGTTTTGGGCATTCTTGGGCTTCACGGAAAGATGACGAAATTATCTTTCCAACGCATCCAGTCTCATCCCGAAGTTCCTTTTGGATCAACGGGAATTAAGGAAATAAGATGACGTCGAGAGTCTGTCTTCGAGCCGTCGCCGTATCCGAGTTGGGAATTGAGCCGCTGGCGTACTACTGATGAGTAGATGGCCGTGGCGATCCCCAACCCGGCGGGAGACATTGTTGTAGTTCTCCTCAGTTGGATCGATCCAAATCAGAAGTGGAGTTCGCGAAGTCGTTAATGGCCTTGATCGACTCGAAGCGAGACGACGGCGACATCGTTGATCGATGCCATCGAGCTTGCGAAGATAATCTTGACCTCGCCCTACTGGCGCGCCAGCTGCCATTGGTAGCTAGCTGAGAATACCGTCGGTAATGATTATATATGGGGCGTCTTGCGCAAGATCTAAACTTCGGTGGTAGCACAAGACAATGATTTATCTGAGTTCGAGGCCCTCATGGCGGAGGTAATACCTACGTCCCGTGCTCTGGGATTATATGGGGTATATGTGTGCAAGATGATCAACGCAGGAGATGATCAAAATTTGTAGATATGTATGAAGATCTTAGAACTATGGCCCCTACCCCTTTATATAGTGGAGGGTGGGGTTCTGAGGAGAGTCCAATCGATTCTGAGTAGAATTTTATCTCTATCCTCTGGTAGTTATTAGGGATTCAAGTATATCTTCCCTATTAATAAGGGATGACTTATCTTTATGTCTTTCATAGCATACAGAGTCCAGAGGTAGTCTGCGTCATCATCTACCAACTTGGTCCATCCCCAATGGATTCTGAAGTCCAAGTGGTGGTATCGTCATCCATCAACTTTGGCCCATCACTCGTCGGGTGGTGCTTTTAGGCCGTAGTGTGGATATCCGGGGTCTATGTTATCCACAGCGGCGGCCATGGCTTAACCACGGGAGCTACAGCAACGGCGTCTCCGGCCCAATTGACAGTGGCGAAACAACCCACGATGTCTAGAGGTGCTCGTAGCGAGACGGCAGAAAGAATTACCGAACGATGGCGTCGGATTCGACGGCGACTCCTCCAGGCGGCACTCCGAAAAGCTCATCTATTGGCGCAAAATTGCCGACGCTCCGGCGATTGCTCCTTCAAATTGACAGATGGGAAAACTTAGGGAGAGAAAAACGAAGGAGGTACCAAAAGATCGTGGCCAAAGGCCTCTTACCCGAGCCGAATTGCAAAGAAGACCAAAGGGAGAAGGAGACGACTCGGCGGGGCCGCGGGGGGGGTTTTATAATGATTTGAGGAGGTAATGGAGGGTCACCAACGCCAAATTCCCCTTAATGGACCACTTAACTCAGTAGCAACCGAAGTGAAACTCCCATTTTGATGATCACTAATGGAAGATGAAGGAATTGAAAGCCCTCACCATTGCCTGCGCAAGAACAGGAAGGGATAGGAAGCTTTGCGCAGAAAAAGAAAGGAAGAGAGGAAGAAATAGAAGAAAAGAAAAGGGAAAAATAATAAGCGGAAATGAGAGGTGTTAGTGGCTGCTCAATGGTGCTTCAATATGGTCACTAATCCAAGTAAAAACTGCTAGTACCATGTTTTGATGACCATCAATTAGAAACGGCTACGCAGCAAGAGAGAGAGAGGCTGCGCATAGTGAAGAGAGAGAGAGAGGGGTGAGAGAGTGGATGACAAGTGGGTCCAAAGGAAGATGAAAGGAGACTAAATAAATAATAGGTGCAAAACCAATATAACAAAAAGGCGAGCGCCAGGCGTCGGACGTCCGACGCCTGGCGCCCGGGCCAGACCAACCAGAGACGTACGATCAACGGAACCGCGCCAATCCAAGCGCCCACGGCGGCACGCGTTCTGCGTTCCCAGGCAGCAGCTAACTAGTCGTCCTTTGATTAAAATCCCGATTAAACTTCTGATTTTTGTATAAAATTCAAACAGTGTTCAAAATGCGTGGAATAAATTTCATAATTCTTCTAAAATCGAGAGCAACCCATTTTAACTACTTTTTGAATTTTTGAATTTTTTCACGTTTTTAATTTTTTGATGTGAACTAGGAGAAGGCACTTATGAAACTTACATCTATACTAGCGAAACTTGGCTGTGTGCTGATAAAACTTGGCCGTGTTCCGATGAAACCTGATGAAACTTCGATGTAACTCGATGAAACTTGGATGAAACCTGTTGAAACTTGATGAAACTTGAATTGACCTGATGAAACTTGAAGAAACTTGAAAAAACTTGGATGAAACTTGATGAAACTTGACAGTTCGGCAAAGTTTTACGAGTATGAAACCCAAGTTTTACTAGGCGAAACCCAAGTGTCAGTAGGCGAGCCCTAAGTTTCACCAGATAAGTTTAAAGAGATATATGGCAAAATATATCTTGTTTGGTTCGTAAAAATACGAGGAACACGTTGGCACAAATAGTTTGTGGATTGGAGTACCCAGTCAAAAATTATGGTCAACGAAAAATAAAATGCTGTGGGACCCACTTGTATGTGCTGCATGCCTCCCATCTCCTCCTCACATGGTAGAAATTCATGGGCGTCAGACGAGAGCGAGCAGCAGGACTGGGCGTTTCCCTAACAAAAATATACTTCTCTTTCTTTCCCAAATAATTTATCAAATAAAATTATTGAAGACAAAATATAAATTTTATTTTTGGAAAGGCATCCATATATTTGTTTGATTTTAGAACTTTAACAACCGTAACCTAGGGTTGCACAGTTGTAGGAATAATCATCAAATCAAATTACTTAAATATGATTTATAGGAATTCAACCAAAATTTAAATTTTATTCTCACAAATATAGAAGCCTTTGATCATAAATCAAAATTAAATATATTTTATTTCTAAAGTAACATACTCATTTTTATTTTTTTATTTCTTCTTTTTTAAAAAAAATTATTCACAAGTTTTATTCGATGCAATGCCATGCATGATTTTTATTTTCCATAAAAAAATGAGGATGTTACAAAATCTATATAGCCATACATGTTGTATATAGTGCTCAGTGCTAAATATGAATCTGTTGCGTAACAATTAAAAATGGATATATTTCATTTACTTGCGGTTTGTAATTACAAAATCAAGAAGTTGTAATGACTAGTTGGTCACTTGGATGATGATATTTGCTTGTCTCCAGGTCACCATCCAACCCAAAACAGGAGAGAGATCAAGAGAGATGCTCACGTACACGGTATAGGAGATGTATATGTCCACGTACAGTGGATTAGCACGGCTGACGAGCTCCAGGCGATTGCTCGCGTTTTCCAGCGGATGGCGATCGGTAGGAGTGAGGCGCTCGTGTTTTCCAGCGGCGGCGGTGGCAGTCAGTAGTTTCGATTGGGTAGATATCACTTTTAGGCATTACTGTTGGAGTTATGCATATTGAAGGGAATATATTTTTTAGAGGAAACTCCTATATTAATCGGTAGGGAATCAAATTTAGGGGAGAATGTTGAAGAGAGCCTGATGCGCGCAAAATATGCCACTTTGTGACTGAAATTTTTGTTCATTACACTCCCGCTTCCACAGAAAATCCTGTTGCTATCAAGTCATCACGCGTCTTCTTGACTTGCTCATAGTCCTGACTGTAATTTTTCCCTCCGTCTCATACACGTTCAAGGGAGACAACAGGCAAACTTGGGTTGACTATATTATCCTAAACTAATCTTTTAAATGACATACATGCACACAAGACCCAAGTTCTTACAGTTCTTGGTTCTTTAACAACCTGTTTATCTCAACACCATGCCATCAGTGTTGTCTCTGCTCTGTAGTTTACTTATCTGCTTCTCTGTCAGCAACAGAATACTCACAGCACCAGCACAGACGAACAAGTCTGAGATCGATCGGCAGGCCCTCCTTTGCTTCAAGTCTGGCGTCACCTCTGACCCCCTTGGCACCCTGTCCTCATGGCAGAACAACTCGCTCAGCTTCTGCAGCTGGCGAGGGGTCACCTGTGGTACAAGGCTTCCAGGTCGTGTGGTTTTTCTGAATCTCACCTCTACCCGTCTCGGTGGGCTAATATCTGGTTGCATAGGCAACCTGGCTTCTATATACCAGATAGACCTTACTGATAATAATCTTTCTGGAGCTATTCCTGAAGAACTGGGCAAGCTTCCAGGTCTCCACACGCTTGTTCTTGCTGGCAACAACCTTGTAGGTAACATCCCTGATTCATTGTGGTCTAGCTTGTCTCTCAGTTTTGTCAATCTAGCAAATAATACCCTCAGTGGTGGTATCCCTGAGTCATTGGCCAATAGCTACTCACTCAAAACACTGATCCTCTCACGTAATTACCTCTCTGGAGACATCCCTGCTACTTTGTTTGCTAATTTATCTGCACTTACTATGGTTGATCTACAGAAGAATTCTTTTACTGGTTCCATCCCACCTTTTGGTAAGGTTTCAGGCCTCATGTTTCTTTGCCTGACAGAGAACTCCCTTTCTGGAAGTATACCTCCTTCGATCGGAAACATTTCTTCCCTGACTTCTATATTGCTGGGTCAGAATAAGCTAAGTGGGTTAATCCCAGAAAGTTTGAGTAACATTCCAAAACTTCTTAAATTGGATCTAAGTTACAACATCTTGTCTGGGCATATCCCCTTATCTATCTATAACATGTCGTCACTTGAATACTTTAGCATAGGTAGCAATGGCCTAGTTGGACAGATTCCGTCTTACATTGGCTACTCATTGCCAAACCTCCTGTACTTTAGAATGCAAAACAACAAACTTGTCGGCCAGATTCCAACTTCAGTAACCAACACATCGAATCTCCAAGTATTTGATCTTGCAGATAACATGCTAAGTGGACCTGTTCCGTCTGTTGGATCCTTGGCAAACTTGCAACATGTAATTTTAGGGAGCAATAGGCTAGAAGAAGATAACTGGTTATTCCTTGCATCTCTTGCTAATTGCACCCAGCTGACAAAGTTGTCCTTGGAACGGAACATTCTGAATGGCAGCCTACCTATATCAGTTGTTAATCTTTCCAGGAGGCTAGAATATTTATGGTTAGGGTCAAACAATATTTCGGGCTTCATACCAGTAGATATAAGCAATCTTGTTAACCTCACTTTGCTTAGCATGGAAAACAATCTTCTTTGGGGGAACATACCTTGTACAATTGGGAAACTGCGCAACCTATTTGTCCTAAACTTATCAAAGAACAAATTATCAGGTGAGATCCCTCCCTCAATCAGTGACATTACTCAATTGGGAGAGCTTTATCTTGATGACAATAACTTGACTGGAGACATACCCAGTAGTTTAGGTCACTGCTTGGGCTTGCTTAAGATAAACCTTTCTTCTAACAAACTTAATGGATTATTACCAAAAGAACTGTTCACTGGCCCTCCCTTTTCCTTGGGTTTGGACTTCTCCCACAACAATCTTAGTGGAGAAATACCATCAGAAGTTTTAAGAATGAATTCTGCTTTTTTAAATTTTTCCAACAATCACTTCTCTGGTTCTCCGCTAGTATTGTGTGTGAACCCTCCTTTTGGGCAGCTTGATGATCTATCCAACAACAACTTTGATGTTCCAATTCCAATTGGTGCATGCTTTCGTAATTCAAATGTGCTACCCCCTGGTGCCAATCGGAAGTGTGCAAGTGTGTGTAATGATTCAGCTACAGAAACAAAGAAGCATGTGCCTATGCTGCTAATAGGAATTCTAATATCATTGTCTACTATTGGTTTCGTCTTGCTGTTATATTTGGTTTTTTCACTTTGGAAGAGAAAGGTGGAGCTTACAATTTCATGGTGGAATAGGATGCTTAGTATGTTAATGTTTGTTGCCCACCGAACGAGGGAAATGCATACATGTTTTAGCCAAGAGGAGATGCTGAACGAGGTATCATATATTCATACGATGGCATTCTGCAAGTTACCAATGGGCTACTAAATACATGAGCAAAGTACACTTGCTGCTGATAGTAACTTCATCACTCTTACTATTGCTTTCTTCTCATTGTTTATTTTTCCTTCTCTATTTTTTTTGTGTTGTGCTATCCATATGAAGGCAAACTCAACCCAACCATCTCAGAACTGCTGGAAAACAATGAAGAAGGTGTCATATGGTGACATTCTTAAAGCCACAAAGTGCTTCTCTCCAGTTAACAGGGTCAGCTCAAGTCGTACTGCATCAGTCTACATTGGTCGATTTCAGTTTGACACTGACCTAGTTGCCATCAAGGTGTTCCATCTTAATGAGCATGGTTCACACAATAGCTTTTTCACCGAGTGTGAAGTGCTCAAACATGTCCGCCATAGAAATCTGGTGCAAGCAATCACCTTGTGCTTAACAGTAGATTTTGATAACAATGAATTCAAGGCTCTTGTATATGAGTTCATGGCAAATGGTAGCCTGGACATGTGGATATACCCAAGGCTACACCAAGGCAGCCCAAGGAGGGTACTAAGCTTAGGTCAAAGGATAACTATTATTGCAGATGTGGCTTCTGCTCTTGATTATCTGCACAATCAGTTTATACCTCCTTTGATTCACTGCGATTTGAAGCCAAGTAATGTTCTTTTGGACTATGACATGACCTCACACGTTGGTGACTTTGGGTCAGCAAAGTTTCTTTCTCCAAATCCTGAAGGCTTGGTTGGTTTTGGAGGAACCATTGGATATATTGCACCTGGTAAGTTACGGACATACTTTTCCAATGAAAGTGTCACTGACTTTGATCTCGAGTCTCTTTATTTGCATTATTGGATAGCCCTTACGTGCCATTGCTTAGGTGCCTCTTCCTTACATGACATGACAATTGCTCTTTCGACATGCCACCATTGTCCATCGGTCAAACCATAACGGGTCCACGAATTGACAATTATCCCTTGGTTTTGCCATTCTATTCCTTTTCATCACTATACAGTGAGGCCCACATGAATCTCACATTGGGCAATTGCATACAAAGAAGCCTAAAATTTTGGAATTTAAACTTGAATTTAAGATTTCAAAATTTGGGAATTTAAATTTGAAATTTCACAATCCAAGCACGAATAAATTCAAAATTGAAAATTTTGGTATTTAAATTTGAATTTTAGGAGAATGAATTGAATTCAAAATTTTAGAATTTAAATTTGAAATTTTGGAATCCGAGCAAGAGTTGAATCCAAAATTTCAAGAAAAGAGAGGGAGGGAAAGTAGTTGGGAACTATGAGAAAAAAGAAAACTGAGTAGTGGCATGAAAGAGATAAATAATGAGCGTATAGAAGAGATAATCTTGTAAAGTATTAGACCGCTCTACAATGACACGTAAGATATTTTTTCCTTCTTTTTACTTTCCCTGGCATTGATGTGCACTGTTTCTGTACAGAGTACGGGATGGGTGGCGAAATCTCAACTTCTGGTGACGTATATAGTTTTGGGGTGCTGCTACTAGAATTGCTTACAGCAAAGAGACCAACCGATGCACTATTTTGCAACGGCTTCAGCCTTCAAAAGTACATGGAGTTAGCTTTACCCGATAAAGTCGATAAGGTTTTAGATACCCATCTGGCATATCAGGATGGAAAAGTGACAGCTTCTCTATGCATGGAAAACTATATCATACCATTGGTTGAAATTGGCCTTATTTGTTCCGCGAAATCACCGGAAAATAGACCAGGAATTCGAGATGTTTGTGCCAAAATTGGTGCCATTAAAGAGGCTTTTGCCAAGACCTTGTGATTATTCCGATAATTGAGATGGAATTTTGGTGGGGGAAATCTAGTCAGATTTGGAGGAAACGGTATATGTGCTGTTCAAAGATGACGGGCTCCACCTCAATTGAAGCCCGAAGATGGAGCTGAGGTGTTCATATAAGTCGCTCCTCTCATGCAAAAAGCCAGGAGCTTCAGTTTTGTCATGTGTTCACCTGGGTTCATCAATTCTTCTGCAGATATTAATTTTCTTTGTAAGATTCAGATCCTCTCATAGCTAATTATATTAATAGCTATTTAAGGAAAATGGACCCACGGAACTATTGAAAAACCATGCCAGCCCGTCGCTAGCCTTCGGCCGAGCTTGCGCCAAGGTGAGAACATTTGATGGACCAGTCAAAACCCTAGCAGTCAAAAATAAATTTGAGAGAAACTTAATCTATTATGTACATATGAGAAAAAGCAATAAACACCATGTGTTCAGTGCGTGATTGTTTATCGTCGTCTACTATCTATGCTCGTATCAACAACCTCAGACTACGAGGACGTGAGCTTGCTCAGTTGGTCGATTCCGAGTTGCGGAATCGATCGATCGGGGGATCGAATCCCCGCGCCTCATCTGTGACGCAGCGAAGAAAGGACTTCTGCGAAGAGAGCGCATGACTGGGCCGCGTGGGCGCCGATGCGAAGGGAACGGCGACACAAGCGAGATGCACAGAGCAAGGCGCTGCGACGGGGACGGCGACACGAGCGAGGACGCACAGAGCAAGGCGAGGGAACTGGACAATGGTCCAGTGGTGAGACTTGGCAGTGGCCAACTCACTGACGCGAGCTTGAGTGGCCGGCCTGCGTCTCTCACCGGTGCTGCAGGTGCAACAAAAAGAGAAGAAACAAAACCAAGCCAAAAAAAAAATGTGGCGGAGAGCTGAGTCCAAGACAAGGAAGGAGACGAAACAAGCTAAAAAGAGATGTGCCGGAGAGCTGAGTCTAAGACAATGGAGGAGACGAAACAAGCCAAAGAGATGAGCCGGAGAGCTGAGTCCAAGACAAGGGAGGAGACGAAACCAAAAGCCAAAGAGAGGACGCCTAAAAAAAAGAGATGTGCCGGAGAGCTGAGTCCAAAGAGATGAGCCGGAGAGCTGAGTCCAAAACAAGAGAGGAGACGAAACCAAAAGCCAAAGAGAGGACGCCTAAAAAAGAGATGTGCCGGAGAGCGAGAGGACGCTGTACTGAGTAGGAAAAAAAATAGGACTTGGAGTCTGTAATGCTAGAAATGTAGAGGACTTGGAGTCTGCAATGCTAGAAAAATAGAGAGAAGTAGTGATTGGAGTCTGTAATGGTTGACGAGGTCGCTGACAACATGAAGTCTGTAATGATTGCTTTCGTTCAATGAATGAAAGTGGGGTAATAATACCCTTCTGCAAAAAAAAAAAAAAAACAACCTCAGACTACACCCGTCAGCTGGCTGTTTAACACATTACTATCACGAGGCTATGGAGAATCTCAAGACGCCGGAGATCGATCTACAATGACCGTCAGTGCTTCATGGGTTTTCGAGAGGGGCGGTGCAGCACGAGGACATAACGGCTAGCGTTGTAGGCGGCGCAGACAACCCGCTGCACCAATTCGGGACACCGCCGTGTGCACACTTGGGTGGCCTGTTGCCATGTGGGCCACAACAGCGGAAACGTTGGCATGGCACTACAAGAATAGAGATACGTGGAAAGGAAAATATCTTTGTTTTTTCACATTGATTGTTTGTTTATCATTAATCAAAATTTCTCCAATATATATAGGCTATATATACATAGAAAAAAGTGTCAATTTGGTCCTCCAACTATATCCGTCGGACTACTTTGGTCCTTGAACACAATACCGGACTTGTTAGGTCCTTGAACTCTCAAAACCTAACTTGGCTAGTCCTTTAACCGGTCAAAATGGTGGTTTTAAGGTTTTCACTGACGCTGATGTGGCAGATTTATTCTGTGTGGACGCCATTTGGGGCTGCCACATCGTTACCACATGGATGCTACGTCAGCAAAAGTATGCCAAATCTGCCACGTAAGCTACCACTCCGTATAAAACCACCGTTTTGACCAGTCAAAGGACTAGCCAAGTCCGGTTTTGAGAGTTTAAGGACCTGACAAGTCCGGTATTGCTGTTCGGGAACCAAAGTGGTCGACGGGTATAGTTGAGAGAACAAATCGACACTTTTTCCTATATACATATATAGGAAAACAGAATTGGACTCCGTGGAGTCAGTGCTCCATGCTTTGATGCCGTTGGATTCATCCAAGATCCATGCAAACAAAGTAAATACATGTACAACAACATTATCATTTACCATTAAAAGGTGTGAATACAATAATTGCACAATTAATTGTTTACAAACAACGTACGGAGCACAGACTCTATAGAGTATCAAGTACTTTTACTATATATATGTATGTATGTATATATCCACTCATTTGATTTCAGGTAGATATTATTTCTTATGTATGGAGGGTATTCGCATACTATATATAAATATGAATCAAATAATATACCGACCAAAGAAGGACTACTTCTGGATCCAAAATTGAAAAATCGAGAGATGCTCGTTTAATGGTGAAAATGCTACAGATCTCCAGGAAATGCTGGAGATGTGCGTTGGCATACTCCAATTGCTTGCCGCAGAAAGGGCTAGGCTGAACCATGTTGACAAGAGCTGGCTTCAATTCGAAGCCTCCGTCGCCCACATTGGTGGCAGCTCCAGTGGGGACGTTTGTGCTAGACGGGGCTAAGAACACAAGAATAGTCTTCTCGGCAGTCATCTTAGATGATGGTGTTTCGTTAGAGAGTAAAGGATTGCTTTTGAGGATTTGAAGGTCAGAGACTCGAACTTGCGGAGGTAGGACTCGGAGTCTTGTCCTCCGTACGAGTGACTATCGAAAGGTCGAATCTGGTCATACACAGCTCTGCTAGTTTCACCAAACAAAGACAGAGCAGGGGTAAGCCCATTATGCTAGGCTGTTATGTTAAATAACAAAGATATTTTTTTTATATATTTGGAAATAATTTTTTCTTTTGAATTATCTTTTACTGCTGCGTTCCACGGTAACGGCGCCAGAAAACTTGTTTGCGATTTTTATGCTATTAGAAATAATCCGCAAGCGGACGGATATCGCTTGTAGTTTTCACCCGGGAGTATTCCAAAGTATCGAATCCACAGGGAACAAGGGAGAAGGATAATTCAAATAAATATATATACATAAATAATTTTAGATACCTGCCAACTAGTTAACAGGGGTAAGGATAATAAAGATAATAAGACTGGTGACACACGCAGGAGTGTAAAAAGATAAGTAAACCAGATAGTTAGGAGGACAACGAGAAGAGTATAAAGTTTCTTAATAGTGCAATTAATTATCAGGTTGAGCTAGCAGATTTGAATTTGGAGGTTTGTTTTAGCAACTTCGTCGGAGCTCGGCCGATTCACTACCACCCGCTATCAGTTAAAAACACCAAATGGTTATGACCACCCCGATTGGGCCCTATTGGTCCAATTCCTAACGCAGTGGATTGCGTGTGGGATAAATCTCGGATGGATGGGGCTGTCACCACCTTCCAACTACCACAGAGTACGTCGGAATGAGTGTAAACTAAGTCAGAGATAATCTCAGACACCACGTCTTCTATTAAATCCGATCACAACTCCCTAGATCATAGGAAGGCGATACAAGTTCAATACATAGGCTATTCTAAGCATACGAGAAAGTACCCAGACTCGGAACCATATGAACTTAATCAACCGCTCTAATAATTAACACTTCCCACTTAGTGTAAATATGCTCAGCTTAGATAATGAAAGACAGTTGTATTATAAAAGGAAAGTCTTATAGAAGGGAAAGGATACAAGAGCTATTACCCGAATTCCCGAAGACGATTCCGGAGCTCTGAGTTTCAGCTCGACTCAACTCTAACTCCCAAATTAACTACTCTAACAAGTGAAGAGTGACTCCAAATGAGAGGAATGTGTTGTGTTGTGTTCTCAAGTGAGGTGAGGGTTCCTTTTATAGCCATTCGTAACCAATGGGCGCTCCCATGTCGTGTGACAAGTGACACCTCCACACTGCTGAAGGAGAAACCGAGAGGGGATCCAAAGTGGTCGGCCGGCCTAGGTGGGTTGGCCGACCCACCTTTGGTTGATCCTGACTCTCATTTTAACCTGGGATGCTTCTTTGACGGTGTAGATTAATTCACCACGTCGGTTTTGGCAGTTAGAGTCGGTAGAATTGACTTCCTTAAGAGCCAAGTTACCCAAGTGTGAAGTAACTGCACCCATTTTATCAAATCGACGCATGTGGATGCTTGAGATTACTCCATGATGCATTTCTTGGCAACTAGGAGAAGTTGGAGTCGGTTCAGTGCAGAGGTCAGGTCGGCCGACCTAGGGTAGGTGGGCCGACTGGCTTCTTCGTCCGGTACAGCTCTGGTTTTTCTCCACTTTATTCCTAAGGACAAAAACTCACCAAAACTTATGGAAATTTATTATTTTAAAAAATGCTTAAACAAATCTTGATTTTCCCCCAAATTTCTGGAAAGTTGGCGTATTTCAACGTATGAAATTGGACTTTAACGGCTGCCAACAGTTATTTGTATCTTGTGGAAACGATTGAATTTGAGGCATGAGAGTGAGCCTTGAAGAGATTGTTTCCCTATAGTGAACTATGACCTTGCCATTGAGTTTTGTCGCATGTTTGATCTTGCTAAGTTTATCAATTTTACTTGTTTGAACAAATCTATGTTCAATTCTGGTGAACTAGTCTTCATAGACTTTCCTCTTATTTGATAGTAGGTGCCCTTGTCTAGTATCTTGTCTGGTATGCTTGAGTCATATATAGCTGTTTTGACTAGTACTAAGGTTAGGGCTGTTATAGGTGCCAATTGTGGTGGTATGGTGTTACGGCATCCATCTTCCCTTTTTGTGGGACGGTCTAGCCTTATCTCCTCTTGAGTTGCTGGCTTTCTGTTAAGCTAGAGGCGAAGTACCATGTCGATTTTCTTTTTGACTTTCAAGCCAACCCCCTCTTGTATCATTTGGTCTGTCTCCTTGGAAGAGATCGAATGGAGTAGCGATAGAATCGCCATCCGATGTCATGTTCTCCTTTGAAGTGTTCTTTATGTCTTCACAAAGGAAAGTAGAGATTTGTAATTGCTGTTGATAGTAAAGGTTTTTCCAGTTTTATTTTGTAACTGGGTGTTTTTCCTAGGACTTTATCACCATCGAGGGTTTTGCTTGTGTTTTCTTTGGTGAGGGCATATGGGGATCAACATTTTTTGCGGTGATTATCCTAGATGCACTTTCAATGTTGAGACCCATGTGGAGGGTACCCCGGTTGGATGATGAATATATGTGACAAGATGGAATTTGAAGTGTTTTGAAGAATGTTAAATGGTGCATTTGCGGAAATTGTCGTGGAATTGGAACCGGACCATTGTGCTGAGCTTGGGCTAGGTAACAGTTTTGATCGGACGTGGTCCGGTGGAATTTGTTAAGCTGACACGTGGTGTGTTAGGGCTTCCTAATTGTGATGTCATGAAGGGATTATGATGTTGGAAATTTTGTGATGAACAAATCTTGCAAGTGAGGTAAGGTGTGTTGGTTTCGTATGTGTTCACCTTAGTGATGCAGGTATTGGCAGGTACGTAGCTGACGCTTCGCGGGGATAGCTGGAGACTGGTGCGTCCGAAGGCGTCCAGGCGATCGGGTTCGATGACCTGGCGGTCACATGAGGTGGTGTCCTCGAGATGCTTAGCCATGGCAAGGAATCCGAAGCAGCTGGAGGCTGTGGCGTCAGTAACCTAGTGGCGAAACTGGTTTTGACCAGTAGGCCCAGGCATGGGCTGGCGACCGAGGAAGTTACGAAGATATTTCCCGGAGGAAAATGTGGAGAATATTCCCTCTCAGGAATTTGTCTCGTAGTGTGTGTGTTGTACACCACTCATCGACAAATGAAGGGTGGAGATGGACTCTAGCGTGTAGGGCATCTCACCCTTGGGCTATAAATAGAGGGGGAGGGGAGCACCTCCTCCTCATTCCCTTAGAGCTGAAAATTTCAGAAATAGAGAGGGTGAATTGGGTGTGTTTTGGGTGGCACTTAGAGTGTTTGTAACCACATGGATTGTGCTTTGTAATCCCCCAACTTCTATGCAATGAAATCATTCTTCTCGATGAATAACTTATATTGATTTGCTCCTACTTCTTATTGTTTTCATTTTCCTTTTTGGAGCTTTTGTTTTGAGAAGAACTTGGATGATTTCTTACTGGTTATTGGTGGTCTATGATGCCTTGAGTTTGCTACTATGATTTGATACACACTTTGCAACCATATGAGAGGCAAGAGATCAAGTTCTTGACCTGTTGCTAATCTGTCCAGAAACTTTCATCCGCACAACAGTCAGTAAAAGATTTTTAGAAAAATCATTTTTGGATGATTCCAGATGGAAAAGATGCATGACTCATATTCCCATCTGTGGTAAACATTTGAAGTCCACTGGTTTCTCCATTTGGAAGCTATGAAGTGAAAGCTAAGCCCAAACTTTCTGCTCGAAGTTCTTGACAGATCATGATGTTTGATTTTTCATATTTTCTGTGCACGGATTCTTGAGGAGATGTTTGGTGGAGTGCTACATGACTCATGTTTTCATAGGGAGAAAAATTTCCATGATTTTTGGAGCAACAGAAAGCCATCATCTCTCTGCTCCAAGTAGAAACAAACTCTGAAGAATCTGCTTTTGCTTTCCAGAAAGCAGCTTGTGTTGTTTCAATTTTCATATTTTTTTGTAAGTAGTTTTAAGGAGATTTTTGGTGGAGTGCTTCACGACACATTGAAACATAGGGAGAAAAAATTCCATGATTTTTAGTCCACCTTAAAGCGACGAACCTCCTACTCCATGAGAGCACAAATTCTGAAAGAATCTGCTTTTGCTTTTTGAAAGTTGCTTTGGGGTTTTGTCATGATCTCTTTTCAAAAGCCAGATTTGAATTGATTCCTCTTGTTTGGACAGTTGACAACCAGGATTGTGGCTCTAAAATCCCCACATATTCATATGGATATCATCCATACAAGTCATGGGTACATATAGTTATCTTGTCATGTTGTCCATCGCGGTTTGTTCTCCAACACGTAGCAGTTTTTGCGGAATGCCTAGAGGGGCTGCATGTGCAAAAAGAAAGCATCAAAATTGATTGGCGTCTATTCACCCCCTCTAGCCGCCTAGCTCGGGTCTTCAACTGATATCAGAGCGTTTGGTTTGGTGCTTCTTTGCAAATCTTGACCGATTTTTGAAGCCGATCCTTCTTGCTATTTGAGCTATGGCGGACAAGTATTCCAGCAAACCCCCTATGTTCTCCGGAGTCGATTTTCCTTATTGGAAGACTAGGATGGAGGCGTATATTATGGCTCAGGGCTACATCATTGTAACGTCCTCATTTTTATAAAAATAAAATCATGCATGGAATTTGCGTAATTAAAAATTTGTGCATATAAATTTTAAATCAAGAAAACGAATTTGTTACTCTAAAAATAAAAGTAATTTGATTTTTATTTATGAGCAAAGGCTATTGTATTTGTGAAAATAAAATTTATAATATTGGGTGACTTCTTGAAAACTATATCTAAATAATTTAGTTTTGATAGTTATTTTCCTACAATTGTGTAACCCTTGGTTACATATGTTCAAAAATGTTAATTATAAAATAATATTTAGAGGCCTTTCCAAAACTAAAATTTATATTGTGCCTTCCATTATTCCATGTGATAACTAAATATTATCTAGAAAGAGAAAAGTAATTTCTTATACAATATTTGTTTTGGCCCTATTAATCAACCCTCTTCTCACCTAATTCATTCCATCTTCCCTTGGGCCCACTTGCCATGCTCCCATTTCTTCCTCTTTCCTCTTTCTTCCCTGCGTAGCACTATTATCTCTGCTTTATTTACTGCACAACCACCCACTCACCTTGCTATATCCCTTCAATTGCATGGCGGCTAGCAATGGAGGCTATTGAAATTCTTGCATAACTTTGATGAACATTAGCCCTCTTAGCAGTTTCTTCTCAATTTAATGGTCAACATGACATCCCTTCATCTCCTTCCTCTTTCTCTCTCTTCTTTCCCTCCTCTCCCTCCTACCTGCACGCAACATTTCTTTTCTCTCCACTATGCAGCAACTCTCCACCTCCCTATTGTTGTACGCAGTCATCTTTTCATCTCCCTGTGCATGGTCAAATCCCACTAGCAGGCACTAGCAACTCCTCCCATTTCTCTAATTACCATTGATGATCATCAAAATTTAAGCATGGACAGTTCATCTTCCTGTATAAGGCATATATCCTTGGAAAATTCTGGAACGTTTGCATTCCACATTGATGTTCAGCAAAATCACTTTCTATTTCGTAGTTGATCACCAAGCATGCAGCGCACTACTCACCTCCTCGTCTCCCAGTCACTATATAAACACACACAGTAGCATCTCTATATCCTCTTTTGCTTCTCTTTCCAATTCCTGGCTGCGTAGATCTCTGATTCTCAAACCGTTCGAGGGTGGTGCTATTGGTTTTCTAATGAACCCATTTTGCCCTTGAAGAGCAGGAGATGACGACCAGAGCCACGGGAATTTGTCATCAAAGATGTCGCCGGAGTTTGCTGCTTTCTCCAAATTCATCACCATCGCAGGGTAATAATTCTTCTTCCTCCGTCCTAGAGCTCCCCTAGACCTAGCCTCATGTTTTTCCTTGTCCAATTTAACCAGAGCGAGCTCGCCGGAGCGCGCCGCCATGAGCAGCCATGGCCGTCGCCACCGCTGTCAGCCGCGCCACCGCCTTGACCCTCCCTGGCTCGATCTATCGCAGGCAACACCTACCCTGCAGCCGCGCACAGCCGCGCCGCCCTCTCGACGCGCCTTAGAGCCACCGACGAGCCCCCGCATCGAGCGGCCGCCACGCCGCAGCTTTATGCCGCCGCGCCGCCGCCTCACGCCACCCCACGCCAAGCCGCCGCCGCCGCTGGCGTGTCCGTCGCGCCGCCGCCGACCTATTCTGCCGCTCGCCGTCGCCGCCCCCTTCGCCGGAGCGCCGCCTCTCCGCGCGCCTCCCTCCCCTCTGGCTACGGCCAGAGGTTGAAGACAGGTGAAATGGGCCGGCCCATTATTTCCCAATTTTCCGATTTTCCAGAAAAAGGCAGAAACTTCAAATAATTATTTAAAATTCTCTGAAGCTCAGACAAATATGAAACTAATTTTTTCTATGTTCCTGAAACTGTGTAGTATTTTACTGCCAAGTTTGGTACTGTCCATGCACAGTATGATTTATCCATGATTTATTGTCTACTCAATATTCTAGTAATTTTAGTAATTATTCTAAACATTTAAAAATTATAAAAGTAATTTTATATGAATAGAAAATCACTTACTATAAAATTTTCATGAGCATATGCATTCGTCATAATTTCGTTTTCTCGCTTATTGAAATTCTTTTCGTTATTTCTGTGTGGTAGATTCGAGCGACGAAGGAAGGTTTGTCGATGTTTCGAAGAAGTGTATCGGTTGCACTTATAAAGGCAAGTTATCTAGATCCCGTGGGTGTCACATCCACAACATGTCGTTACCCATATTTAAAATGTTGGCTAGAACTTTACTGTTGCATGTATATTTATATATATAGTTGGGTTACGTATATTTGGATAGTTCTAGGCATATACTAGATATACGTTATCGATCCCATTATATGATAGTGCTTGATTATCATGTTAAAACCGTACCTCGTCTTAAAGCCAATCCTTTGGTTATAAAAGGGTAGTTGATCAGTTGCTTAATTGGGACATAGCAATCATCACTATTCAAAACTGCTATCAGGGCTTGGATTGGTCATTTGGTATTTAAAATTAAACAACTAAAATCTAAGTGGCGTGTGTCGACTCAGGGTGACGTGATAGGTAGCGTGGGGTCGTGGATCCCCGCTACAACCAGGCATGTGGTGAAGCATGGAAAGATTTGCACCGTGTGTATTTGTGTATGTGGTGTATACCTGCCTCGACAACAGGGGTGGCTATGACTTGTGAGGATTCCAAGGCCGGTAGACCACTCCTGTTGGGCGACTTGCGGGTGTGGCGTAATGCCATTGGGTGTGTACATACGCTTGGACGATAAGGGTGGCTATGACTTGTGAGGACTCCAAGGACGATAGAGCACTCTTATGCGGCGATGCGTGTGTGGGACGACAGTGAAGGAAGCACTGTGAGTGTAGTGATTGCCCTGAGTCCCCTAAGGACCGACTCTTTGTGACTATTTTACCCTCACCTTACAGTACAGCCATGGATGCGGATAATGGTAACGCCCTAGTTCGCCGCTCGAAGAAACTAGTTTGGGATCGTCTTCCTACATAAGGGATGATTCACGTCTCGTGTGGTGAATCCGATGTTGGTGGGTCACTCCAAGTGTGCGGTCTCAAATTAGCAGATCCGGGTGGTGGCTTTGTTCTATTCACCAGTTTACTGGGAATACGGTTCCAGGGGTAAAGTGTACACACTCTGCAGAGTTTAGTTAAATCGTCATGGTAGTGTGCTCACGGTCACGAGCGGCAAGGAGGATCTCACACTGGTAGTCTCACTGTTTTCATTAAAACGGGTTGTTGAGAACTGGTGTGGTTTTGTGATACTTGAGTGGTGAAGCTCTGTGGGGTTTTTGGGGTATTCCTAGTGGTGAAGCTCAATGTGTTCTAAGTGTTCTGAGTGGTGAAGCTTGATGTGGTTCTAGGTGTGGTATCGGGTATTCCGAGCGGTGAAGCTCGTGACATGAAAATATGTTATGGATTAGATGAATCTTATGGGTTAGCTAATTTATGAATCTGCTTTGTTTCAAAATTTGAAAACAGATTAGTTAGGAATTTATGCCGGGCAAAAATAATCACCCTATCCTATTGTTCTTGCATTACATTTTAAGGACGATAGTTTGTTGAGTATTCGCGTACTCACCCCGCCTTTCATGCGGGCTGCTCATTCCAACGAACAGGTTGCAGCCAGAAGAATCTTTATTTAGAAGGGGAGTTTGACAAGATGAGATTTCAAGAGTGATTTTACCTTTGGAGTTCACGGCGAAGGCTATCCAGATGTCTAGGAGTGCGCCTCTACAGTTTTGTCTGTGGAGTTTATCTGGGTCTTCATTGTCTATCCGTTGTACTTTGTTCAGATCTAAAGACTTTCGCTTTTGTATGGCAGTCGAGCCAAAACTATGGCCTTATTTGCCATGTTTGCAAGCACTCTGATGCAATAAAGTTTATTTATTGAATGGTTATGATCCAAGAGCTGTATATCTGTGTGTTCTAGCTACTTGATCCAGGGACTAGAACATGTAAAGCACAGAGGGGACTCGACTCCATTTTCGGGTCCTCACAATCATTTTGTTAATACTGAAAAACCCTTAGGTGCACTACAAGAAATTTGGCCTTCTGTGACAATCAGATTGTGACGAAAAGATGGGTTTTCTTGTCATCGTACGCAATCTGTGACGTTGTTGTGACGAAAACCTATCTGTCACAGAAGGTGCGTCTCTAAAGACCTTCTGTGACAAAACCAGAAAAAACATCACAAAATTAATGACGAATATTACATCGTCACAAATAATTATGACGGAATGAATCGTCATAGTTTAAAACGAAAAACGTCACAAATGGGTAACTGGGATGCAGCCACATGGCATATGACACGGCATGTGCGATGACAGATGACATGGCATGTGACATGGCGGGATGTTGTGACGAATTTTATCGTCATAATTTTCCATAACCAAATCCTAATTATAGCTCACAATTTGTCAACACAAAATAAATTCACAACTTTTGCACAAAAATAAATTCATTATAAATTCATAGTTGATCCAATAATACAAATATTCATCAGTACATAGCAACATAAACACGGTTGTATTTCAGTGTCATCAAAACATAGCAGTAAATATTCCCTAGTCATTGTTTCATCTACTCTTGTTTGTTTTACTTCTGATCACCAAATTCTTCATGTTGATACCGATATTGATTTTTTGGAAGCAATTCTTTCAACCTGCTAGTAAAAAAGGGTAGTGAAAATCCCAGCTGAAATGAAATCAATGTGTCATAAATTATCATGTGACTTCTAATTGCAGGCACATATGATGACTTCTAAAAGTACTGCAGTAGGATAATTAGACAACCAGCAAAATTTTCTTGTAGATAAAATACAAGTGTGAACCAAAAGTAAAGTGATGCACAATAGTATTGTAACACAGCACGTTCCTGTCATTCACTTGACCAAAAGGAGAATTAACAGTAATTTCACTTCATGGGAAAACATTAGGCACACATTTGGAAGGATTAGAAACTGGCATAGAGCCCCAAGATCACATATATGCCGTGTTGCAAAGTTCCAAAAGCTTCATCTGAAATATGAAGACTAAAAATGCTTCTAGCTTTAAGCCAAAAGGAGGTCCATAGAGGCTAATGGTTACTTACAAATTGGTTAATTGTAGGATGCACCCATCCAGTGGTTATGGCTTTGATAGTGGCAATAGCTTCTAAGCCACCAACGGCACCCAAGCAATGGCCTATCATAGACTGGCAGGAAAGAAACAACATCAGATCAGAGAGCAACTTTGAAATGAACAAAAAAATGGAAGTGACCAAACCTTCGTAGAATTGATTTTAATCTCAGCTGTATTACTGAAAACTTGCTTGATGACTCTTACTTCAGCCAAGTCACCAGCAAGCGTGGAGGTTGCATGTGCATTACAAGAATCACAGACATCAAGCCTTCACATATTTTTTGATATATGAAGGCTCTGAAGAAAATTTCTGTCTACCTTGGAACTACACCAATGTTTTGATATTATTAGCAATGAAATTTTTTAAAACAAAAACCACTGATACTTCTTTTAAAAATTTGGGCCAGACTGTATTTCAGAGATATACCTCCTCTGGTGCAACACCTGCATCTTCAAGGCTTTTCGTAATACATGATGATACACCCAGTCCATCTGATCTAGGATCAGTCATATGATAAGCATCACAGTTCACTGCGCCTCCCAAGTATTCAGCAATTATCAGTACCACCAGCAACGATAACATCAGCCTCACCACGACGTATATGGTTCGCAGCTGCCTAGAAGCAATAGTTGGACGTTGCACATGCAGTTGAAATTGAGTAGTTCGGACCCATGAAACCAACATCCATCGCAAGCAAGGCTGAGCCCATGTTAGTTATGGCATATGGGATGAAGAAGGGTGAAATTTTTCTGTATCCCTTCTCAATAAGATTCTGAACACCATCCAAAACACTGTAAGACCACCCTTGCCAGTCCCCACAAGAACACCAGCCCACACTGTGTCAAACTGTTACAGTAAAGTAATCACTAATCAGGGAAACAATCTATTCAAAAGAGGAAACGACAGAGCAGAGGGACATCCATGCAGCTGCACACGCAGAGAGTACAAGTAGAATTTACTGCAATACATACAATGGTGGTAGCTATTTGCAGGCAATATGGCCATACGAATCAACCTCCCTTCTTTACTCCAAAAAAACCCTCCTTTGCCTATAAAGATATCACATATTGCACCATATTAGCAAAAAGGTTTAATTCTGGACAGTATATTAGCAAAATATATTTGACTATCTGTTGTTAACAACATGGTATATTTAGACATGAATAGAGGCAACTCTAGTTTCAGACTCACTCAAAGATGACTGCACAGCTTTGTAATGTAAATTTCAGCCCTACTAACTTATGTTTTAACAATGTGAGGATTCCTGTAGAAAGGAAAAGATGCCTAATTCTGCATTTTTTCAGCATAGCCGCTTCTGCCATGACACTAATTAATTATTCATCATCTCACAGCACACAAATTTATATCAAAGCGAACCTACCAATAATGATTTAATCCAATTAGTCAATTTGCAGCAGGCTTCATTACCTTCACGAGCAAGATCGCGCCCTTTCTTACGAGCTTGTACACAAGCTTCTAAAGCCATTCGATTCTTATAGGCCAAGTCCTTAACAATCTCAGCTGCTTTGAGCCACACGCGTCCCCAATTAATCGAGGCCCTACATAAAAACACCAGATTTGAGGCCGAAACGACCGCATCTAATTATGAATCGATAGGATCCTATCAACTACTTCGGCTTACCTCAGCCGATGGAATAGGAGCTCCGAATCTGGGGGATTTGGGGCATGGGATTTCGCCGGGGAAGCTCGGATTTGAGGTGAGTTCAACACCGGCGGCAGGTTCTCCTCCTCGGTGTCCCGCAGCGGCACGGTCATCCGCATCACCAGCAGCCCGGCCCCGGCGCGCTCCACGACGGGCACCAGTCACCTGGGGGGACAACGCGGAGAGGGACGGCGAGCAGGCCGGCGAGTCAGAGCGGCGGCGGCGGGGGCGAGCCAGGGACGGGGTCTGGTTGGCAGCGGCGACATCGAGCAGAGCCCGAGGCGGCGGCGGAAAGCAGGGGCAGGGCCGAGGTGGGGCGGAGGCGGCAACGGCGCCTACGCGAATCTGCAGGTGGAGACAGGAGGGGAGGGGAGGGGAGGGGCGAAGGTACCCGGGGTTAGGGAGGCGCCGGGTTGCCGGCGGGTTCCGATCTCGCCGACGGCGCTGTGGGGAGACGGTGGATTGGGGCTAGGGCATGGCGGGATTCGAGCCTCGAGGAGGAGGGGAGGAGGAGGCGGCGGTGGCGGTGGCGGTGGCTGGGGCTAAGGCCGCTAGGGTTACATTCAGATTGTTGGTCGATGCCTCGGTGGAATACCCGCGCGAACGTGGACCATTAGATCAGAATCCAACGATGCACATGCAATGACGGACGAAAAAAAAAGACGGAAGAAGAAATCTTATTCTCTTTCTCTTTATTATTAGAAAAGAAAAGAAGATAGAGAGATTAGGCAAAGATTTAGAAAATAATATTTTCTTTAATAAAATTCATCGTTATTTAACTAGACGTTGATCAAAATTTTAAATAATTGAGAAAATATAGTGATTTATCTATGTTTTCTATTCACATCCTAAAATTAAATATTTTAGGGTTGTGGCACATGAATGCATCAAACATGTTGGAGAAGCTTTAGAAAAATATGAAAAACATTTTGGGACGTAACATTTATGTTGATAGAAGATGCTATAATAATAATATTATGTCACAACTCACAACAAATTGTTGGCGCTTAGTGACGATTTCAGATTGGATATGATAAGAACTATTTCGTCACAACACGTTGCTATATTGCTTTATGACAATTTTGGATTGGCCTTAGTGACGTCTCCGACACGTTCGTCACTAAAACGTAGAGGTACATCCCCAATATTACTGCTTATGACATTTTTTAGAAGAAACGTCATAAATCAATGACAAATTACTCTGTTGTCACAGAAAATACATCACAGAAGGTCATTTTTCTTGTAGTGGTGGTTGTTGGCGATACTTACGCTCAAAGAAATTAATCCGCAAGCGGACGGATATCGCTTGTAGTTTTCACCAGGAGTATTCCTAGAGTTATCAAATCCACAGGGAACGAGAGTTTAAAGAGATAAACCTCTATATCTTAATTATTTAAAATACCAGCCAGTCTAGGTAACGGGGGTTAGGATAAATGAAAAGACCGGGACACACACACACACACGATAAATATTCACACAAATAAAGAGATAGCTACTCTAGCTAGATAGACAGTTGGGAGGACAACGAGATAAGTTTAATAAGTTTTCAAAATCGTGTGATTCAGTTTATTGAGCGAGCTTGGGGTATTCTAACAGTGGTTCACTTGATATTCGTCGTCGGAGCTCGGGCATTCACTACCACCCGCTATCCTGAATTGGAATCCCGAATGGTTATGATCATTTCGATTAGGCTCTACTGGTCCAAAGCCAGACGCTGTGGGTTACGCACGAGATACTTAGTATCTACGGATGGATAGAGCTGTCACCACCTACCACCTACCACATATACGTGGGCCCGGGTGTAAACCGAGTTAGTCCTAGTCTCAGACGCCACGTCTGCTACTATTTCTAATCAATCTTCCCTTAGTACAAAAAAGAAGTTGATATAGGTTCAATGCCTGGCTCTAACAGTATATGAGTGAGAACCTAAACTAATTCTAGACGAATACAAGCTACCGATAAGGCAAATCTACACAACTCATTTATGTAGATATACTCAGCTCAGATAAAGTTCAACACATAAGCAATGAATGAAGTGATCTCACATAAATAACTTCATTGATAACTGGATTGTTGATTAGAGCCATACCTTCCCAATCTATGAATTGCATTCTTATAACTGGGTTCTTCTTTCGAACAAAAGCAACGTCTTAAAAATCTTGATGAAAGAAGTTCTAGAATCTGTAATCAATACCTTCCTCCTTTTCATACTTCAGAGGATCCTCAATTCAGCGATGATGAATCTCCTTGAAATCCAAAACATAATAACAAGGAGCCTTTGGGGTAATGTTAGATGCAAAGCTTCTAGTAGAATTTTACACCATCAAAGGACCAATAGAATCACAGACATTCGCCCTTTTCCATCGAGCTACTCTTTCATGATAATCTGTGGGATGCTCGTTGTTCAATAGAGATGGTAAGATAACAAATGAAACGGAGGTTCTTTGCCGTTTGGAAGGATGGGCAATACCCTTACCCTTGGGATCATGCTGAGGGGAGGACATCTGCATGTTAAACAGGAAGGTATCAAAAAAAATTGCAAAGAACATGCTCAGATTTGCCAGAAACAAGATATACACAATGGACCCCTTGTCGGAACATCTGACGCCGGTCGGAAGTTCCGATGGGATTTCTTATAGCAAACCACGATAGGTGACAATGCTGAGTACAAGTGATTAGAACTAGTGGAGTTTGATGCGAATAACACGATGGTGATATTGGATATAACAATCGAGGCTTGGGTTATACAAAACTGAGTAAAGGCAGTGTACACCCCGTCGGAACATCCGACGCTGTTCGGAACATCTGACGGGTACAACCACTACAAGTTAGGGTTTGTCAAATTTCGCACCAAACGAATGAACCCAAGGCATCAACAAGTAGAAAGTACTCCTATGAACAATATAGGAGCGAATTTAGCCTCAAAATCGAATAAAAACGGCGAACATTGCACGTTTTAGGTTTTTCAAGATTTGGATCTTGTACCTTCAATGGAGGAAGAGGAGGACGGTGCAGGGGAGGAGCCGTGAGCAAGGGAGGAGCCTTGCGTCTCCAGGAACCGTTGCCGCCGTCGTCGGAGTTCGCCCCAGCCGCTGCCGCCGGAGATCGCACGAGAGGAGAGAGAGAGAGAGAGAGGGTAAAAACTTAGGGTAAAAACGTCGGGTTAAAAGGATAGGGACCCACGCGGTTAAAGAGCAGATGGCATGGACCGTGCCGCGTCGGAATGTCGAAACTTCCGACGGCACCCCGGCTTTACTGCACCGGAAGTTCCAACGCAGTTCGGAACATCCGATCCCCCTCCTGCTGGAAATTGAAAATTGAGTCTCCAGACACTTCAAGGATAGATAAGATCGCTCGAGGAGACTAGAAGGGAGTTATAGGAATTGAATTTACTCATGAATGACCCGTAAGCATATAAACCAATCAAACTAGGGTCACCCGTGAATAAATAGGATAGGAATATTCAAAGAGCGAAATCAATCAATTACTTTTTATAAACCTATATAGCTATAGTGAAATAGATGGCATAAATTAAAAAATATTTTCAATCACCAAACAATATGTGCAATAGGTCAAGCAACATTCCAAGAGTCAATGATATTTAATTCACTCCGCAACTCGCAGAATTTTCTCTCATTAAGAGGTTTGGTAAAGATATCGGCTAGTTGGTTTTCAGTTCTCACATGGGTAATATCGATATCACCTTTGGTTGAGTAGTCTCTTAGAAATTGGTGGCGAATATCGATATGTTTGGTCAGGAAGTGTTGGATGGGTAGATATTATTATGGCGCTCTCAATGTCACACAACAATGGGATATGGTTGAGGTTAAGACCATAATCTCTCGAGGTTTACCTCATCCAAAGTAATTGGGTGCAACAATGTCCCGGAGCAATATACTTAGCTTCTGCTATGGATAGGGCAACGAAATGTTGTTTCTTGGACGCACATGAAACGAGCGACCTTTCAAGGAATTGGCAAGTACCGAAGATACTCTTCGTATCCACTTTACAACCGGCATAATCCACATCCGGATAGTCGATTATGTCAAGGTTTGACCCTTTATGATATCAAAGGCCAAAGTTGGGAGTGTGTACCAAATATCTCAAGATTCTCTTATCTGCCACTAAGTGACAATCGTTGGGAGCAACTTGAAATCTTGCATACATGCAGATAGTAAGCATAATATCAGGTCTAGATACACAAAAATAAAGGAGAGAGCCAATAATAGAACGATGTACCTTTTGGTCGACGTCCTTACCATTTACATTTAAATCAAAATGTCCATTTGTTGGCATAGGGGTATTTGTCGACGGTTGAGATACCGATCTCAAGTCAACCATGGTTCTTGAAGATTGAGATAGGAGACACGCCAAACAATGCTAACGAAAGAACGAACAGAGGCGGGGGTTTTATCACGGTTCAGCCTCTCGGAGAGATAATAGCCCTACGTCCAGCCTTTCTTTATGCCAAAGAGAATTACAAGGGGGAACTCGGCGAGATCAGGAGGTCTCGGCGAGTAGTATGTGAGAATCTATCAGCTAAGGTCTCAGATGCCAAATGCGTCTAAGTCCTCTCAGATCGGCCCCTCAACACGCCGTAGGGGCTCTGTTTATATAGTACAGAACAAACCGACCTACCGAAGGAATATCGGGCCGGGCTAACTACGAGATCGTAACGAACTCATACATGCCAAATATCACCTACGGTAGATAAGGTAATCTCCTAATCTTGGGGATCACGACTCCTAATCCAATCCGGGAAACCAACGTCCGGGTCTTCACGTAGCCGTGCAGAACTCTTGTTCGAGTCGGACTCAAACAGGAAGCCTTGGCCATTACGCATCTCGCCAGCTAGAAAGCTGTTCGGCAAGACACACATGGGCCAGATAGAACCTTCCAAGGAGCTAGGCCTTGGCAGGCTGTTCGATTGGACCGTCAGGGAGTGGGCCATGGCAATGGGCCGTAATCTAATCCCCGACAGCTAGCCCCCGAGACTCAAGTGGAAGGACTCACTAGAGTGGGGTCTTCCTCTTGAGACTCCAAGTCACGAAGAGGGAAATATTGCTGCTACAATGACGCGCAACAAGCGACCGAACAGGTTATGGTTCAACCGAACAGGACTTGTTCGAGACTGAATAAACCCGATCAAGGCCGAAAGCAACCCGTTAAGCGTCGGACAGGAACGACATCCGTCTGAAAGCGAGCACTCACCTTGGTCTGAAGGCTTTACATCGAAAAATAGCCGTTAGCGATTCCAATGGTAACTTCTGTCGTCAAGAAGTGAAAACAAAGCGACCGTTTTACCTAGCCGTTGCAGTAAAAACTAGCCGTTTTGGGACTAAACCGTTGCAGAGCTGCTTATACGGGACTATAAAAGCACCCAAGCCGCCCGCGGCCAGCCACTTCTGTTCTCACGCCTTTCCTCTCTAAGCCTTAGCTCCAAATCGCAAGGCCAAAGATCAAGCACCCAAATTCCACCACCAAACACATTCGCCCAATCTCGAACTGCTATGGCCAAGCTCACGGCAGACTAGCCTCGACCGAGGAGGACCTTAGGATTTGGGAGGAAGAGGGCCACATTGGCAATGTGGCTGGAGGTCGCCCGAGAGGAGGATACTCCGGAGCCGCTGGAGGGAGAGTTCGTTAACTTCGAGCAGTTCGCACTGTTCGGGTTGCGATCTCCCGAAAGCGACTTCGTCGAGGCCTTCTTGAACATTAGCGGATTGGAGGTGGCGAACCTCAATCCGAACAGCATCCTCCAGATGGCCGTCTTCGCACACTTGTGTGAAGGCTATCTGGGAATCGATCCACCGGTGAAATTTGTTCCTCCACTATTACATGATGACGAGGAGCGGCTCCGCCGCTTGGCGCTGGGTGCTACTACCTCAAGCTCGGCCATCACGACGACGCCAGATCCTCGCCCACCGCCGCCGACTCGATGGGCGCGTGGTGGGTGAGGTGGTTCTCACGGCAAGCGGAGCGGCGACAAGAAACTTCGTCTTCACGGAAGGCGCGGCAAAGGAACCTCAATGCCTCGGCGGAGATGTCCGCCGAGGATTGGTACGATCAGAAGATCGCCTCCTCGTGAGCCTCGGGCTCACAGGCAGGAGATCATCAGGGACTTCACAAATAACAGGATCGCCTTGCGAAGAAGGTCCTATCCTTCTACAAGATAGAGGATGGGAAGACATCACAAGGGAGAGCACGGGTAAGTGCCTTTAAGACTCAACCTCTTCACTGATTCTTTCCTCCGAACAGGAACTAACAATCCCTTCGCCGGGCGGAGAAACCAACCGACGCATGGGTGACCGAAGGGTCGACGCCATGTCAAGGCGGCGAAGAAGGACGGGGAGGTCACCGGCGAGGTGGCGCACACCTGTCCGCGCAATGTGCTCGTCCGCACAGACGAGGTAAATTACTTACACCCAGTCTGCGCTGCTAGATCTGCAATGCCGTTTAGTGCTAAATCTCACTTCTGACAACGCGCAGGAGGACCAGCTGATCCTTGGAGGGATCGTCGAGGATCTCTCCGGGTCCGAGAAGGAGAAGCCGAAGAAGGGCAAGGCCAAGGCGGCCGCAAAGCCCAAGGTGGCGGTCGCGCCGACGCGGAGCTCGCCGCGCCATGGCGGCCGCCACCGACGAAGAAACCCGGTGCGGCGACGAGCGCACCGAAAGGAACTAAGCGGGCGCGGTCAGCCAAATGGAAGAGACTAAGCCCTCCCTCCTCGCCGAGCAAAGCGACGAAGAGGTAAAGAACATGACCCTCGGCTTAGGCGTTACTCGCAGACTCACGGAGCCATTTGGCGCGGCTCGAGCAGTCGCCGAGCAAAGGAGACTCGAGGAGGAGGTTGCGCGAAGGAGAAACTCCTTGCGCTGCGCTGAGAGGAGTGCTCACCACCGAGAGCCGAGCTCATCGCCCTAACGCCTAAGGGCCAAGCGATAAGCCGCCAAGGAGCCCCCGAGAAAAGGCGAAAAGTTTCGCGAGGAAGATCAGATCAAGCCCTCCACGCGGTATGTAGAAATCGATCTTTGATCTTTCCACCTTCCGACCGCATCGACTTAATGATCAACCTCGCTCATCACCGCCTAAGAAGAGACCGCCACGACGACGCCGAGGAGGCGATTGAGCGGTCATCGCCGCCTTCAACATCCGCACGGCGCTGTCGCGGCAAAGTGAGGTGGCGAACCTCAAGGAAAGCCGGGCGGCGTGGAGCTCGCTGCCGCTACCGCTCCAGCCGAAGCGATCAACGCGCCAAAGACGCGTGAAGCGGCTGGAGGCGAAGGTAGCGGCGGTGGCACCACGGACTTTGAGCTAAGGCGACGGCCCGGAAGCCGCCAGGCAGACCGAGCAGCCCGCATCGCTAGCGCTTCGTCGCAGGGGCTACCCCAAGCGACGGATTCTCCGCGAAAGGGTGGGAGCCCAGCTGTCCGGGAACAAGAAGAAGCCCCCGAGCAGGTCGAGCAAGTCGTCCTGCCGGTGGACACGACGGAGCCGCCGAGCGGAGCGGCTCCGGCCTCGCCCGAAGTCATTCAGGCGGAAGAGGAGAAGGAAGAGGAGGAGGAGCGCGGAGACGAAAGCGCTTCGCCCGTCGCTCCCGCTCCCGAGCAGACGCGCTCCCGCAGGAAGAAGGAGCGAGCAAGGCGGCGACGGCAAGAACGCCGCCGCCATCCCGCACGGGGCGGGCTTCGTGGACGCATGGCTCGAGGACCGCTGCGTCATGGATCAAACGCCGACTTGGCAAGGTAAACACCAAAACCAAACTTTGTTCAACTTAGCCACATCATCGCAACGTAGTTAACTTGTTCTTCCTCTCGGGTCTTCGTGGACACCATGGTGGAACTCGAGGATGGGGTCACCATCGAACAGACGCCGTCTTGGCATCACTCCGGAGCATCTTCAAAGGGGATCCCGGCAGTAGCGTTCCGCTACCGCCCAAAGCCGAATCGATCAAGGCGAAGCGAAGAAGCTCAAGGCCAAGTCGACCAAGGAGAGGCATTCTCTCAGCTCTCCTAAAGGAAGCCGAGGAGCCACAAGCAAGCCGTGAAGGCGAAAAGTCACCGAGGAGCCGCCGCCGCACGAAGTGGCTTGAAGAGCGACTTTTGTCAAGCGCCCCATGGCGGAACCAGCTCTCGGAGGAAGCCAAAAGCTTAAAGCCCAACTCGCCAAGGAGGAGCAAACATCCATGGACTCGAGTTAGGATCTCAACCCTGTGGGCTTCACAGAGGAGATTGAGGAGATGTGGGATGGCGGTGAGGGCAATCACCATGGAGAAGAAGGTCAAGAGCCGGACGAGCAGCTCAAGACCGCCGAAAGGGCCGAAGTTAGCAGTAGCGAGGCTCGACCGACCAACAAGGGCCAAGACCGAAGAGGTCGAGGCTCTCCGTGCGAAGGCGACGGAGCTAGCCAGGAGCAGCAAGGAGGAAGCCGATCGTCTCCGAGCTGAGGCCAGAGAAGGGTTCAAAGCCCAAGGGGAAGTCCTGCGCCTTAAAGAAGTGATCGAGGAGCTCAAGGAGCAACTCGCTTCTAAGTAGCTGTAGGGCTGTAACCCGAGGTGGACTCTTGTACCTGCAAATTTTGTTAATAAAGACTTACCTTTTTCCCTGCAAAGAGAGAGCGACAAAAGGACAAGAACGAATGTAACTAAGAGAAAAGCGACAGCCGCTTAGGGAGTTTGAGAAAACGGAGAGCGCTTAGCCTAACTCCCGGCCCGTTGCAGCATCTCGCTCGAAACCTGAGTTTGCGAACCCGAACAGTGCACAAGAGAAAGAGCGACACCCTAGCCCCGATGCACGGACGATGCTCGAGAACCTAAGCTTGCGAACTCGAGCACGCGTAGGGAGAAAGAGCGACACCCGCACCTTGCTCGATCTGTTCCGTAGTCCGCTCGCTGACGTAAGTTAGGCGCCCGAGAGTAACCGAGCAAGGAAAGTGCCTCCGCTGGGGCTTACGAGAGCGAGCTTTACCAAGTGGTCGCGCCGAGCAAGAAGTGCTCTCGCCATGAGGGCTTACGAGAGCGAACTTAGCCGCAAGGTGGAAAGGCCGTGTTACGCAACTCGAAGTTTAGGAACTTGTCGAAACCAGATACGGTAGGGAACAATCCTTAAGATTGCGGAGCCAAGAGTTCGCAAGACCGGCAGCCATCAAGTGTTACCAGAGAGAAAGTAGTGCGAGAAGACAAATAAAGGAAAAGGGCACAGAGGCCGCGAGGATTCACCGAGGAATTGGATTGAACTTTACATGGTGCCGAGAGACTTGGACGAACTAAAGCGCGAAGTTTACAAAAAGCGCATAAAGCTAAGCAAACACAGAAAGACCTACACAAAGAACTTACGGCCGGGTCGGTTCCAAGTGCCGGTAGTCGCTCTCTCCCGCCCTCCATAGCCAGCGGTGAATGTTTCGGCGAAAGCAAGAGAAACGACCGTGAACGGGCCTCCCATCGAGGAGTTAACTTGTTGGCATTGGACAAGTTCGGACACGCGCAGAACGCAGGTCGCCCGCCTTCAAAGCCCTTGGTCGAACTGTTTTGGCGGCGTGCGGCGAAGATCTTGCCGGTAGCGCCATTCGACTTGTGCCCGGTCGCGTGTGCCTTCGAGGAGATCGAGATCGAGGAGGCGCTTGCTCGCCGTCAACTAGGTTGACCGAGCTCGGCGAGGCGAGCCGAAAGTACGATTTTGGCGGCGCGGATGGCTTCGCACCATAGACCAATTGGAAAGGAGTTTCCCGGTTGCCGTGGCCGTAAAGCGAATCGCCTGGAGGACGGAAGGAACCGTCAACCCGAGCCTTCTTGTGCTCGCCGAGAGCAAGCAAATACCCGCCGCTTGATACCTGGACTATCCGTCCGTTAGCTCGCCGATCGCTCCATTGCTCGTGGATGTGCCCGAGGCGAACAGACCTTGGTACCCGGTGCTCGCAGATTCTCGAATAGCTCGCCGAACTGGTACCGTTATCCGTGATCGCCTTATGGGGAATCCCGGCTGCGTGACCACGTTGCTTTTGAAAAGCGAATGTACCGTTTTGGCGTGAAGAGGCGACACAGGCTCTGCCTCAATCCACTTTGTAAAAGTGTCTATGGCGACAGCGGTGTGTGTAGCCCTTGTACCCCTTAGGGAATGGGCCGAGCAGATCCGCACCCATGTGGAAAAAGGCCGGGATGGGGGATTGTTTGGAGCTCTTAGGCGGGCTTGTGTACCTTCCGGCGTGAAATTGGCAAGCCTTGCACTTAGTCACGATGTCCGGGCATCTTGTAACGCATGGGCCAATAATAGCCCATGCGAACGCTTTCGACCGTAGTTCGGAAGGAGGCGTGGTTGCCACAGCACCCTCGTGTATGTCCCTAAGAAGGAACACACCCTCCTGCCGCGAGATGCACTTGGAGAGAACTCCCGAGCACCTCGGCGGTAAGGGTGCCATCCATAAGCTTGTATGGAGCGCACGCCTTATGGTCGAACGCTTCGGCCGTCGTCGGCGTGGTCCCATCGCAAGGTACCGGACAAATGGCGTTGTCGATCCGCGGCACTGCTTTCGATGACGGAGACAGCACCACCTGTCTCTATTGCCTCGTCCGGAGACGTGATTGAGGGCTTGTGAAGGTGCTCGACGAGCACCCCTGCCGGAGCAGGTTCGCGTGAGGATCCATACTTGGATAGCTGGTCGGCTAGGAAGTTGTCCTTCCTGGGCACGAAGAGCACTTCGAAAAATCGAAAATGCCGCTCCAACTTCCTCACTTCAACCAGGTATCGCGCCATTGAGTTATCGCAAAGACCGATACTCCTTGTTAACTCGATTGATGACCACCGTGAATCTCCTTCACGATACCGTTGGACGCCAAGCGACTTGCACGCTCTTAGTCCCGCGAGAGGGCCTCGTACTCTGCAGCGTTGTTAGTCGCCGCAAAGTGTAGTTGGATAGAATATCGAGTTGCTCTCCTTGAGGAGATGAGAACAAAACCAGCCCCGAAGTTTCAAAGTCGCGAGCCATCAAAAACATGGTCCAAGAGGGTTCGTCAAAGTTGCTCGGGAGCTTCACGGGATTTGGGCGGGCAAGTCCATTCAGCGACAAAGTCAGCTAGGACACGTGACTTGATAGCGTTCGGGCGACAAATAACAGATCGAACTCGCTAGTTCCATTGCCCATTTAGCTATCGTCCGCTAGATTCCTTGTTAGTAGGATTTCTCCCAGAGGAACGTGGTGGGACCAGATTTGATGCGCTGGAAGTAGTGGCGAAGCTTCACGGAGGACATGAGCAAGGCGAGTAGCTTCGACCTCGTGGTAACGCCTTTGATCCGTGAAGTACCTCGCCACGTAATAGATTGGTCATTGATGCCTTCCTTTCGACCGTCAAGATCGCGCCACCGCTTGTGGCGTGCAACCTAGGTATAATAGGAGCCGCCGCCATGCCGCTGGGTAGTCAAGGCGGGAGGATTGGACAGTATCGCCGGATCCTGGAAGGATCTATAAACTCTTCATCCACTCGAAACCATTGTGCTTGCGCAGGCCTTAAAGAAGGGCAGCCGCGTTCGCCTTTGACGGAAATAAACACGCTAGAGCAGCCATCCGTCGATGAGGCTTTGTACTTCCTTTACGGTAGTTGGAGCTCGATATTTTCAATGGCCTCGATTTTTTCGTGGTTGGCGTAAATACCTTGCGAGCCAATGACATAACCGAGCAACATTCCGGATCGAACACCAAAGGTACACTTCTCTGGATTTAATTTTATTCGATGCCTAGTGAGATTACGAAAAGTTTCGCTGTGTCTTTTACATGATCCGGAGCATACTTGCTTTTTACAACTATGTCGCCGACATAGACCTCGTGTTTTTTCCGCTATTGCTCGGGAAGGTTTTCCATTGTTACCTGAACGTGGCACCCGACATTCTTGCAGACCGAAGGACATGGTCGAGTATAGCGTATGTGCGAAGGGGTGATGAAGGCGCTTTCTTCATCCTGGGAGATGCTAATTTGGTGGTAACCGAGTAAGCATCTAAAAACTCGAGAAAATTTGTCGTCTGCGATCGCATCGACAATTTGGTCAATACGAGGCAATGGAAATTGTCCTTAGGACAAGCAATGCTCAGTCTGTGTGATCGACACATCCTCCACTTGCCGCCTTTCTTCTTTACAATGACAGGTTGGCTAACCACTCGGTGTGATCAACCTCGCGGATGAACCCAAAGAACGGAAAGCGCTTGCTGTCGATCTTTGATGATCCCCTGCTTGAATTCAAAAGCGACGAAGCTTCCGCGAGCAGGCTTTTGTCCCACGACTGACCGGCTTTGTGCTCGACACCTCCTTGGGACTCGGGCATGTCGATGGCTCCTGGCGAATACATCCGCATTAGCTCGGAGGAAGGCAATGAGCTCGCTTTCTATTTGGGGTCCAGATTGGCCCCTGGCTGAACTATCTTGGAAGTATCGCTGCGGCAATGAACTTCCTTGGTTTCTCCACTGGTGGAAGGAGACCCTAGGGCGCAGACTTGGTCTGCGGAACTTGACCACGCGGCGGAAGTTGGTCGATCGGGGCAAGGGATCGCTCGTCGCAATCCGGTCTGACTTTGTAATTGCCCTTGACCGTGATCACGCCGTTAGACTCTGGTATCTTCACGCAATGGTAAGCGTGGTGGGACACGACCATAAACTTACCGAGAGATGGCTCGCCCAAGATTGCGTTGTCGCCGACGGAAGTCGACCACATCGAAAGTGATCAACTCGCTCGGAAGTTGCTTGGGTTGCGAAGGTGACAGCGTGACAACTCGCCTAACGGCTTGATGCCTTCTCCGGAACAATTCCGTAGAAGGGCATTGCGATTTCCTTGACTTGGAGCGAGGAATTTGCATCTCGCCCAAGACTTTAGCGTAAAGCAAGTCCAAAGCGCTCCGCCGTCCACTAAGACACGGCCAACTCTCGCGTTGCTGATGGTCGGGGCGACCACCAGTGGGAGCCGCTGAGGCTTGGTCATCCCAGTGGGGCAATCCTCCTTAGAGAAGGAGATGGAGACCTCAGTCCACTTCATCGATTCGGGCTGAGGCTTTGCCTTTTCGACATTGTGGACCTCCCGCGCAGCTTCCTTGAGGCTGCGCCGAGAGGTGTAGGCCGAGGAGCCGCCGAAAATGACGGCGATATGGTTCACGGGCTCTTGATATTCGTCATCATCTTCCCGATCACCATCGTCGGTTTGGCGCTATTCACCGGCATCACCATGTTCAGGCGGGGTGGGCATTGGGCCCTTGCCGTTGTAGAAATCTTGAGCTTTGCAGCCCAAGTTCTCTGATGGCGTATATCATGCCCGTAGTCTTTGGTGGAACTTGCAAAATCGGTCGCCGGACCTTTCTTGCCTTGTCCGCCCCCCGAAAGCGTGCTTTTGCCCTTGTAATTATTGTTGGGCTTCTTCGCCCATCCTTGGGAGGAGGTGCGCGATCCATACTGCTGACGGTATTGTTCGTGATCACCTTTGTTCTTCTTCTTCGGGACTTCTTGTCACGGGAACATTCTTCGCCGCTTCTTCTTCTTCTCATCCACACCAGTCGTAGGCGGCCGCCCTTGTCGAACGCCTTTTTATCTTGAAGCGCTCTGCAGCGTTAGCATATGATCCACCGCCTTGAACAGTCGTTGGCGGTCCAGTCTCGTTGATCTCGAGATCTGGGTGAGCGCTTCGTCGCGGACTCCGCTTTTGAAGGCGCGGACAACAGATTCATCGGAGATGTTCGGGATCGTGTTGCGGATCTTAATGAAACGCTTCACGGTTGCGGAGGGTCTCCCGCTCATCCGGATCATCTGGTGCAGATCATCCTCCTTGCCCGACGCACGTAATGCTGCTCCGAAATTAGCGATCGAGCGTCACAAAGCTGGTTCCATGAGCCGATGGAACCCTCTTGTCGATTGAACGACCACGTCCGAGCGGCACCCTCAAGGACGATCGGGAGGTAATTAGCCATAACGAAGCTCGTCACCTCCGCCGCCATGATGGCGAAGCGTAGATGGAAAGGAATTCCTCCGGTTCGAGTCCCATTGTACCTCTCTATGTGACCGGGCTTGAATTTTGAGGGCCACCGGACAGCCCGGCTTCGTCGGAGAAAGCCTCGCGCCTCGAGCATATGACCGCCACCTTCCTCGGCAGAACCTAGTCTTGAGAAGACGTTGGTCTGTGCGGCGGAGGAACTCCCGCTGAACGGGAGGACTCGGCCCGAGAAACTCTCTCGGGGACATCCACCACGCCTTCCTCGTGGTCGCGACGACTCGCTCCTCACGGGGGAACCATCCGTGGTCATCGCGTGCGCGCTTGCCCCTGTGGTCGTGATGACTACGAGGACTTGGCGGCGGCGGCGACCACGGTAGCCTGCTCATGGACGATGATCTTCGATGGTGACGGGGTCACGTGATCGATCGAGCTGTCCGAATCGCTCCGGCAGCTTGGTCAGGCCGCTCGAGGAGTTGTTGACTTCTCCTAGAGACTTTAGGCCCTCGGCCGGTCGCTCTAGGTTAGTCGCAACAAAGACGCCCATGCGGCGAGATCAGCTTGATTAGTGGATCTAAGGACCGTTGCCATAGCTTCGAGCCGTTCCGACTTTGATCTATGGGTCCCGGATCTCGAACCATCCGCGTTCGACCGGCCGAGTCCGATCACGCGGGAATTGACCCAACAGAGAAGCTTCGCCGGAGGCTTAGCGCCGCAAGACGCGAGGTGGGTCGCGACGCTGCCGCTACACCGGTCGCGAAACCGTGCTAAGGTCGGTTGATGGAATCGCCGAGGTCGCGGCGAATGACGCCCCGCCGCGGCGACTGCGCGACCTCGTCTTGATGCCGGCGAGTTAATCGCCCGACCTCGCCGCCGCCACGGCCGTCGCGCAGATCCTCGAGGTTCCTACATCGCCATGTTAATCTTTGCGGGGCCCGCGAAGGTACGCTTAGACGGTGTCATCATTGTGTCTCCACAGTGGAGTCTACCGACATAGCCTTGGAATCCGATAAATCTAAACCGCGTAAAGATCATCGGTTCCGTAGTAAATGCCGATGGCGGAGTGCGATTCGAGGCTATCTCCGCCATGTAAGCGGAGACATCCGCCTCGGATGCGAAAGCGTTCGAGACCGAACAGATCGTCCGAATCGACGAGGATGAGACGCCCCTGTCGCCGAGTCGTAGGCCTCGTGAAGTATCTCTCAGATCGCCGACGGAGTTCGACATGCTCGTCTGCGTGTCCCCACGGACGGCGCCAAATTGCCGACGGTTGAGATACCGATCTCAAGTCAACCAAGGTTCTTGAAGATTGAGATAGAGACACGCCAAACAATGCGAACAAAGAACGAACAGAGGCGGGGTTTTATCTGGTTCAGCCTCTCGGAGAGATAATAGCCCCACGCCCGGCCTTTCTTTATGCCAAAGAGAATTACAAGGGGGAACTCGGCGAGATCAGGAGGTCTCGGCGAGTAGTATGTGAGAATCTATCAGCTAAGGTCTCAGATGCCAAATGCGTCTAAGTCCTCTCAGATCGGCCCCTCAACACGCCGTAGGGGCTCTGTTTATATAGTCTGTAACAAACCGACCTCACCAAGGAATATCGGGCCGCTAACTACGAGATAAAGAACGAACTCATACATGCCAAATATCACCTACGGTAGATAAGGTAATCTCCTAATCTTGGGGATCACGACTCCTAATCCAATCCGGGAAACCAACGTCCGGGTCTTCACGTAGCCGTGCAGAACTCTTGTTCGAGTCGGACTCAAACAGGAAGCCTTGGCCATTACGCATCTCGCCAGCTAGAAAGCTGTTCGGCAAGACACACATGGGCCAGATAGAACCTTCCAAGGAGCTAGGCCTTGGCAAGCTGTTCGATTGGACCGTCAGGGAGTGGGCCATGGCAATGGGCCGTAATCTAATCCCCGACAGTATTGATTGGCTTGGTGTCACTTATCTCAAACTTTTTAAGTATATCTTTCACGTACTTTGATTCACTAATGAAAGTTCCTTTCTTCATTTGTTTCACGTGGAGTTCAACGAAGAACTTGAGCTCTCACATCGTTGACATCACAAAGCGTTTAGTCTTTAAACGACTAAACTCCTCACAAAAACGCTCATTAATAGATCCATAAATGATATCATTGACATAAACTTGACATACAAAGATATCACCATCTACTATCTTAGTAAAGTGTGTAGAATCAGATTTACCCATTTCGATGTCTTCCCTTATCAAAAACTCCTTTAGACACTCATACCATGTACGTGGTGCTTGTTTCAATCCATAAAGTGCCTTACTAAGTTTATAAACGTGATTTGGAAATTTTGGATCTTTTAAAACCCAGTGGTTGCTCAACATAGACAAGCTCAGAAAGTGAACCGTTAAGAAAAGCGCTCTTTACATCCATTTGCCCCAACTTAAAACCATGGTGAGTAGCAAAAGCAACTAAAATTCTAATAGCATCAACTCTTGCTACGGGATCGTAAATCTCACCACAATCCAAACATTCGATTTGACTGAAGACTTGTGCAACCAACTGTGCCTTTTTTCCTTGCGACTATGCCATGCTCATCTTGTTTGTTGCGGAAGACCCATTTTATACCTATAACATTTTGTTTTGGTCTTTCCACCAACACACTACTTCATTTCTAGTGAAGTTATTTAGCTCCTCTTGCATGGCAATAGTCCAATCGGAATCCTTGATAGTTTCATCTATATTGAGTGGCTCAAGAGAGGAGACAAACGAGTAAAATGCACAAAAATTTTAAGGATAAATCAAGTAGTTATTGCCTTATTGATGTCACCAAGAATGTTTTCAATGGGATGATCTCGTTTAACATTTTGGCATACTCGTGGATGTGCTTGGTGGTAGCGAAGTGTCTTCATCATCACTTTCACTTGATTTCTCTTTGGGTTGATCATTGTCATCTTCTTAAATAGCTGTTGGAGGTTCGGCTTGAGTTGATGAGGAGGGTGGATCATTGTCTTTAACACGTTCTTGTGTCTTGATATCACCAATTGTAATTTTCTTGATAACCTCACTTGGTGGTTTTTCATCATCTATCACATTTTGACTAACTTGTTCTACTTGAGAGCCGTTAGCTTCATCAAACGCTATATCATGCGAGATTTCAACCACACCGGAGGTATTGTTGAAAAATCGGTAGGCACAAGCATTCGATCCATATCTATGTAACAAACCTTCATCAACCTTAGGAGCAAACTTAGAACTTCTATACTTCTTATTCAGGATATAGCACTTACTTGCAAAAACTCTAAAATTAGAAATATTCAGCTTGTTACCGGTAAGGAGCTCATACGAAGTTTTCTTCAATAGTTTGTGTAGATAGAGTCGGCTGATAACATGACAAGTGGTGTTCACGGCTTCCGCCCAATATATGTCCGACACCTTGTACTCATTTAACATAGTTCTTGCCATCTCGATAAGGGTTCGATTTTTCCTCACGACCACTCCACTTTGTTGAGTTGAGTAGGGGGCCGAGAATTTATGCTTGATGCCTTCCTCATCAAAATTATCTTCAACATCAATATTCTTAAATTTCTTACCATTATCACTTCTTATCTTCATGATCTTCATGTCATACTCATTTTGGGCTCTTCTCATTATTTTCTTTAGAAATTCTTTTGCTTCAGACTTATCATGCGAAAAGAATAACCACGTGAAGTGTAAAAAGTCATCAATAATGACGAGACCATATTTGTTACCTCCTAAACTTATGTAATCAATGGGTCCAAAGAGGTCCATATGTAACAATTGTAGAGGTATTGTTATAGTTATCACTTTCTTGAAAAGATGAGGTGCTCCACCTTGTTTTCCCGCTTGACATGAGCTACATGGCCTGTCTTTATCAAACTTCACATTTATTAGTCCAATGATATGACTGTCTTCCGAGAGTTTGTGAAGGTTTCTCATACCAACATGGGCTAATCGGTAATGCCAAAGACAACCCATGCTAGATTTAGCCATTAGGGATATCATAGGGTTAGGCCTATCCGTGGAGAAGTCCAATAGATAGAGTTTTTTCTTTCGATGACCCTTAAAGGCTATTAAAGAATCACTCCTCCGAACGACATTCACACCATCACAAGTAAAAATACACCTTGGACAACCATTACTCGTGGATTGTTGATCTCAATAGTGCTTTCTTTGGATTTGGCCTCAGAAAATTCTTGGCCATCTCTTCAACTCTCTTCTTTTCAAATTCAAGATACTTCTCAAGTTGAAGGTTTCTCTCCTTTTCAAAGATGAGCAAGTCTTCTCATTTCTCAAAAAGTTCCTCTTGTTGCTCAACCCTCTCCATAAGCTCAGTCAACTTATCCATATCAAATTTCTTCATTATCTTGACCATGCCAACATTGCTCACATCATCATCATCATCACTATCATTAGTATAAGAATTAAATATGGATTTAGAAGATTTGGATGATACCTTAGGGCCCTTGGCCATGAAGCACAGTGAAGTGTCATCATCATCATCAGTCAATCCACCAAATAGTGATGGATCCGGTTTTGGAGTATCCATTCCTATGCATGCAATGCTCTCATCTTCGGAGTCGGAGTCGGATTCGGAGCCGGAATCTGATTCCCACTCCTCACAAATGTGAGCTTCACCTTTAAAACTCTTCTTGTTTTTCTTGCGCTTCTTGTTATCCTTCTTGTAATTCTTTTCTTTCTTCTCTTCCTTGTCACTGTCCTTTTTGTATAGACAATCAACAAAAAAGTGCCTAGTTTCTCCACATTCATAACATCTTCTCTTTGAGTGTCTTGATGATTTGGATTTCTCGGAATCTTTCTTGCCTTTACTATTATAACCATTTTTTTGTGGAATTAATTGAACCTCCTCACAGAGAATGCATCTCTTTCATATTCATTTATCTTTCATCTTTATCACTGTTTGAGCTATCATCTTTTTGATGGGCTCAGACGCGGGTCCTGATCTTTTGGTGAGAGACGACGAGGATAATTCCGTAGGTGTCACGGAGACCTAAACGATCTGGTTTCCAACCCCACAAGGAACAGGAAATCCCGGTGATCGCTAAATCACCACGATGAGTGTTATCGACCAAATCGGAGACACGATAGACCTATCCACGAAGGGCGGTTCCTGCAAGCAACCGAAGAACGAGCAAGAACACAAGACAATTGCAAATATAGATTTAGAGCAACTGGGGTTCATAAACTTGGTCTTGTTGGTCTGGCCGACACAAGAAAAACAAGACAATATCTCACACAACAGTGACGAAATCAACTAAACAAAACCTAACTAAAATAAAGCACGACGGGGGACTTATATAGGGCGGTGGCCAGAGGAGGGGCGGAGCCCAAACAGGTGCCCACGCACGCACAACCCTAACCCTAGGGGTACACGGGCCTTGAGCCCAAAAAACGACGACGCAGCGCCGAGAAGTTTCTGTCCATCAATTTGTTTCTGCGAATCGCGTTGACTCAAATGAAATTTGGAGGCGTGCATGGATCCGTTGGAAATATTATCTCGTAAGTTTTCGTAGAGTCCTTATTTTTCACATTTGGACGTCGTATGTGATCTGGGCGTCTGATTGAAGGTGCACTGGTCCTGGATGGCCGAACCGTACTCAGCTGCGACTTTGACGTCCTATCGACTTGGGCCCGATGGTCGGGGACTTCTTGAACAATGTAACTAACTCGCTGAACTTTCGTTGATGAAGGCTTGAATGGTATGGCATGAGGATTCATGCCGTCTTATCGCTTTCCTACTCCATCAGCAAGCTCGTCAGGGACAGCAAGGTCGTTAGAGATGTCCTCATCACTTTTGGCGTTTACTATTTGCTTGCCTTCAAAGCTATGCTCATCTTTTTCTTGGATTGAGTCATTTCTTTAATATCCGAAACCTATCTATCCATCAACTCATCACTCAGGATTCTTCCAGGTACTTCATGCGGAGTGATTGTGTGATAGTTGTCTCTACCTCGGATCATTTGAAGTAGGTGGCGATTGGTTGGAGTGATAGCTCTGTGTAATATCTTGACCACCTCATGATCAGTGAGTAACTTGCATCCAAGTCCCTTGGTCTCATTCACTAGAACCATGAGCCGATCAAATATTGTCTTGTAATTTTCTCCTTCTTCTATAATGAACCTTCCTAGTTTGCCATTAATAAGTTCAATCTTTGTCTTCCTCACACTTGACGTACCTTCATAAACAATCTTGAGGATATCCCAAATTACTTTGGCTTCATCAAGTCCGTCCACTCTGTTAAACTCACTTGGGCTCAATGCACCAAATAAAGCATTGATGGCTTGATAGTTTCAGAAGGAGTCCCTTTCCTTATCAACGGTCAGATTCTCTGGTTCTTTGGGCTTGAAACATGTTTCTACAATTCTCCAAATAGAGGGATGAATAGACATTAGATACATCTTTCTCTTATGCCTCCACTGTGGGTAGTATGTGCCATCAAATGAATAGACATTAGATACATCTTTCTCTTATGCCTCCACTGTGGGTAGTATGTGCCATCAAAGTGAGGCGCACGCCCAGTTGGAATGGAGATATGAGATGAGAATGTTGCAGCAGGATAAATATAAGGAATAGTAGCCCTTTTACCGCCATCACTTGGAGTCCCATTGTCCGTATCATCTTTGTCGTTGTTCGGCATAATTCTCCAAGCTGTTAAGCTTAAAACAGAAGATTAGGCTCTGATACCAATTGAAAGGATCGATATGCCTCTTAGAGGGGGTGAATATGCGAATTTAACAAAATTACACAATTTATACAAAATGAATAGTGAAGGGCATGTCAGAAGTTTCGGTCTGGGTCGGATGTTCCGGTCAGATCCAAAGACCCCCTGTCCGATGTTTCGATCTGGGTTGGATGTTCCAATCTGGTTCAATCTGAAGTTGAAGTTGCAATAAAAATTAATTCCTTGCAAAACCAAGTTTAGATCTACGAAAAAATATTTGGAACAAGTTCAAAACAATAGTAGAACAAACTTATTGCAGTGAAATTAGATTACACAAGATAAAGACGACAAAAACGGTGATTTTTTTGTTTACCGATGTTTGAATCTTTGAAGGCACAAAAGCCCGGATCAGCAAGACCCTAATCCCCTTCTAGTGTTGCCCAAAAGCACTCACCGGTCTTCACTAAATGAGTTATTTTCCTTGCATAGGCGGAATCAAACCTTCACAAACTCCGGAGACACACCACACAAAGCTTGGCGGCTCATCGGCGACACCTAGCCGTCTAGGAGCCCTTTAAGCCTCCAAGAGTAACCAATCCGGCGGATAATTGTTTAGGAATCGCTAAGTGCTCAAAAATAGATAACTATAATTCGTGAAGCACTTTGGGTGCCTCACTCTCTATATCTAGATCTCACAAGATGAATAAGAGAGAAAAGCTTTTCTTGAGAGCTGATGGAGTGAAGGATTCAAAAATTAGATCAATCAGAGTGTGTAACATCTGGCAGGTGGTGGAGGAGAGCTTTAAATAGAGGATCTTTGAAATATGGCTGTTGCTGCAGTGTATCCCGCGTTGGATGTTCCGACCTACATCGGATGTTCTGACGAGGTGCTTTCTAGATTGCGCTGGCAGCAAACAAATGAGTGCCGCCATCGGATGTTCGGACCTGCGTCGGATGTTCCGATGGGGTGCAGTCTATGAGACAGGTATTTTTACTGGAAAAACTCTCTCGAACTTAGAGAAACCTAGTTTGAGCACTTAGGAGCTTTTATACGCTTCTCCGTCGCATCCCCCTTTGTAGCATGGCATACCAAGACTTAATAAATAAAGATTTACAATTTTGTGAGGACAAACCCAGTCTTGACACCATCTTCAACCTATAAAATTTTAAGGGTACTCTACCACTTTTGACCTGTCTATATCTCATCATTAAAAGAATTATCCCAATAATTGTTGATCATGAAACACCAAAACATCCAGAGGGCTGAGATGCACTTTCATGGAGTTTGGTCCTTGTATAGTTTGAAGTACGTGCAGATGGTTAGTTGTTTTGTGTGGGCGACACATTTGACTGTGCCTCTAGGGTTTGCAATGACCTTCTCTGATGGAAGTGGTTTCGGCTAATGTTTTCGCATCATGGTATGACGGTTTTTGAATTGGATTTAGTGGCTACAATGTTAAACGGTTATTTGATTGTTAGAGTAAATGTTGTGGTCATTATTTCCTACCCTCGGAAATAATTACCAAGAAGAGTATCAACGTATCTCTTCTTCTTGTGCGAATGAGTGTGTTTCCTGTTTGATGACCATTGAGAACCTATTTGTTTCATTAGACGATGTTGGGTTGTTTCGTAAGATCTAGCTATGTTTGTGTTATCGTATGAGAGAGACTATAATTCGAGGACGGATTCTTTTAAGGGCGCTAGAATGTGATACCGGAACTGGCCTTGGGCCTTTTGCACCTCGGCTCGCTTATGGCCATATGAAGACACAAGGAGGGGTTCTAGCCCTACCCGTCTTTTTTAACCCACAGCCACCGCCGCCTTAAACTTGCACGAGCACTGTACGTCGCTGACGTCTTTGTGCAAGCCGCCGCCGCCGCCGCCGCTTGTGCCTGGTGGCGCCACTGTCCCTGCTCGTGTTCGGCCACGCTGTCGCCGCCGCTCGTGTTCGGCCACATGCTGTCGTTGCTCGTCCAAACGGCATCCACTGCCATCGTGTCGCCAGCCACCATTAATTGCCGTGTGCAGCGCCCCCGACGTTGCCGTGTGGCCGCCAGCCAAGAGAGTAAGAGAAAGGACGGAAAAGGAAAATGAAAAGGGAGAAGCTAGGGTTTGGGGATTCCATCTCTAGGTATCTCAATTGATGACTAATTTTCTGTGATTTGATGCTCTATATGATGTTTGGGATAGGATTTCGAGGTGGATTTGCAATTCTATGCCTAAATTGGTTTGTTGGTTATTGGAATCACTTTGTGCAGCAGTTTGTACTAAAAAACTGGGAGGGGGGGGGGGTTTATGTCGAGAATTGGGTCTTGATGTTGTTGAGAAAAAGTTAGCCTATGTTCTTAGCTTTCAAACGCATCCAATAACACTTGATTTGGCCTAACGGTTTGGGAGATATGACTGTTTCCGTGCTGCTGTCCAGTGTAGGCCGCAACGGGGTTTCTTATCAAGCCTTTGGCATGTTGGACTAGATAATGAAATTTTATATGGATAATAATAGATGGTTGGTAAAGTAGACACTTTGGTATAGAGAATTAAAAGTTAAGCTAGCCGTATTAGTTTTCTCATGATGTTGGATATCGGTGGTAATTTGGTTGAATGGTATGTCTCATGCATGCAGCTTTCTTTCGGTGTCGGCGTCGTCGTTCCATCCCTCCGACTTGTTTGGTAAAAGAGGCAAGTATATGTTAAACACATGTTTGTTTGATACTGTATGACTATGTGCTTCGAAAGCTTTGTGATTGTCCATATCGTATGGTTGGAAGATGTGTTTATATTGTTTTGATGTGATTTTAATATTTTGTTGTTCATCTCTAAGTGATGAAGGAAGACGTTAACTGTGCATATGAGCCAGGGCGGTGAGAAAGTCGTATAACTAATCCGATGAGGTCAGTGAGAAAATTATACGACTAGTCCGGAGTGCTCTAAAGTCCTAGTTGTTAGGCACTCCATGGGACTGGAGTAATTGATCCCCGCCTAAGTCAGGACGGGCAAGGTGTGGAATCGATGGTTGCGCACCTAACTATATCGGTATGAGCTCACAGTACTGGCGCAAGTGCATTGCATTGTATCAGCATAAGCATGCGGAGTCGGCGCGAGGACAGAACAGCAGCCTCGGCGCGTAGTATGCAGCCGCGTGCGTGTGTTGAGCATGGAAGGGTCTGCGGGGTTTGTGCTGCATGCTTTGGCCAGAAGAAAGACGATGAGATTAGTAGATTAGATTAATATTTCACGACCTTTTCCTTCCTTCCTTGACCCAGTTGTTTAATTGCCTTGATTAATTAGCGGATGGATTTCTCCCATGCATGACTTGCTTTTCTATCACGTTGTAGACTTCCTGATGCTTCTTGAATCTTATGCTTGTGCGTCTCTGCGTTCTAGCCCCTTTTCTTTCTTCGATACATGTCAGCGCATCAATCTATTAATCTTTCTTGCCATTGATTTGTTTGTTGCATCGAGTAGTCAGGGTCCTAATCTGCTACTTTTCCTCTCCTCCTTATTAGTTGCCGCAGCATGGATTGCGCCCGCAATTATTCCTTGCGTCTGTGCATCGATCCTTCTGATATGTACATGCATACTCGTGCGCGAGTATCTCCATATCAAGATCACGAGGGAGCTCCTCTCCCCGGGGCAATCAGCCGGATGCACTACAGGAATCGCGCAAAATCTCGACGGCAAAAATTATTCTTAATGGCCACAATAGAACCGTCGACATAGGTTAAGTAATCTCGACGGCCACACTAACACCGTCGTTATATTAAGTTATTCTCGACGGCCTAAACAAAGCCGTCGAGATAAGGCCGTCCAGAGCCGCGCGCTTGGTTTTTTTGCTTTTCGCGATGGCGGGAATTGTCTATATCGACGGCTAGGACCAAGCCGTCGAGAGTAGTCTCATGGGCCGGCCCATTAGGATGCCTAAATCTCGACGGCCAAAACAGAACTGTCGAGATAGGGTCATCCAGAGCAGCGAGCTTGGTTTTTTTTTTCACGATGGCGGGAATTGTCTATCTCGACGACTAGGACCAAGCTGTCGAGAATAGTCTCATGGGCCAGCCCAGCCCAATAGGATTTTTTCTTTTTTACAAAATTTTTCATAATTTAGAGAGATGCATGTCTATTTACCAATTTAATGGAAAATGTATGTAACATAAAAACAAAATATGAAACTGTCTCAATTTTTTGGAAAAATATATAATGGTACAGGATGTTATCATGTTGCATATTAATTTTTCAAACATTTTTTATTTATAATTAATGTTACGTATAATATTTGTATATATTTAAAACTAATAAATTGTATATAAATTTTTTAAAAATGGAATAATATGTTACATTCCAACGCAATGATCTGTGTACAATGGTTTTCCGATTAAATGGTGAAAACGTGAAAATTATAATATCCCTGTCACCCGTATTTCATAAAACTATATAGAACGCTAACTAATACTCTGCCCGATATAACCCCTTACATAGGCAACTCCGTTTGCGTACATAATTTGAGCATACGAATTTTCTCGATGGTAAATTTTCATGTCATAAACAATATTAGCCTTTACGAAGCACAACAGAATTTTTTTAAAATATTTTAAAAATTAAATAAGCTATGATGACCACCGAAAGGGGTGTTGTACTAGCCGTCAAGATAGACATCAGTCTCGACGGCATATGTAAAAGTCGTCGAGATAGGTTACAATTGACGACGGTAGTCAACGCAAACAGTCGAAATAGGGTTTTCTCAACAGCTAGAGAATATGAGCCGTCGAGATCGTGTTAGCCAGCACCCAACCGATATGGGGTATCTCTCGACGGCCTGTGGCCGTCGAGACAAGTTCCCAAGCTCTAAGTATGACTCGCGACGGTTCATATCCTGTTTATCTCGACGGCTTTAGGCCATCGAGATAGACTGCGGCCTGTCACGATTTGACACGTGGCACTATGATGACTGGGCGGTGACCGTGGAAGCTCTCTAAAGCCATCGAGACAGCGATGACCCAACGGTCGCGCGTGCTGTCCTGTTATCTCGACGGCTTCGGGCTGTCGAGATAGACCACGTGTGACACGTGGCATGCTTTGGTCGGGCGATAGACTAGCCAGAGTCTATCTCGACGGCTCGCGGCCGTCGAGAATGATCTATATAATGAAACCGCGCTGGGACATAGGCAATTTTCGCCTCAGTCCCACTCGCCCGTCCGCCCTCTCGCGCTGCCGCGCCGTCCCCACCGTCCGCGCCGCACAGGCCACGCGCCGCCTCGCGCCGCCGTCGCCTCGCGCCCTCGCAGCAGCCAGCGCTCCGCCACCGCTGCACGCCGCGCCCTGCTGCGTCCACGTCGCCAGCGCTTGCCTGCTGCGCCCTTGCGCCGCCAGCGCGCAGAACTTCTCGCGCGCCGGCGTCTCGTCTTGCCCTAGCTACCGTCCGCCGCCTCGTCGGAGGTATGTGTTGTTTGTTCGCGTCTTTTTTTTAAAATCACTGTTGTGTAGTCTCGACGGCGTTAAACCGTCGAAAATTTAATTAGTGGTGTAATTAATAATAATTTTAAAAAATAAAAAAAAATTGGAAAATTAAAAAAATAGATTATGCAATTGTTATCCTTTACTATTTAATTTTAGGTGCAATTTATATATAAATTTTAATATAACGTTGAATTAATTAATTTTGCAAGTAGTGATAATTAAAAAAATTACAAAATTTAGAAAATAGCGAAAATAGATAATGCAATTGTAATGCTTTGCCATATAATTTTAGATGCATTTTTAGCTTTGCCATATGCTTTGCCTAATTTATTGTAATTGATTTATATTACATCGAACCAATCAATAACCTAGCCGTACGTCACCCGTTCGGATAAAACACAACGCGTAAAGTATTTGGATGGTGATTCGTTCATTTCTATTAAGCTTTGTGTAAAATGACCCCGAATTGTCCAGTGGACAGCCAAATGTATGCGTTCAGTTGATGACTCATTTAATTGCTTAGGCGTGTCCCGCTATGGCATCGGTAGGGACGAGACAAAATTTTGGCAGCATAACCCTATAGTTCTCCTAGTGCATAACATAATTGCTATTAAGCTGGATTTCAGCTTGTTAGCCATCGTTGCACTAGGAGAATTATAGGTTATGTCTTTAAAATTTTGTCTCATCTCACGGATGCCACAATGGACACGCCTAAGCGTTATTCGTGGGTGGGTTTAGAAGCCTTCCTAAGCCTATTCTGAAACCCTAACGTGTAGCTTCCTGTGTCAAGAGCGATGGATGAAGAGAGGAGGTGGATGTACGATGGATGGAGATCGAACGGACAACATTCAGATGAATGGTATGAGAAGGCCAATGCATTTGTCGATAATGCTTTCAAAGCGATCCCAAACCCTGACACGGCGTACATTCATTGCCCTTGTACGGAGTGTGGAAACCGTAGAAAGAGAACACGGTATGACATGGGAATGCATTTACGCAAAAATGGGTTTAAGGCCGGTTATCATCGTTGGGTTTATCATGGTGAGAGTGGTTGTGCTCGTGCCGTCCCTGCCGTCCCTACTCCTCCCGATAAAGGATTTGATGAAATTGACAGAATGCAAGATATGACGGATGACTTTGGCTATGATTTTGATGATGAGCAGGCAACTACCACTATGACCGAATTCTTAACCCTGTTAGAGTCTTCCAAACAGCCTTTACACAATCAAACCACCGTGACCCTGCTCTCTATGGTAACACAGATGATGGCTCTGAAATGCAAGTATAACTTCCCTATCATTTGTTTTGATGAGTTGTTAGGATGTTTAAGCGATGCCCTTCCAGAAGGACACAAGATGCCCCCCAAGTTGGTACGAGTGTAGAAAACTGCTTGCTGGTCTGGGAATGCCTTACGAGAAAATAGATTACTGTCCGAACCATTGCGTGTTGTATTACAAAAATGAGGCTGCCAAAATATGTGTGATCATTGTGGGGAGTCCAGATTTATTGAGATCGTCACGGTTATGGAGAAAAGAAACAGACGAAGATGGCGAGAAAAGTATTGCAGTACTTTCCGTTAAAGAAACGACTCCAACGGTGTTTCATTACCGAGGAGACCGCGCAGCAGATGAGGTGGCATAAGGAGGGTAAACGTGTAAGACCCGGTATGATGGTTCATCCGGCTGATTTATTGAGATCGTCACGGTTATGGAGAAAAGAAACAGACGAAGATGGCGAGAAAAGTATTGCAGTACTTTCCGTTAAAGAAACGACTCCAACGGTGTTTCATTACCGAGGAGACCGCGCAGCAGATGAGGTGGCATAAGGAGGGTAAACGTGTAAGACCCGGTATGATGGTTCATCCGGCTGATGGAGAAGCGTGGCAACACTTTGATAGGGTGTATCCGGAGTTCGCGGCGGTTCCAAGGAACGTCTTGGCTCGTGACTTGCCCTCGATGGCTTTTACGCCTTTCAATATGATGGCTGCATCATACTCATGTTGGCCAGCTTTTAGCATCCCTCTGAACCTCCCGCTTTCAATTCTGATGAAAGAAGAGTTTATGTTTCTTTCTTTAATCGTGCCTGGGCCAAAGAATCCTGAAAAAAATCTAGATTTGTTTATGAGTCCATTGATTGACGAACTGAAGGAGTTATAGAAAGACGGTGCCCCGACATACGATAGAAAAACAAACAGATCTTTCTGTATGAGGGTTGCCTACATGTACTCAATACATGATTTTCCCGCTTACGGTATGTTCTCCGGATAGAGCACACATGGGCGGCTTAGTTGTCATGTGTGTTTGGATGATACAGAGGCATTCCAGTTACGATTTGATGGCAAACAGAGTTGGGTCGACTGTCATCGAGCATTTTTGAAATCGGGACATCTATTTCAGAAGCAGAAAAATGCATTCTGTAAGAACACAACAGTAAAAAGGAGAAAACGTGGTCGTATGGGTATTGCGTTCATAAAGGAATGGCATGCCAAATTGGTTCATAATCAGAATGGAGCTTATGAAGATTACGGTATCTCACATAATTGGACACACAAGTGTTGCATATACTCTCTTCCATATGCAAATGATCTTATTTTGCCGCACAACATTGATGCGATGCATCAAGAGAAAAACGTAGCAGAGGCTATCTATGGTACAAACTTTGATATAGCTGAAAAAAGTAAAGATAATGCGAAAGCACGGTGAGATTGTCAGAAGATATGTGATCGACCGTCAATGAATATGGCTGAGGGGGAAAAGAAGAAGCCAAAGGCTGCGTATTGCTTAGCAGTCTCGCAAAAGGAGGTATTACTTTGGTTTCAGAATAGTCTAAAGTTTTCCGATGCGTATGCGTCAAACTTTGAGCGTGGCGTGAACATCACTCAAGGAAAGATAAATGGAATGAAAAGCCACGACTTTTACATATTCATGCGAGATCTCGTACCCGTCGTGTTACGAGGTTACGTACCAGAAGATGTCTGGAGAGCGCTCGATGAACTGAGTTTCTTTTACAGAAAGTTATGTGCTAAGGAGATCAATAAGGATGATACGATGAAGCTTGAGGATGATATCGCCGTGCTCGTATGCAATTTAGAAAAGATTTATGTTCTCGGGTTTTTCAATCCAATGCAACATCTGCTCTTATATCTACCATATGAAGCTTGACTTAGGGGACCAGTACAATATAGGTGGATGTATCCTATAGAACGGCGACTAAAAAATGTTAGAGCAAGTGTGAAAAACAAAACACGAGTTGAAGGCTCAATAGCCGAGGCATACCATGTCCAGGAGATCACTAATTTCACCAACAAATACTTGGCAATAGAGAAAAATGTGAATATTCAGATACCGAGGTACCGCCCAGTCGAGCGAAGAGTTCAGTCTGAGTTAAGAATTTATCAGGTGCAAGGCCGGGCGGTAGGTAAGCATCTGACCCGAGACTTATCTGGAGATGAACAAGTTGTCACATTGTTATATATATTCGACAATATCGAAGAGTTGGCAGCTGTACGAGACGAATTTATCCGAGCCGAATGGAAAGGAAGTTGACAGCCAACAGCTGGTGAAAGAACCCAACTCTTGCGAACGGGTGCTGGACATGGGCGGCCGAATTTATTAGCATGGTTTCGGAAACAAGCTGCTATTGATGCGAGTTTACATAATGATCTTCGTCAAAAGTCACGTGGATGCATGAGATCTGTGAAAGTTCATAACCGTTACGATATAAACGGTTTTCGATTTCGTTCCTCCACACATGAGCAGTCAAAACCTGATTTGTGATTGGTAAACAGCTGTGTCTTATGTCAGGGGGACGATGGGGTTGACTATTAGGTATAATCGAAGAGATAATCGAACTGGTATTCGAAGGAAGTAAAGAGCTCTCAGTAGTTCTATTTCGTTGCCTGTGGTTTGATCCGTATGATGGCGTCCGATGTAAACATGACATTGGCTTAATTGAGGTAAAACGCACTTCCAGACTCAAAGAATACGATCCATTCATTCTCGCAAACCAGGCAGAGCAGGTGTATTATCTTCCCTATCCATGCCAAAAACCTATAAAAGGCAGTGTTAAGGAAGATTTGAAGTCGTGTTTAAGGTTCGTCGACCAGGCAGATTAGTAGACCCAACAACCGATGATTACGAGGGTCCAACACAGGATCACCGACTGAACACCACAATGGTAGTCGATATTGGGTCGGGACTTGACGATCTAAAAGCAATTGAAGACCCGGATGTCGAAGAAGAACAAGAAGAACATGAGGTTCAAGAAGACCTGGATGTCGTGGGATCGTTAAACGAAGATATTATGGATGTCGACGATAATTACTGCTAGATATTATAAATATCCGAGGTTACATGTGCGTACTAAAATATCTTACTTTCAATTATTTATCTAGATTTGCTTTATTTATTTGACTAACTATTCTTTAATTTTCAAATGCAGGATATGCCGCCGCGTAGGTTCGTCAACCCCCCGCGGCATGCACAGGAGGAGGAGGAGGAGGAGGAGGCCTCTGAGCCCGGGCAGGAGCTAGCTCTGACTTAGGAGAGTGGAGCTAGTGCGTCTAGGGCAGGAGATAGCCAGGGAGGGTCGTCCTCTCAGGCTAGTGGAGGAAAAGGGGCCCAAACAGGGTGAGGGCCGCACCGCCTCAGCAGTCTGGATGACCGGCGATCCAGATTGACGGTGACAGGTACATATTTTTGTAGCAAATTACTTTTATAGCCGGTAGCGGATGGAGATGACGGCGTCCACGTAGTATCGATGGCTAAACGTTAGGCCGTCGATATAGTCCGCGACGGAAAGGCATTATCGATGGCCATATAGTAGCCGTCGAGACAACAATAGATGGAAATACTTTTTGTTCCTATTTTTTCAAAAAATTTTGTGTCATAAAGTTTATTTCAAATTCTATTAGGTTTTTATGATATCTATTTGAATATACGAATGTCCCGTTTATTAAATGTATGTTGCTATGTGTTTTGTTATGTTACCATCGAATAATATTCGTCGATAACGTTGTTTTTAAATAATGTTTAAAAATTAAAATTTAATTTGGAAAAGCTAAATGTTTAACCTTAGTGTACTACGCCGTATATAAATTTAACCTTATTAATAAAAATAAGTTAAATTTGAACGCATTTTTAGTGTTGATCGAAACGCATGAAACAGTAAACGTTTACTTCAAGTTTTCCGGAAAGCTTCCGTTTACAAAGGAGTTACTGCATGGCGAGCTTTAAAAATTTTAAATATTTTTGTATAGGTGTAATTTTATTTACGAAACAGCATAGAGTTGTCTGATATGTGAAAACATTTTTTTCAAATTTTTTAAAATTGAAATAGAGTAGTTTGACCGATTTAGCGCTTGGGGGGTTGCTGCCCTCGAGACTAACAGCTATCTCGACGGCCTGCTCATAAGCCGTCGAGACAGGACAATTACCTCGACGGTAGTCAACAGCTGCCCTTGGTAAAGGTATTATCGATGGCTTTCTACGTGGCTGTCGATACAAGCTCCCCCGACGACAGTGTCGACGGTTTGCCTTAATACCGTCGACACAAGTGGATAGGAAGCGATCGACGGCCGATCTAACGGCCGCCGATAGAGTGGAAGCGATGTCGACGCTATAATGTACCGCTGATGAGCCTCAAAAGGCGATCGACGGCCCGTCTTAAGCTGTCGAGAGAACAGGGCCAGTATCGACGGCTCCGACCTGGCCGTCGACACTAGACCGCATTAGAAACCGCGCTAGGGCTCGGGACTTGGCATTTTTGCCAAGTCCCGACCCCTCCGTCACACCCGCCGCCGCCCCGCCCGCCGCGCGCCGCGGCGCCCGTCGACCCGCCGCCCGGCGCTTGACCTTTATCCCCGCCGCGCGCCCGCGCCGGCTTCACGCCTCGTCGCCGCTTTGCGCCTCGGCGCGCCGCCCTCCGCCTCTCCGCCTCGGCGTCGCCGCCGCCTTTCCTTCACCGTCTCGCGTCGCCGCTGCCCTCCTGCGTCGGCGCCGCCGACCGACCGCGCTGCTTACACTGCCCGGCCAGACGCGCCTTGCGCGGTGCCGCCCGACAACGCCGCCGCCGCCTCCGTCGAAGGGCCGCCGCCACCTTAGTCTGAAGGGCCGCCCCGCCGTCCCCGCCGCCTTCGCCCGTCCCCGTCGCCGCCGCCGCCTCGCCAGACGGCCGCACCGCCGCCACTTTGTCCCGCTGCCTCCGTGACCTTCATCGAGGTATTTCCCGCCTTTTTTTTAAAATGTTGACAGTGTAGTGTCGACGGCTACTAATATTCAGTTGAGACTAATTATTTATTAATCATGATTAGCATAAATTAAATAATAAAAAATAGAAAAATAAAAAAATTAGAATATTTAGTTTATAATTTATGGTTGTTGTTATCTGTTCTTAATTTATTTATTATGACCGTTGATGGTGATTTATATTATTTATCGTTTGATTAGGTAGTGTACGTGAATTAGTGGATGTGACCTAGCCGTACGTCACCCGTTCGGAAACGGCACATCTTGTATGAAACACGGACGATGATTCGTTGTGTTGGAATACGAGATGTGACACGCGTTTCCGAATTGTCCAGTGGAGCCCCTTTTTGGCGTCCCAGTGGACAGCCTACGAATTACCGTTCAATCACACATCGCGTTGTGGTAATGGATGATTCGAGATGAGATTTTCGACGGTGTAACCCTACTAGAGGTTCTCCTATGCATAATATAAGTGCTTCGGAGCTTTTGTAGGCTTCCAAGCCATCGTTGCACTAGGAGAACCCGTAGGGTTATGCTGCCGAAATCTCATCTCGAACCTCCGGTACCGCAACGCGACGTGTGATCGAACGGTAATTCGTAGGTGGGTTTAGAAGCCTTCCAAAGCCTAATATTAAACCCTCACGTCACGTGCAACGCTAGCTGCTATGTTAGAGATGGAAGAAGACAGGAGTTGGATGTACGATGGATGGCAACAGAATGGACACCACTCAGACGAATGGTACGACAAGACTGAGATGTTTCTGAATCGTGCTTTCCAGGATGCGCGAAATGAAAACTTTCGGGTAACTTGTCCATGTCTTGATTGCGGGAACTATAAGAAAAGAACCCGCGCTCAGATGGAGATAGACCTGTATACGCATGGTTACAAAGCCGAGTACCGTCGATGGGTCTATCATGGGGAGAGTCGGTGGACGGAGCCACCACCACCGCCACCCTTAATCGACGAAGGTTTCGATGAGATTGATGGGGTGAATGATATGATGGATGACATCGGTCATAATTTCCCCGATGCAGAGCAACCCACAGCTTTGTCCGAGTTCATGGAAGTTCTCGAGTCTGCAAAACAACCTCTGCACGATAGCACAACGGTGGTTCCCTTGTCTGTTGTGGCCCGTATGTTAGCAATTAAGTGCAAATATAATTTCTCTATCAACTGTTTCGACGAGCTCATATCCTTGTGGTCCGATGTCCTTCCTAAAGGTCGCAAGTTGCCTCCTAATTGGTAGGAGTGCAAGAAACTGATAGGTGGTCTTGGAATGTCATATGAGAAGATACACTATTGTCCAAATCATTGTATGTTATACTATAAAAATGATGCAGCTAAGCTGTCTTGTGATAAATGTGGGGAGTCCAGATATGTCGAGGTAGATGACGGTCAATGAAATAAGAGGTAGACTAGTGTGGCGAGGAAAGTGCTTCGTTATTTTCCGCTGACTAAACGTTTAGAACGGTGTTTCATAACCGAATAGACGGCGCAGCAGATGAGGTGGCATAAGGAGGGTAAAAGAACGAAGGGCGACTTGATGGTACATCCGTCAGATGGAGACGCGTGGAAGCACTTCGATCAGAAACATCCGGATTTTGCTGCTGATCCGAGAAATGTGCGTCTAGCTATTGCCACCGATGGGTTCACCCCTTTCAATATGATTGCTGCATCGTATTCCTGTTGGCCTGTGTTCACTATGCCGATGAACCTTCCGCCATCACTTTTAATGAAAGAGGAGTTCATGTTTCTATCACTCATTGTGCCTGGTCCAAAGAATCCGGGAAAGAATCTGGATTTTTTCATGAGACCTTTGGTCGAAGAGTTGAAGGGGTTATGATTACATCAACCAACACAAGAGCAACGTTTGAATGGGAATGTCGTGATTGATGTTGGTAATGGACTAGATAACCTAGTATTCACAATAGATGACGATGTGAATGAAGAAATAAATCCACCTAATCAGCAAGCACCACAAGCACCGCAAGCACAACAAGAAGGGGTTATCGATGATCCTCTACTTCTAATTCAATGGTGTTCCTTATGTTTAATATTGTCCTTTTAATTTCTTTTTAAATGTTTAATAAAATATGGACTAACATTTACTTTTAAATGCAGTATGCCACGACAGCACGATTCAGAGGAGCGCCGCAGACGAGGAGGACGCACCGTGATCTCGAGGGGGCTAGGAGGCACTCAGTGCAGACAGAGGTATGCGGATCAGGATGATCGCACTTACACAGAGTCTGGGCGAGAGAGGGTTCTAGCCAGCCGGGAGCACCAGTATGGTGAAGGGGCACAACAAGTTGCCCAAGGCGGCGAGACATGCGCATCAGCGTATTGTGATTGAGCCGGATGGTGATAGGTAATTTTAAAGATTTTATTGTAATTCTTTAATTCACTGTCAATTAAATTAACTAACTACCTTTTGTTCTTTATAGCAACTTTTCCAATGTCCACCACAATAAGTACGATACCCAGCCAGGTAACGCACTAGGCATCCTCGTCCGCTAGTACTGCCCTGGTATGGTCGGTGAGGAGGGGGCACAGCATCCCGCGTATTCTTGGGATGACTACAAGGTGGCGCCGCACAGTGATAGCTCCGCCGCCGAGCAGATACGACGGGAGTTCTGGGTGCGTGATAACTTTTCTAATTTCCATTTGTGCTAGCACCGCCGCCGCTTACTCTTGTTTCATTTGTTTTCAGCTTAGGTACCGCCGTCTTCCAGGCTTGTAGGAGGCTGACATCGATTCTGGATGTCCAGTGCACGGGTCACCGCTGTGCAAGATTTTCACAGGTATACACTATTTCTATCTGAGGTTTTCGAAGCAAATTAGTACTAACATTTGATTTATTTTTGTTTTGTCTGGTCAGGATTGTCAAGGGCGATAATATTACCCAGTCCGATGCGCGCAAGCTGTACGTGCATGCTCAAGAGTATGCGCAGGTTCTACCGGACTGGGTGTCGAACGCTCCGGATGCCTGGGAGGCCCTGTCGCAGCACTGGGCCAGCGAGGCGTTCATGGAAAAGTCCATGAAGGCCAAGAAGAATCGGGCAGCTATGACGAGCAAGACTACGACAGGGAAGTCGTCGTTTGCACAGCTGAGGAAAAGGATGGTAATGTACATTTTTCTATTTTGAACATAACTTTTCATGATCACAAATATATCAACACTCCTTGTATGACGCAGGGCGTCACGACCGGCCAGCTTCCGTCTTGGCTGTCAGTTTTTCGGAGGGGCCACACCTCCCAGAACAAAGATGGCTCATTTGGGCCCGTGGACCAGGTAGCTGCGCAGCGAGAGGTACGTACTTGTTCATCAACTTCTGGTTCTTACACATTAATACAATCTAATTCATCTTCACTTCAATGCAGGCACGCTACAAAGAGGATTACGCTGAGAAGCATGGGCAAGATAAGGACCCAGAGGAGGAGCCACTTGACCCAGTGGTCATACACCAGGCTATGGGTGGGAAGGCGCATGGGAGGCTAGCGCTCGGACTGGACCACTTCAGGTAGCATATTGTCTTGTTTATGTACGAGTTAGTTCAGGTGATATTTTGTAACTAGTGACACGCTTTTTGCAGGTCGGAGGATTACATGCCAGAGGTGCGAGCTTCGCACTCGCAAACGGAGAGCCGACGCGCCTTCGAGGCACGGATGGAGAGGGAGAGGCAGCGGGAGAGGGAGGAGAGGGACCGGGAGAGGGAGGAGAATAGGCAGCTCATGCAGGCGATGAGGCACAGCCTGAGGAGCCAAGAGGAAGCAAGGCAGAGGGGGAGGCGGAGATGGCGAGGCAATGGCGGAGTTCGAGCAGAGGTTCGCCTATCCGAGTCTCTCTCTCGGGCAAGGTAATGTCCTTAAACCTCTACTATCCATTCACATGTCGTTTATTGCAATTAAATGCGTAAGTAAGTCGTAAATAAAATTTTAGGCTGGCCCGAGTGGTACCGCTGGTGGTCCGGTCTTCTATGGGGGTCCGCCACCGTATCGAGGTGGATACGGGACACCGGCTCCCTATATGATCTACGGCGCACACACTGCTCCACCAGGTGACTACGTGGGCCCACCTCGTCCACAGGGTGACTTGTCGTATGTGACATCGACGGTAAGTTACTAACTCACATTAATTTATGCTGAAAAACATTTATAAATCTTGTAAACCATTTTTATGTGCTACATATGCAAGGTTCCGGTTCAGCGGCTATCGGTGAACTTCACGGCATCGAGGGAGGAGACACATCTACGAGCTAGGAGGGTCCCACCTGGGTTACTGACCTCTTCGCGAGCGCCTCGCCGATGTTTACCCAGTCGTCCAATCCACCCCCGTCAAGCGAGCCCCGGCCGATGGATCCAGATTAATAGATTGCTAGGTTTATTGCATTTATTTTGAAACTGGAACTTTTGGATGTGTCATGTGATGAATTTAGATGTGTTATATGTGCTCGATGAATTTGGATGTGATATATATGTGTGTTGATTAATTTGATGTGTTATATGTGCTTTTGATGAATTGTGGTCGCTTTTATGCGACGAGGGGTATATTGAAATGTCGGGGTGTTTGGGTTTGCGAGTGCGGTATGCGTCGTCACGGAGCGACCGCGGTAGTGAAATTTTTTTTTTGTTGTTTTAAAAATTATTTTTTTTCTGTTTTGGTGCGAAGGTCGACAAGATATTTATGGTCGTCGACATCTCTCTCGTCAAGTCAAGATCGACGGTTGTATAAAGGCCGTCGAGACTACTTCCTCTTTATCGACGGCCAGATAGTGGCTGTTGACACTGCTAGGCCCGTGCCACGTCACCAGAGCCTGGCACTTCGTGGGACCCACCTTTCTCTTTATCGACGGCTTATGACGGCCGTCGAGACTACGGCGCCATGACGGCAAACGACGTCTCGCCGTTCTGTGTCGACTGCTGTATCGTCAGCCGTCGAGAATAGTAGTGTCGACGGTCAAGCCGTCGATACTACTGCGCTTTCTCGACGACGTTTACTCGACGGCTGTTTCTCGACGGCCGGCCGTCGAGACTTATTGATGTCGACGGTTTTCCTATTGTTCTCGACGGCTAAAACCGTCGATAGAGTTGTTGTCTCCTGTAGTGTGGCGCGGTAGTACTATCCTGGGCTAATAACCCAGGACGGGACAGCAAGACCAACGTACAGCTGGGACGACTGCAGGCTAGCCCCATATGGGGATAGCACTGCCGTGGATCAGGTCATCCGCGAGTTTTGTGTAAGATAAACAATAACTTAAACATTTATTTATTTTAACTTCTAACCATATCTGTTGTTATATCCTACTTCAGCTCAGGTTCGCTCCGCAAGAGGGACTTCAGCAGACTGATTTCGTGTCGACAGGTGACTAACTTGGGGGTCACCGCTGGCAATGAATTTGTACGAGGGGACGCTAATCAAGAACCAAACCAGATGGGTAACACAAGATAGGGTTATACAGGTTCAGGCCCTCAACGGAGGTAATACCCTACTTCCTGTGCTCTGGGATTATGGTTGAACAATATGCGGGATGCAAGATGACCAAGGTTACAGTGTATGCTCGATGATGATGACGAAGATGCCGATGATCCCTTACGGCCTCTATCTCCTCCCTTTATATAGTGCAGGGGGGATAGGATTACAGAACGTCGCGGGGTATATGGCAACTATTTATGTTATGATGTTACATGGAATGTATGCATGGATCTACTAATTACATGGAGATATACCATATCCTCGGGTCCTCTCTTGCGGCGCAAGGCACGTGTAACCCGAGTAATCTTCAACCCTAAACGGCCGACTTGGATCGCCCCCATCTGTTCCCTTATGGGTCTTCTAGAGGATACCCGGGGCCCATGTAGTCCACATTTCGCTCCTGTCATCGAGAGGATGGAGAAGCAGAGGGTACAGGACATGATGTCCAATGCCAGTGTCTCGGTTATTCAGGAGTATCACAGATGAGTAGCCTAACCTCACAATACATTTAAGTTTCATGTGTTCGTTTCTAATTTCCACCTTTGCCTTTTTTATAGGAGACAGGAGCAGCAAAACCTCACGGCCCAGGCTGCTCGTCAGTTGTACTTGACTGCCAGTCAGTACAACCATGTCCGTTCTGAGTGGTGTCAGGAGGACGCCTGGGAGGCTATAGGTAGGAAGTGGGACAGCCTTGAGTGGAAGGGGAAGTCGGAGAAGGCAAAGAAGAACAGGGGCGTTAAGAACTACAAATCTAACACCGGGAGGTGGTCAATCGCACAGTTGGGGAAGAAACTGGAAATAAAAAAGTTTTTACTTGTCATCACTTTAGATTTTCGTACTAACACATGTCTGTCATATTACAATTTAGTTGGCGAAGACAGGGGTTAGGCCCAGCCCGATGGACATGTGGAAGCAGGCCCACACAAAAAAGGCGCCGTCTGGTGGACAACTGACCTTGGATTCCCATGCATATCTTCGTTTGGTAAGTGTCGACAAGATTGGTCAATATAACTATCTTTTATTCATTTATTTGTTTGATTTTGACTATCACAATGACATGTAGGAGCATTATAAGGACGCTAATAGAGAGGAGCACGGGGAGGAGAGCAATCCAGAGGAGGCTCCCCTCGATCCTCATGTGATTCATAAGCACATGGGGGGCAAGGCTCACGGCGCCTAGCGATCGGTGGCGACCACCTATGGTAAGATCACTTTCGTACACTTGTATATTATAATTGCAAACCTAAATGCTATATTATGCATGTTGCAGGTCTTCAGAGTATATGCCCGAGGTTCTGGCTAGCCAGAGCGGTGGTGAGACCCGTCGCCAGTTCGAGGGGCGCCTGCAGAGGGAGAGGGAGCAGCAGCAGAAGAGGCACGAGGAGGAACGGGCCCATGATAGAGAAATGCTAAGGGCCATGCAGGAGAGTCTGAGAGCCACGCAGGAGGACTACGACAGAAACCTTCGACAGCTTGTGGCGTTCGTCGCTGGGTAACGCATTCGCACTTCAATTCTTTTTTATAGATGCATATCTTATCATGTGTACTAACGAAATCAAATATATATGCAGGCCGGTCCAAGTGGTCACGCGGGGCTTGCGGGCAGCTCCTCGAGCCAGGTGGGGACTACGGGTCCCTACACAGGTGGCCCGACCGTGTACAGTAGCCACCTAGCCCCACCAGGCACCTATACATACGGCACCACCGGGCACCTACGGGACCCAGCCGGCCTACGTCCCCACACCCAACTACCCGAACGCCGAAAGGCCACGATTACTCGTGACCCCCGTAAGTCTCCTATGCCAAATCAATACACTATCGCATAGTACATATATGTCAACTTACTAATTGGAAAATCTCGCAGGGTTTGGGTTCTGCCATGTCTACGCCTCCGTCCTTCGTGCCACCTCCCCAGGACGACGTGCAACAGGGTGACGACGCCTCCGGTAACATGGCCGCCAACCTCGCTGAGCAGCTCTTCGGGACGCCACCATGATAGACATGATGTTTGTTCTATTGTGTTTATGATGTTGATATTATCATTGCGATGTTTGTCGTGACCGTATATTGTGAATGTGGATTTGATGTTTGTGATTTATATACTGTGATGTTTGTGATATATTGAAATTGTCAGAGATATATGTGTATTTGTGAAATTGTGGAAAATTTGAATGCGGGGGCTATTTTGGGTGTGCGAGTCTACAATTCTTCTTCTTTGGTGCGAGAGTGGCCGCAAAATTATTGTGATTTTTTCAATTTTTTTTTTACTGTTTTTCAATTATTCTCGACGGCTAAAACGTGGTCGTCGAGAACACAACCAGGGCCCACCTGCCAGCGCCGTCAATGCCGGGACGTCAGCTCCGGGCGAACAAGCTTTCTCGACAGCCGACTGGCCGTCGTGACAAACTAGTGGGATGGGCCGCTGGCGGCCTGCGAATGAGCAATCTCGACGGCCATAAGCCGTCGAAAAAGACTCCACCATCAAGTCGTGCCTGCCCGGTGCGTATGTCTCGACGGCTGTTCGGAAGCTATCAATACAGGTAATCTCGACGGTTGAGCCGTCAAGAAAGACTCTCTCTCTCGACCGTTCAGTCTCGACGGCCAAATCTCGACGGCCGGCCGTCGAGATTAATTTTTCTCGACGGTTTTGGTATCTGTCTCGACGGCTTTGGCCGTCGAGAATTTGAGTTATCCACGTGGTGATGATCACCGAACCTCTATGCTACATCTGGCTATGCTTTTATAGGGGAGAGAGATTGAGATGGACACGTACAAAAGGATAAAACTGAGTTTGTTACGAACACGTATCCTCTGATTAATTACCCACAAAATTATTTAGTCAATTAATTATGGGATTAATTAATAGGCTTAATTAATAAAGTTTTTTTTTTGCGTCCAACAAATGCCCCCCACCAATTCGATTCTGGGAAAGAGAGGAAGGAGAGACCGGAGTCGGATCGGTGCAGGTTTTTTTCTCTATGCAAAATATGTTGATGTGCGCAGGCGTGCATGTCATGCATGTGTGGATTATTTGGGTATGTGGCATATGGGGTGCGTGTAGAGTGTACATGCTGAAGGGAAACGCGAGCGCTACGCTAGCACAGAATCAAAATTCTACCTCCGAGACCCAGGACCCCCTGCAAGTAATTGACCACAGATCGAGTTACCTTACAACGCGCAGTGCAGCGGAAGACGAGTCGATAAAGCCGGTTCAATCGATCTGCACGTAGTTGTACGGAAGTAGTCGTTCACGGTGATCCCATCGCCTCCTCCTCGCTGGTCAGCAACAAGCCACGAGGTGTGCCGTGGCCGATCCCCATGCCGTGGAGGTCGTCGACGAGCTCCGCGTGCTCGCCGAGATTCGCGATCTCCCCGCGCAGCCTGTCTTCAAACAGACGCCCCGGCCTCGTCCGAAGTCCTTTTTCGACGATCTTGGACACTACAGACAAGCCCTCGACGAGAGCTTTCCAACGCATCCAGCCGCATCATGAAATTCCTTCTGGATCAACAGGAATTCGCGAAACAGTGACGCGACCAGATTCTGGACGCGAGCAGATCACGTCGTCTTCTTCGGTTCGTCTCGCGGTTGATCAAGCCAGCGCCCCAAGTGTTGCGCCTCTACCGGAATACACACATCCGGTGATCGGAATCCTCCCACGGCGACGTGCTAGCGCCGGTCGCAGGCGAGGGAGAGAGGTGACGGCTAAGGTTTGGTGGAGAGGAAAAACCTAATTTCCTCAGGGTGTTCTCAAGCCTCTCCACCTCCTCCTTTATATAGTCCCACCGTGGGCCCTCTGCAATAGAGGCCCTAACCCGGTCCATGGCCCATGTCTCATATGGTCCATGTAGCCCATGTCATACATGGTCCCACACATCATTGAGCTCACATCCGTTGTGGCCTATGATTGCCAATTGGGCATATAGTTCCTTCAATCTCCCACTTGCACAATAGACAATTATGCAACTCATGACTCCAACCCCTTAAGTGTGTGACCCAATAGGTTCAGATAGAGCGGTAGTGACCCGTAAACAAATTTCTAGTCACAGATCGGCAATGCCTCTAGCAAAACGCATCGACCCACGAATACATGCGAAGATCAAATCTAACGAACCAAATAGCGTTAAAGTGTCGATCCTTTGCCACACGATACCAAACCAAGCTCAAGGCAAGAAACGTGTCACCCTTGTGATAGCTTCGCCATTCACTCGATCAAATCATTGGATTTCGTATGATTAACTCTTTAATCATGGTATGGCCATACACTTTTCAAATCCAATACCTCGAGGGGCCCAGAGATATCTCTCCTGTTATAAAAGAGGGGCAAATCCCATCTTGACCGCTCACACCCCACGTCCATGTTTCATGGCATACCCGTAAGCTACCTTTATAACCCCCTGTTACGTAGAGCGTTTGATAGCCCCAAAGTATACAACTACGCATGCTGGGACTCAATGGCGATCTCAGGTCAAAGGATCCCACAGTCACTATGTGAGAATTCAACTGATGACACCAAAGATTATAACAAATCTTGCAAGATCTCATTATGGGTCTCATCCAACCACCCATGTTCTCCAACATGTGTCCACATTATTGATTTGATATCTCCATATCTATGATCCGGGAACATGATCATCAATCAATACATATGCTGATCTTTGAATCATAATTGTTCAAGTTATGATATAAGATCAGGGACCCCTTTAGAATAACATCATATAGTAAAAGAGTTCCGCGAACAAGTCTTACTTGTTGATCGATACCGATGATGTTACTCAAGGAACTAGGATAACAATTATCCATCATAAACATAGAAGTGATACAGTCATCTTCAAAACTGTCTAATCAGCTTATCACTTATATTTTATCCACGTGCACCAGAGCTTATCAACCGGATATCCAATATCCAATACTCATGTGCGCCTTTCATAAAGGTTGTGGTAATATTTGTCTAAACTGAAACAGTTTCAGCTTTTGAACCCCCATTAAATAATGGTTTGGAAGTAGTGCGCGATGTAACCATTACAGACTACCATTCCCAAAGTGCACATTCTTTATACTTCACAAGTATTTAAGAATGCTTCTCAACATCCAGTGACTTTCACCTGGATTAGATTGATATCTACACATCGAATGTCATTCACCTTAATGCATATGACATAAAACCCTCTTTTTGGCAATTTATCAAGCTCGTCAAATATCAAATACTGAATCTTGCCCTCCTATGTGACATACACAGGAACAATTCCCGGCTGAACCATTCAACACTATGTCAATATATGGGTCTAATCCAATTAGCCTTTCTGATCTATCTCTGTAGACCCTTATGCCAAAATTTCAAATCTATCCCAAAGTCTTTCATGAAGAACAATTTCTTAATCAAGACAGTAGATTCACAGAATATTATTTTTGATCAACTATATGTCATACATATTTAAGATCAAGAAAATAAGTGCTCTCCCACTTGCCCTTGATGAACTAGCCAAACAATTTGACTTCCATCAAAACAAATATTCAACTCTAATATGCTTGTTTCATAAACTTGCATACTCTAACACTTTATGGATCACAAAAACCTTGAGTCCGTGTCGAACATATTCTCACTTAGGTCTCAACAAGAGAGAGAGCCGTTTCGATATCCATATTGCATATCATATATGCAACAGTAGCTAGGTGAATCAAGACAACACTTAGTAGACCAATCAAGTTCAAAACTTAGTTATCACACATAGCTTGTCTTAAACTCATCTTCCAGAGTATAGGCCCATCACGCTTCAATATAAGTCTTAAGCTCAAATTAGTCCGACAACAATTGTCTTCCCTATCATATAGGTGTCTAATTTGGCTTTAGAACCAATGCAGGGTTGGTTATTTCATAAAACATACAACAACTTATATATAATATGAAAAATTTAGTAGAAACTGAAACACTTTCAAATGATCCCCGGATAACTCCGAGTCACATCGTGCTCCCACTAAATATTTTGTAAGAAACAATTTCTCCAAAAATAAAATCAATCCGAGCAACAAACACTTTGCAGCTCATACCCTTCTTTATATGCAAACATTTTGCACTTCACAAAGAAACATTTATCTTAGTCGAGCGTGAGCTTATCAGACATCAGACGTCTTACACATGCCCCACGTTCCAAACATCGATAAAACATCACGGAACACCTTCCGATCCATATTATATATGCTTGTTTCCTTATGTCTAGATGGAACCTTTAAATGAGCACAAACATTCTAAAGTGTACCAGAACATGGATAATGAAACATAATGACATCACAAGTCCTTAGGATTAAAAACATACATCCATTCACTAATGGAGCATGCCCATAAGCCAAATTAATCTCCCACTCAAACGAAGTGAAATATTGAATTTGCTTATGCCCGGAATATAATAACAATTATTTAATTCCAATTGTGATCCTTTGGATTTGGGCCCTTAAAAGTACGTCAATGTCAAATGAGACAACTTTTATACCCTTGCCATTAATCCAGAATCCTATCCTACGGTGTCAGGGTAGCACCAATCTTTGACTTCACAAGACTAGATTAGTACTCAGGTAAAACTCAACCTTTCCCTTTCACTCATGACTCGGCCTCCTTCACAAGTCGACCAGTCTTTTGAACCATCATCATATGATAAAGCTAATCTTAATGCTATCTTATTTTACATGCATCAAATGCATCTTGGCCAGTGATTTCTAAGCAATTCATCATTACGAAGAGAAACCAAAAATCACATCAATAGCTAACCATTAGCTAAAGGGAAAACGATATTTTCCAATACCCAAACAATCAATCATATTGACTACATGATGGCTGACCGAATTTTCTTGTGCTAGCTTGCACGCAAACAATGACTTAGGGATCATATCCTTTAGTCTTTGTCTGGTTCTCAAATAGGCCATCCAAATCCACAATCATATTGCAGACATCCATGATTTCTTATTGCTTAGACAGCTCAGAATTCGTGGTGGCAAGAATGAGACAGTAAACACAAAGAGAATTATCACAGTGCTTCCAATAAACACTTAAAGATAGATTGCATGTCAAGCTGGTTCATCAAGGTACTACTATTTAGAACAAATATTCCACCATAAAAATAGAGAACAATTCTCAAAATTTGATATCAATCATTATGCATATCAAGATTCTCTAATCAAGATACAGCTCAAAAGTAAAGCAATAAGTATATCGACAAATATTAAACTATGTTTATGTTGCGTACCTCCTTTAACAAATTAACGAAGATACTCCCACTCAAGTCACATTCCCTCTAATGACTTGTAGTAGGACAAGATCCATAGTCGGTCAAAGATCTAGTGCGCGGAGGCGACTCCTAGAACTAAGTGACATAGGTAGGCAACCCCTTGCCAATCACATTGTATGTGACTCTTGTTTGTTGGGTGGCATACGCCAATGCACAGCACCAACACCCCTGCCCCGAAGCCCAAAACCGTTTTGATAGCTTCGTCAAGTGAAACCAACACTATGCAGTGAAGTCCGACTTCACCCCATTGATCAAGGAAATTAATGGCACCCTGCTGTATGCTGAAACTACCAATTAACGTACAAGATCTTTATGTGTGCAGCTGTTGGAAAAGGGCAAACTCTTAATTTTTCCGAGGGAAATCTATTCTGTTAAGAATAGCAGGGCAGGAAAACCATCACAGAAAATCTAGTATTAAGCTGTGCACCGGTATGGCCCAAGACGCGGTGATCATTATCACCATACGCCCATTCCTGTCCACCGAGCCATCAACTTGATTTTACTCAAGTATGACAAATTAATATGTAAGCCTTAGTAAGATCCCACACATGCATCATATACATGAGGATCAAACTATTTACATATATCTGCATAGAATCAAATTCTACCAAATAGTATGAAATTATAACAATTATAAAAGACACATAAATAATTTGTGTTGTGGAAACAATTTTTCCATAGTGAATCACATTCACAAACTATGCCCTGGAATTAATCACATTAACTCGTTCCGGGCCAATCATATTGTGCCCATAAATATTCATTAAGCAAGTCAGCCTACTAACAGATTAGTCGGCAAGGTTCAAACTATGAATCCTATTCACAATCTTACCCATTAGTCGTACAACCCCAACCAACCGCTGAGGCACCATGGCAGTAGAGGAAACTCACCAGGCTACCATCACACAAGGCATCCAGTGCCGAAGTGGTCCTCCAACCCCACGAGCCATTTACAGCGTGGCTATACCGCTGCTCGGGATCCTTATACCAGCGTACGGCGGGGCTTTCCGACCAACTCGAGCTCCTGCGAGTAGAACCGAGTGGTGTCGACCAGCCCACAACCAACTCAAGTTCCTCCAAGCAAAGCCGACTAGTTTCTAGCAGTGCCAGGCACCGCCAAACAATATCGAGTGACCCAAGTAACAATTTACTCTTCACCGAGTGGTTTAGGCAGCGCCGAGTAGTGTCGACCATTGCCGGCACACTTCCGAACATAACCGAGTTACCCGAGCAACAATTTGCTCGTTACCAAGCAGTTCAGGTAGCGCCGAGTAATTTTGAGCAATGCCGAACAGCATCAAGTCACCCGAGCAACAATTTGCTCGTTACCGATCTATCCGAGCACAAACATACATGTGTACAATTCATATATGGGACCCACACATCATATGCGTAAGCCCATGAACAGCAGACATCACAAAGTATTGTAAAGGCTATACAGCAAAGAAATCAAATTTCAACTTCACATAATAGCGCAATTACTCAACTGTGGTTAGCCGAGAGCACTGACAAAAGTTGGGTTTTGTTAATCATATTAATCTAATTACCAACACAATGCTCGTGCATGCGTACAAATGCATAGCAATGTGCAGCCACATGCAACTTTTGCAAGCAGACATACACATGCCGATGCATGTATGTACCAAACAGCATCATGCATGAATCCTTTGCACACGACAGAAGCCTTCTAGTCACATCCATGTCCTGGTGCTTCTTCCGATCCCGACGCGAGCGACGGCATCATCAGCACGAGACCGGTGCCCGACCACACAAAGACTCCCTGGCGTTCACTGGCCCCTTAATACAAGAGCAAAAGCAGCATCACCATTGATCTCTATCAAACATTCTCAATTGATCATATCAACGAGAACTCAGATGCCGAAAGCATACTGCCAAAAGCTCGTGATTAATCAGGGCATGCGCTGACCGATCAACACAACTATCAAATAATCTCATTAAACAATCATAGACTATAATTGATCAAATCAATTTCAAGCCTAATCTATTAATCATGACCGATCTGGCCAACCACACACAAGCCACGGCTGATCTCATCAACCAAAAATAAGATTAATCTCTATTAATCCAATCGGCTAGACTAGAATAGATCAAATCTACCGCCCCGCATATCACATATGCGACAGATCCAGATAAAAAACTAAACAGGATGGCTCTGATACCACTGAAGGGAAACGCGAGCGCTACGCTAGCACAGAATCAAAATTCTACCGCCGAGACCCAGGACCCCCTGCAAGTAATTGACCACAGATCAAGTTACCTTACAACGCGCAGTGCAGCGGAAAACGAGTCGATGAAGCCGGTTCAATCGATCTGCGCGTAGTTGTACGGAAGTAGTCGTTCACGGCGATCCCATCACCTCCTCCTCGCTGGTCAGCAACAAGCCACGAGGTGTGCCGTGGCCGATCCCCATGCCGTGGAGGTCGTCGACGAGCTCCGCGTGCTCGCCGAGATTAGCGATCTCCCCGCGCAGCCTGTCTTCAAACGGACGCCCCGGCCTCGTCCGAAGTCCTTTTTCGACGATCTTGGACACTACGGACAAGCCCTCGACGAGAGCTTTCCAACGCATCCAGCCGCATCACGAAATTCCTTCTGGATCAACGGGAATTCGCGAAACAGTGACGCGACCAGATTCTGGACGCGAGCAGATCACGTCGTCTTCTTCGGTTCGTCTTGCGGTTGATCAAGCCAGCGCCCCAAGTGTTGCGCCTCTACCGGAATACACACATCCGGTGATCGGAATCCTCCCACGGCGACGTGCTAGCTCCGGTCGCAGGCGAGGGAGAGAGGTGACGGCTAAGGTTTGGTGGAGAGGAAAAACCTAATTTCCTCAGGGTGTTCTCAAGCCTCTCCACCTCCTCCTTTATATAGTCCCACCGTGGGCCCTCTACAATAGAGGCCCTAACCCGGTCCATGGCCCATGTCTCACATGGTCCATGTAGCCCATGTCATACATGGTCCCACACATCATTGAGCTCACATCCGATGTGGCCTATGATTGTCAATTGGGCATATAGTTCCTTCACATGCGGCATAGATGTGGGTATGCAGCATGTGCGTGTGATCGTGTTGAATGTGTAGGTGCAACAGGTATATGCAACATGTGTGGGTGCATATATGAGCGTGTGTTGCATATGTGGGTGCAATGGGTGTATGCAGCATATGTGGGTGTTGGACGAGAGTGTGTTGCACATGTGGCCGGGTGCAACGGGTGTATGCAGCATATGTGGGTGCTGCATGGGAGTGTGTTGCATATTTGGGTGCAACTAGTGTGAGACGTAAACGTGTGAGAGTAGACAAACATGTGTGGGTACCTACATACAAATGGAGCTCCATGCGAGTGTGGCATGAAACTATGGCCTTCTATATGACCTGTGGGTATTGCAGCTTAGCGCATGCGAGAAAATTCCCCTGTGTGAGGAGTTGTGGCTTTGTGTTGCCATGTCGGATTGTTCTCGACTTTGTAGTGCCGGGTTGTTCTCGGCTTCAAAACCTCCAACATAGGAGAGTCTTCTTATGAATATCTTCGTCGTGCCCATTATTGTATGCCGTTGGGCCCTCTAGTGTCGCTGGTCTTGTTCTCAGTTTAGAGTTGAAGAAGCGTCGGAGTTGTTCTCGAATTTGAAGATCTCCCAACATAGGAAAATCTTCTCGTGGTCGATGTCGATGAGGTGCCAGGATGTTCATAGCTCAGGGATGTACTGGCAGGCAGGATTGCCGCGTACGCAAGACCAGTTCACCGTCGAATATCGAGCATTGCTGGGCTTGTTCTCAGCTTGGAGCGCCGGTATTTGTCGACGGTTGGGATATCGACCCAAGTCAACCAAGGTTCTTCAAAGAGGAGATAGGAGACACGCCGAACAACCCTTAACAAAGAACGAACAGAGACAGGGTTTTTATCCTGGTTCAGGCCTCTCGGAGAGATAATAGCCCTACGTCCAGCCTTTCTTTATATCAAAGAGAATACAAGGGGGGAACTCGGCGAGATCAGCAGGTCTCGGCGAGTAGTATGCGAAAATCTAACTGCTAAGGGTGTAAAACTCAATGCCAGGGATCCTCTAAACGCCGTAGGGGCCCTGTTTATATAGTACAGAGCAAACCGACCTACCGAGGAATATCGGGCCGGGCTAACTACGAGATCGTAACGAACTCAGTACATGCCAGATATAACCTACGATAGATAAAGTAAGCTCCTAATCTTAGGGATCACGACTCCTACTCCAATCCGGGAAACCAACGTCCGGGTCTTCACGTAGTCGCGCAGAACTCTGTCCGAGCCAGACTCAAACAGGAATCCTAGGCCGTTACGCACCGTGCCAACCAGGAAGCTGTTCGGCAGGATGCACACGGGCCCGACAGAACCTTCCAGGGGGCTGGGCCCTGGTAGGCCGTTCGATTGGGCCGTCAGGGAGTGGGCCATGGCAAAGGGCCGTAATTTAATCCCCGACAGCTAGCCCCCGAGACTCAAGTGGAAGGACTCACTAGAGCGGGGTCGTCCTCTTGAGACTCAAGTCACGAAGAGGGTATTTTTTTTCTCGCTACAAAGACACGTAACAAGCGACCGAACAGGTCATGGTTCAACCGAACAAGATTTGTTCGGAAACGAACAGACCGATCGACCGAGCAACTCAGAAGGCCGAACAGGAACCACGTCGCCGAGCAGATCACTCACCTTCGATGTGGACACCGAAAAACTAGCCGCTATGCACTCCAACGGTAACTTCCTATCGCCACAAGATGAAAACAAAGCGATCGTTTTATCCAGCCGTTGCGGTAAAAACTTAGCCGTTTGTGACAAAACCGTTGCAGAGCCACTCACACGGGACTATAAAAGTACCCAAGCTGCCCGCGGCCAGCCACTCCTGCTCTCACGCCTTCCCTCTCCAAGCCCCAACTCCAACCACGCCCAGCGCCAAGTACCCAAACTCCCTCACCAACCCTGCTCGTCCAACCCTGGGGATCGCTATGGCCAAATTCACCGGCACCAGCTTGACCGAGGAAGACTTGAAGGTCTGGGAGGAAGAGGGCCACATCGACACTGGTAGCTGGAGGCTGCCCGGAGAGGAGGATACTCCGGAGCCGCTCGAGGGAGAGTTCATCAACTTTGAACAGTTCGCACTGTTTGGGTTGAGGTCTCCCGAGAGCGACTTCGTCGAGGCCTTCTTGAACATCAGCGGATTGGAGGTGGCGAACCTCAATCCAAACTCCATCCTCCAGATGGCCGTCTTCGCACACTGTGGCGAGGGCTATCTGAGCATCGATCCAACGGTGGGCTGTTCCTCCACTATTACAGTGACGAGGAGCAGCTCGCCGCTTCGCGCCTGGGTGCTACTACCTCAAGCTCCGGCCACCGCCGACGACGCGCCAGACCCTCGCCCACCACCGCTCGACTCAATGGGCGCGTGGTGGGTGAGGTGGTTTACTGACAAGCGGAGCGGGCGACAACAAACTTCGCTTTCACCGGAAGGCACCGCAAAGGGGCGCCAATGCCTCGGCGGAGATGACCGCCGAGGACGGTACTGACGAGGAAGATCGCCTCCTTGTGAGCCTTGGGCTCACGCAGGCGGAGATCATCAAGGGACTTCACAATGACAGGATCTGTCTTGCGAGGAGGTCCTATCCTTCTACAAGATAGAGGGATGGGAGGACATCACAAAGGAGAGCACGGTAAGTGCCTTTAAGACTCAACCTCTAAATAGATTCTTTCCTCCAACAGAACTAACAATCCTTCGCCGGCAGAGAAGCCAACCGACGATGGGTGACCGAAGCGGGTCGACGCCATCTGTCAAGGCGGCGAAGAAGGACGGAGAGGTCACCGGCGAGGTGGCGACACTGTCTCGCAAGAATGTGCTCGCCCGCATGAGCGAGGTAAATTACTTACTCCCAGTCTGTGTTGCTAGACTTGCAATGTTGTTTAGTGCTAATGCTCACTTCTGACAACGCGCAGGAGGACCAACTGATCCTTGGAGGGATCGTTGAGGAACTCTCCGGGTCCGAAAAGGAGAAGGTGAAGAAGGGCAAGGCCAAGGTGGCCACAAAGCCCAAGGTGCCGGCCGAACCGACGCGGAGCTCGCCGCGCCACGGCGGCCGCCAACCGTTGAAGAAGCCATCCGCGGTGACGGAGCGCACTGAAAGCGAGACCAAGCGCGCGGTCAGCCAATGAGGAAAGAGAGTTCCTCCCTCCTCGCGAAAGCGAGCGACGAAGAGGTAAAGAACATAACCCTTTGGCTTAGGCGTTACACGCAGGCTCACCCGGGCCACATGGCGCGGCTACAACAGGTCGCTGAGCAGAGGAGACTCGAGGAGGAGGTCGCGCGCAAGGAGAAACTTCTTGCGTTGCGCGAGAGGAGCGCTCAGCTCACCAGGGAGCTGAGCTCGTCGCCACGAACACCCAAAGGCCAAGGAGGTGAATCCGCCAAGGAGCCCCCAAGGAAGAGGCGGAAGGTTCTAGCGACGAAGATCAAGATCAAGCCTTCCGCGGTAGGTATGCACAAATCGAACATTCGATCTTTCCACCCCCCGACCGCATTAGACTTAACCATCATCTCTTTTTCATCAGCCGCCCAAGAGGAGATCGCCACAGACGACGTGGAGGCAGCACTCGAGCGGTCGCTGCTGCCCGAGCACCTACACGGTGCATCACAGGCAAGGAGGTCGGGCGAGCCTCAAGGGCGGCGGCGTGGAACTGCTGCCGTCGAGCTCAGCCGAAGCAGCTCGACGCGCCAAAAGCGCGGTTGGCGGCCTGGAGGCGTAAGAAGCGAAGCGGCGCCACGGACAGCGGGGCCAAAACGATGGCTCCGGAAGCTGCCCAGGGCGGGACCGAGTGGACGGTCCTGCCAGGCACTTCGTCGCAGGGGCAGCTCACCCCCGAAGCGACGGGATTCTCTGGCGAGTAGGGCGAAGCCCCGGCCGCCAGGGAGCAAGAAGAAGCCCCCGAGCAGGTCGAGCAAGTCGTCCTGCCCGCGGAGACAACGGCGCCACCTAGCAGAGTGGCTCCGACCCCGCCCGAAGAAGTTCGGGCGGAAGAGGAAAAGGAAGAGGAGGGGGAGCGCGGAGACGAAAGCGCTTTGCCCGTTGCTCCCGCTCCCGAGCAGGTGCGCTCCCGCAAGACGAAGGAGCGATCAAGGCGGCGACGGCAAGAACGCGCCCGTCTCATCCCACACGAGCGGGGCTTCGTGACGCATGGCCTCGAGGACCGCCTGCGCCGCGGACTGAAACACCGACTTGGCAAGGTAAGCACCAGGACAAAATCTTGTTCAGCTTAGCTACCTTACCGCAAAGCGGTTAACTTGTTCTTCCCTCTCAGGTCTTCAGGGACACCATGGAGGAGCTCGAGGACGGAGTCACCATCGAGCGGAGCGCCGTATTGGCGTCCCTCCGGGAGCACCTTCGGACGAGGGAGTCCGAGGCGGGGCCCTCTGCACCAGCCCAAAGTCAAAACCGGCTGAAGGCGAAGGTGAGGAGGCTCAAAGTCCAACTGGCCGAAGAGAGGCGTTCCTGCGAGTGCCTCCTAGGAGAGGCCGAGGAGCTTCGCGCGCAAGCCATCAAGGCGAGCACCGCGGAGGAGAAGCCGGGCCGCTCGAAGTGGCTCGAAGAGCAGCTCGCTGACGTTTCCCAACGGCGGGACCAGCTCGCGGCGGAGGCCAAGAAACTCAAGGCCCAACTTGCCAAGGAAGAGCAGACTTCCGCGGGTCTCCAAGCAAAAATCTCGACCCTGTGGGCTTCACAGGAAGAGATCGAGGAGATGCGCGGGATGACGGTGAGGGCGATCGCCGCAGAAAAGAAGGTCAAGGAGCTGGACGAGCAGCTCAAGACGGCCGAGCAGCGAGTCAGCCAGAGCGAGGCTCTGACCGATCAGCTGCGCGCCAAGACCGAGGAGGTCGAGGCCATCCGGGCAGGGGCTGCGGCGCAAGCCAAGCGGAGCAAGGAGGAGGTGGAACGCCTCCGAGCTGAAGCCCGGGAAGGAATCAAGGCTCAGGGCGAAGTCGTGCGTCTCAAGTTAGAAGTTGAGGAGCTGAAGGAGCAGCTTGCTCCTAAGTAGCACCGCGGCTGTAACCCGAAAGGGCCTTGTACCTGAAACTTTTGAGTAGATGTAATAAAGAACTTACCTTTTTTCCTGCAACAAAGAGCAGCAAAAAGACAAGAACGAACAGAAACTAAGAGAAAAGCTAAGCAGCAGCTAGGAAGTTTAAGAAAACCGGTAGAGCGCTCGCTTAACTCCCATTTCGTTGTGCATCTGCCGAAACACGAAGTTTGCGAACCCGAGCAGTGCACAAAAAAGAGCGACACCCTAGTCCCGATGCGGACGATGCTCGAGAACCTAAGCTTGCGAACTCGAGCACGTGCGTAGAGAGAAAGAGCGACGCCCGTACCTTGCTTGATTCGTTCCGTAGTCTGCTCGTTGGCGTAAGTTAGGCGCCCGAGAGTAACCGAACAAGGAAAGTGCTCTCGCTGGGGCTTACGAGAGCGAGCTTTACCAAGTGGTCGCGCCAGCGATAAGTGCCTCTCGCGCGGAGGGCTTACGAGAGCAGACTTAGCCGCAAGGTGGAAAGGCCGTGTTACGCAACCACGAGTTTAGGAACTTATCGAAACCAAACACGGTAAGGAACAATCCTTAAGATTGCGGAGCCAAGAGTTCGCAAGGCCGGGCAGCCATCAAGTGTTACCAGAGAGAAAGAGGTTGTCTTCAAAAGACAAGAAGTGAAAAAGGCGCAGAGGCCGCGAGAATTCACTTAATTAATGGATTGAACTTTACATGGTGCCCGAGAGACTTGGACGAACTAAGGCGCGAAGTTTACGAAAAGCGCAAGGTAAGAAAAAGCAGAAAAGACCTACACAAAGAACTTACGGTCGGTCGATGTTCCAAGTGTCGGTCAACTCTCTCCCGTCCTCCATAGCAGCGTAACGCCCCGGGCGAAAGCGTAAGAAACGACCGTGAATGGGCCCTCCCAGCGTGGAGTTAACTTGTTGGCATTGGACAAGTTTGGACACGGTGCGAACGAGGTCGCCGCCTTCAAGACCCTTGGTCGAACCGACGGCGGCGCTTCGGCGAAGATCTTGCCGGTAGCGCGCCATTCGACTTGTGCCCGGTCGCGTGTGCCTTCGAGGAGATCGAGATCGAGGCGCTCTTGCTCGTCGTCAACTAAGTTGACCGAGCTCGTCGCGAGGCTAACCGAGTAAAAATTCGTGAGCGGGATGGCTTCGCACCGTAGACCAATTGGAAAGGAGTTTCTCCGGTTGCGGTGGCCGTCAGAAAGCGAATCGCCCAAAGGACGGAAGGAACTTCGTCGACCGAGCTTTGTTGTGCGCGTGGAGAGCAGCAAACACCGCCGTTTGATACCCCGGACGATCTGTCCGTTAGCTCGCTCGATCGCTCCATTGCTCGTGGATGTGCCACGAGGCGAACAGACCTTGGTGCCAAACTGCTCGCATATTCACGAATAGCTCGCTTCAACTGGTACCGTTATCTCGTGATCGACTTATGGGGATCCCAAAGCGGCGTGACCACGTTGCTTTTGAAAAGCGGACTGACCGTTTTGGCGTGAAGAGACAACACGAGCTCGCCTCAATCCACTTTGTAAAAGTGTCTATGGCAACGAGCAAGTGTGTATAGCCCTTGTACCCTTAGGGAATGGGCCGAGCGAGATCCGCACCCCATGTTGAGAAAGGCCAAGATGGGGATTGTTTGGAGCTCTTGGGCGGGCTTGTGTGCCTTCCGGCGTGGAATTGGCAAGCCTTGCACTTAGTCACGATGTCCGGGCATCTTGTAACGATGGGCCAATAATAGCCCATGCGAAACGCTTGCCGACCGTAGTTACAAGGAGGCGTGGTTGCCACAGGCACCCTCGTGTATGTCCCTAAGAAGGAACACACCCTCCTGCTGCGAGATACACTTGGAGAGAACTCCAAGAGCACCTCGACGGTAAAGGATGCCGTCCATAAGCTTGTATGGGGCAGACGCCTTATAAGCGGGAACGCTCGCTTCGCTGGGCGGTGGTCCCATCGCAAGATAGCGGACAAATGGCGTTGTCAATCCGGCACCTTTCGATAACGGAGACGGCACCACCGCCTCGATTGCCTCGTCCGGAGACGTGATTGAGGGCTTGTATAGGTACTCGACGAGCACCCCTGCCGGAGCAGGTTCGCGTGAGGATCCATACTTGGACAGCTGGTCGGCCAAGAAGTTGTCCTTCCTGGGCACGAAGAGCACCTCGAAAATCGAAAGTGCCGCCCAACTTCCTCACCTCAACCAGTATCGCGCCATTGAGTCATCGCAAAGACCGATACTCCTTGTTGACTGGTTGATGACTAGTCGTGAATCTCCTTCACGATCGGCCGTTGGGACGCCAAGCGACTTGCACTCTTAGCCCCGCGAGAGGGCCTCGTACTCATGGGCGTTGTTAGTCGCCACAAAGTGTAGTTGGATAGAATATCGAGTTGCTCTCCCGAGGAGATGAGAACAAAACCAGCCCCGAAGTTTCTAGTCGCGAGCCATCAAAAACATGGTCAAGGGGTTCATCGGGTTGCTCGGGAGCTTCACAGGATTTTAAGGCAAGTCCATTCAGCGACGAAGTCAGCTAGGACTTGTGATTTAATAGCAGTTCGGGCAGCAAATACCAGATCAAACTCTGCTAGTTCCATTGCCCACTTAGCTATACGTCCGCTAGATTCCTTGTTCCGTAGGATTTCTCCTAGGGGGATCGTGGTGGGGACCAGTATTTGATGCGCCTGGAAGTAGTGGCGAAGCTTCCTGGAGGACATGAGCAAGGCGTAGAGCAGCTTCTGGACCTCAGGGTAACGCTCCTTTGGTCCGTGGAGTACCTCGCTCACGTAATAGATTGGTCGCTGTATGCCTTCCCTTTCGACCGCCAAGACCACGCCACGCTTGTGGCGTGCAGCCCTAGGTACAAAGCAGGTCGCCGCCATGCCGCGGGGTAGTCAAGACGGGAGGATTGGACAGGTATCGCTTCAGATCCTGGAAGGATCTATCGGCTTCTTCCGTCCACTCGAAACCATTGTGCTTGCGCAGGGCCTTAAAGAAAGGCAACCCGCGTTCGCCTTGACGGGAAATAAATCTGCTTAGAGCAGCCATCCGCCCAGTGAGGCTCTGTACTTCCTTTACGGTAGTCGGAGCCTGCATATTTTCAATGGCCTCGATTTTTTCAGGGTTGGCAGAAATACCTTGCGAACCAATGACATAACCGAGCAACATTCCAGATCGAACACCAATGGTACACTTCTCTGGATTTAATTTTATTCGATGTCTGGCGAGATTACGAAAGGTCTCGGCCAGATCTTTTACATGATCTGGAGCAAACTTGCTCTTTACAACTATGTCGTCGACATAGACCTCCAGATTTTTTCCGCGCTGTTCTGGGAAAGTCCTTTCCATCAAGCGCTGGAACGTGGCACCAGCATTGCGCAGACCGAAAGACATGGTCGTATAGCAGAAAGTGCGAAGGGGTGACGGCGCGATCTTCTCTTCATCCTGGGAGATGCTTATTTGGTGATAACCGGAGTAAGCATCCAAAAAACTCAGAAGCTGGGCATCTGCAGTCGCGTCGACCAGTTGGTCTATACGAGGCAGCGGGAAATTGTCCTTAGGACAAGCAGCGTTCAGATCTGTGTGGTCGACACACATCCTCCACTTGCCGCCTTTCTTCTTTACAATGACAGGGTTGGCTAACCACTCGGTGTGATCAACCTCACGGATGAATCCGCAATGAGCGCTTGTCGAAATGATCTTTGATGATACCTGTTTGAATTGTAAAAGCGGCAAGCTTACGCGAACGGGCTTTTTGTCCGGCCGGACAGCCAATTTGTGCTCGATGACCTCCCTTGGGACTCCGGGCATGTCAGATGGCTCCCAAGCAAACACATCTGCATTAGCTCGGAGGAAGGCAATGAGCTCGCTTTCCTATTTGGGGTCCAGGTTGGCCCCCAGGTGAACTGTCTTGGAAGTATCATCAAGGGATAGCGAAACTTCCTTGGTTTCTCCCTCTGGCTGAAGGGAGACCCTAGGGCGTGCAGACTTGGTCTGCGGAGCATCGAGACAGTGGTGGAAGCCGGTCGACCGGGGCAAGGGATCGCTCGTCGCGATCGAGCAGACTTTGTAGTTGCCCTTGACCGTGATCACACCTTTGGGGCCGGTAGATCTTCATTTGTGATATGCGTGGTGAGTGACGGCCATGAACTTGCCAAGGGACGGCCGACCCAAGATCGCGTTGTAAGCAGATGGGAAATCGACCACGTCAAACGTGATCAACTCTGTCCGGAAGTTGCTCGGGTTGCCGAAGGTGACGGGCAGGACGACCTGCCCCAATGGCTTAACGGCTTCTCCCGGGACAATCCCATAGAAGGGCATGGCGACTTCCTTCAACTTGGAACGAGGAATCTGCAACTCGTCCAAGACCTTGGCAGAAAGTAAGTCCAAAGCGCTCCCGCCGTCCACTAAGACACGGCCAACTTTGGCGTTGCTGATGGTCGGAGCGACCACCAGCGGGAGACGTTGAGGCTTGGTCATCCCAGTGGGGCAATCCTCCTTAGAGAAGGAGATGGAGACCTCGGTCCACTTCATCGATTCGGGCTGCGGTTTGCCCTTTTCGACGTTGTGGACCTCCCGAGCAGCAGCCTTGAGGCTGCGCCGAGAGGGATAGGCCGAGGAGCCGCCGAAGATGACGGCGATATGGTTCACGGGCTCCTGGTACTCGTCATCGTCGTCCCGATCACCACCGTCGGCTTGGCGCTTGTCCTTGCCGGCATCACCTTGTTCGGGCAGGGTGGCATTGGGCCCTTGCCATTGTAGAAATCCTCGAGCTTTGCAGCCCAGGTCCTGCAGTGACGTATATCGTGCCCGTAGTCTTTGGTGGAATCGCGTAATCGGTCGCTTGACCTTTCTTGCCTTGGTTACCTCCAGGCGGGCTTCTTGCCCTTATAATTATTCTCGGGCTTTTACGCCCATCCTTGGGAGGAGGTGCGCGATCCATACCGGCGACGGTGTTGTTCGCTTCACCCTTGTTTTTCTTCTTCTGGGACTTCTTGTCTCCAGGAACGTTGCTGCTGCTCTTCTTCTTCTCATCTACACCAGGCTGGGCGGGCAGCTCGTCTTTGTCGAAAGCCTTCTTGTACTGAACACGCTCTGCCGCGTTGGCATAGCGATCAGCCGCCTTGAACAGGTCGTTGGCGGTCCAAGTCTCATTGATTTCGAGATCCTGGGTGAGCCGCTCGTCGCGAACTCCGTTTTTGAAGGCCCGGACAACAGATTCATCCGAGATGTTGGGATCGTGTTTGAATCTTGATGAAACGCTTCACGAAATTGCGAGGGTCTCGCCGTTCATCTGGATCATCCGTGCAGATCATCCTCCTTGCCCAGCGCACGTAATGACTCTCCGAAGTTTGCAATCGCGTCACAAAGCTGGTTCCATGGTGATGGAACCCGCTGCGATTGAACGACCACGTCCGAGCGGCACCCTCAAGGACGGTCGGGAGGTAATTGGCCATAACGAGCTCGTCACCTCAGCCGCCATGATGGCCGTGGCGTAGATGGAAAGGAATTCCTCTGGGTTACGGGTCCCATTGTACCTCTCCATGTGACCGGGCTTGAACTTTGAGGGCCACGGACGGCCGGCTCGTCGAGAAAGCCCCGCAGCCCAAAGCATATGACCGGCCACCTTCGGCAGAACCTAGTCTTGAAAAGGCGTTGGTCTGCTGCGTGGAGGAACTCTGCTGAGCAGGATGATTCGGCCTGGAGAAACTCTCTCCGGGACAAGCCACCACGCTCCTTCCTCGTGGTCGCAACGATGCGCTCCTCACGAGGGGACCGTCCGCGATCATCACGCGCACGCTTGGCCTGTTGTCGCGATGACTACGAGGACTCGGCGGCGTCGGCGACCACGGTAGCTTGCTCATGGGCGATGGCCCTTCGATGGTGACGGAGGTCACGCGATCGTCGAAGCGTCCGAACCATTCGGCGGTTTTGGCTGCTGCCGCTGGAGGAATTGTTGACCTCTCCCAGAGACTTTAGGCCTTCGGCCAATCGCTCTAGGTTGGAAGCAACAGCATCGCCCATACGGGCGAGGTCGGCCAGGTTGGTGGATCTAATCACCGAAGCCATGGCCGCAAGTCGTTCCCGACTCTGCTCTAGGGGTTCTGGGACCCTCGAGGCGTCCGCGTTTCGCCCGGCCGAGTCCGATCGCGGGAACTAACCCGGACAGGAGAAACTTCTGCCGGGAGACTAGGCGAGGGCACGCGAGGTGGGTCGCGACGTGGTCGCTTGCACCGATCGCGGAACCTTGCCACGGTCTGGTTGATAGAATCATCGAGGTTGCGGCGAATGACGTCTTGCTCGTGGCGACCGGTAGACCTCGTCTTGATGCCGAGCAGAGTTAATCTGCCCGACCTCTCCAGCCGCCACAGCCCGTGCAGGATTCTCAGAGGTTCCTACATCGGCCATGTTAATGCTGCGGGGACCGTGCGAAGGTATGCTAGACGGTGTCATCGCTGTGTCACCACAGGTAGAATCTACCGACATAGCCTTGGAATCCGATAAATCTAAACCGTCGTAAAGATCATCGGTTCCGTAGCCATCGTCAATGACGGAGTGCGATCTGAGGCTATCTACGCCATATAAGCGAGACATACGCCTCGGATCACGGAAAGTGTTCGAGACCGAACAGATCGTCTGAATCGACGAGGATGAAACATCACGCCCTCCGAGTCGTAGCCCTCGGGAAGTATCTCAGATCGCCGACGGAGTTCGACATGCTCGACTGCGTCTCCCCACGGACGGCGCCAAATTGTCGGACGGTTGGGATATCGACCCAAGTCAACCAAGGTTCTTCAAAGAGGAGATAGGAGACGCGCCCGAACAACCACGAACGAGAACGAGCAGAGCGTGGGTTTTATCTGGTTCAGCCTCTCGGAAGAGATAATAGCCCTCGTCCGACCTTTCTTTATATCAAAGAGAATACAAGGGGAACTCGGCGAGATCGGCAGGTCTCGGCGAGTAGTATCTGAAAATCTAAGCGCTAAGGGTGTAAAACTCAATGCCAGGATCCTCTAAGCGCCGTGGGGCCTGTTTATATAATCTGAGAAAACCGACCACCGAGGAATATCGGGCGGGCTAACTACGAGATGAATGTGAACTCGGTACATGCCGATATAACCTCGATAGATAAAGTAAGCTCCTAATCTTAGGGATCACGACTCCTACTCCAATCCGGGAAACCAACGTCCGGGTCTTCACGTAGTCGCGCAGAACTCTGTCCGAGCCAGACTCAAACAGGAATCCTAGGCCGTTACGCACCGTGCCAACCAGGAAGCTGTTCGGCAGGATGCACACGGGCCCGACAGAACCTTCCAGGGGGCTGGGCCCTGGTAGGCCGTTCGATTGGGCCGTCAGGGAGTGGGCCATGGCAAAGGGCCGTAATTTAATCCCCGACAGTATTGTTCTCAGCTTTGATGATCTCCCGGCGTAGGAGAATTTTCTCGTGGTCGTGGTCGGTGAGGCGCCGAAAAGTTCATATCTCAAGGATGTGCTGGCAGGCGGGATTGCCACGTATGCCAGAATTGTTCACCGTTGGACCGTCGAGTATCGCTGGGCTTGTTCCCAGCTTGGAGCTGACGAGGAGCCGGCTTTATTCGCAGCTTGTTCGTCGAGGTGCCAGGCTTGTTCTTGGCTCGGAGTTGATGAGGTGCCGGCCTTGCTCTCAGCTTGTTCGTCGAAGTGCCAGGCTTGTTCTTGGCTCGGAGCTGACAAGGTGCTGGCCTTGCTCTCAGCTTGTTCGTCGAAAGGGTATCGGTGAAGCGCCAAAGTGATTGTTGACGTTCGAGGTCCTGTGTCATAAGAAAATATCAAACATAACACAAGCGCGGATATGTTCATGAAAAATAAAACCCGACAAAAATAAACTTGTTTTGAGGTTTTTTTTTAAGTTGGCTTTCCTAAATCACAAATGCTATATGTGGTCTTAGAAAAGCCTGTCTGAAAACTTTGCTTTCAGGAATTTTTCGAAGAGTTGTGATGGTCGTATTGCGCAGCTTTGCTTCCTTTAGTGCTCGTGTTGTTGAATTAGCATGCTTCGGTGAAGTTTCTTGAAAGACGGTGGAGGATCATGCTCTAGTATTCCATTGTGATGAATTACCTCCACAGCACGGCCTTGCCCCTAGTGTGCAGCCTCATCAAACCTAGAGACTTTGGGAATGGCTGAAATTGGCTGATGGATGACGGGTTTGATATGAGGATTTGTGCCTTGACTTTTGCCGAGGATGGCAGACAGCTGTCTCCTCTTTGCTTTAGGCGTTGTATGCCGGCTTGGTTGAGCGGGGATATGATGTTTTCCCTTTCGCTCGCTTGTTGAATTTGGGATTTTTGTTGATGAGCCGCCTACCTTTGTGGACTAGTTAATCCTCGCTGGCTTGTTTGTTTTGATAGGGCCCTTGTTTATGCTTCCGAGGTTGACGAGCAGCTTCACACCGGTTAGACTTTGACCGACCGGGTAGCCTTCTCCCGCATCTTTTCCTATGTTTCATCCCGGAGCTTTAGTGTTGATATGCCTGACGGGGTAGGCATATTGATGCATCTTGTCGCTATAGGTTAACCCCGTGGCTTGATGTCTTCGTTGGTCTGAGACTGCCAGGGAGCGCGTCTAGCGTGGAGGATTAATCACTTTGACGTGACCCAAGTAATCACCTTGCCGTCCTTGAGAGCATCCACTTGACATGTGTTCTTGTGCTTTGGTGTGTAGGTTGCTCACCTGCGGGTACTTCCGATCATGATCTTTTTTGAACTCCGTCTTGAAAGCTCAAAGACAGGCAATTCTTTTGTTGACCAGCAAGATGTAAAAATAAGGAAAAGTTGTCTTATGTAGACGCTTTGACATCTTGTTTTCAAAGGGAAAATTCCTCCAAAGAAAACTTTAGCTCACGTATGCAATTGATTGTGCATCATGAACTTTTCCGGGCAGAAATTGTTTTTTTTTGTGTTTTCAAAGGGAAAAGTCGTCCAAAGAGAACGGCAACGTGCGTACCTTTGCCCTCCAAGAGAAAATTCATCCAAGGAGGGGAAGTTACGAGATGTACCTTCTCCTTGATTGTGTTGGAGTGGAGGCGATGTCACCATACGCCCACAGAGTTTCGAAGAGGCGGTCGTGGCAGTCGTGTTTGTGCTTGGCCATCGTCTTCTTGGGGCGCGGGGCTCCCAAAGGAACGCATCATGACGTGTTGGAAGGTTGAGGCGGTGTTGAAGGATAGCCTTCGGGATGCCGGTGTTGTTGTAGAGGCACCAAAATTGGAGTGCGGTGTTGCCCCCAGTGTGAGTGTAGTTGATGTAGTCGTGACGGTGTAAGGGAGCAGCACAACTTCATAGTTGTTGATGATGAGGTGCTGCTGCCGGAAGATGATCTTGCCCCCAGAGTAAGAGGTGTTGACGGCTTGAAGTTGTGATGGTTGGACGATGAGCCTCAACGGCCAAAGCCGTGTTTGAAGCTGCCTCGTTGACTTCCAAGGGAGCTCCTTGACAATGATTGTTGGGACAGGGTGTATAATTGCTTCATCTCATTGATGGGCGGAGAAGCTGTGGTTTTGGCCATGATGTCGGCCCTCGGAGTAGACCGTCCTTATTGATTCTCCCTTGTTTGGATGGAGAAGAGGTACTTGGTGTCTGCGTGATATGCTTCTTGGACGAGGTACGACGACGGGTTACCGGCAATGCATTGTGGCGTACCGTGGTTATTGAGGAATCCGCTAATGATGTAGCTAGGAGTGGGGTTTGCTCCCACGGTGTTGATGTAGGGCGTTGAGAAGACATCAACGGTGTGATGAAGTACGGGGGTCGCTCCCGAGAAGTTGAATAGGGCGCTAGACGGTCGCCGTCGTTGAAAGTCGTGGGAGTTGCCCTCACCTTGTTGAGTCAAACCTGAGAAGAGTGTTGATCATGGGGCGGGAGGCACGGGCGCTGCTCCCACAGTGTTGGTGTAGTGTGCCGAGATGATGTCGATGACGTAGAAACGTGTGGGTGCCCCCACAGTGTTGGCGTAGTGCGTCAAGAAGTGTGGAGAAGCGTGGGGGTTGCCCCCACGGTTGATGTAGAGTGCAGGAAGAATGTCTCCAAGGAGTGGGAGGCGTGTGCGTTGCTCCCATGGTGTTGATGCAGAGCGTCAAAAAGCCATCGATGAAGTGTGAGGTTGCTTGCAGAGCGTCAAAAAGCCATCGATGAAGTGTGAGGTTGCTTCCATGATGTTGGATTGAGCGCCAGGAGATCATTGGCCATGGGGTAGGAGGCGCAGACGTTGCCCCCACGGTATTGAGTTGATCCGCCACGGTGTTGAGTTGAGCGCCAAAAGATCGTTGGAAATATTGAAAATTGTGAGTTGATTGCCACCCGCCGATGTTGAGTTGAGGAGTCGGAAGTCCGTTGATGTGGCAACAGGCATGGGGGATTGTTTCCTCCGTGATGTTGAGTTGAGCGCCAGACGATCGTTCACCACGAGGTGGCAAGCGCGGGCGTTGCTCCAGTGGCATCGAGAAAGTACGTCGAGAAGCTTGTTGGACGTGGGGTGGGAGGTGTGGACGTTGCCCCCACGATGACGCATTGTCATGCCAGAAGGATGTCGGTGATGCTCCACGGTGTTGATGTAGAGCGTCGACCAGCCGTTAACGTGCTAGCGAAACGTGGGGTTGTTCCCATGGTGTCGAGTTGAGCACCAGAAAATCATTCGCCATTGGCTGAAAGGCGCTGGTGTTTCTCCCACGGTGCTGTGGAAGCACGTCGGGAAGTCGTCGACGAGGTTGCGAAGCGTGGGGTGCCCCCCACCATGTTGATGAAGCGCATCGAAAAGCCGTTGACGATGTAGAAGAGCGTGGTTTGCCCCCCACGGTGTTGATGTAGAGCGTCGAAGATTATTGGTGGTGACGTCTTGTAATCGTGATCCTTATTGTTGATGGCCGGAAAGAAGTTGTTGGTGAAGCGTAGTCTCAAGGCTCCGCTAAGTAGTTTTGCCATGCTGGGTGCTCGCCTTGCCCCTAATGGAAGGCTTGCGTTGGTGGCGTTCGTTGACTTGCCCCCATTGTGGGCGGATGCAATTAGACTGGTGGGACGAAGAGTAGATGATTTGACATGCCCCCGGCATTTGTTGCCGAAGATGCCGTCTCGACGTTGCTTGACTTGCCGCCATCGTGGATGCATGCAATTGCACTGGTGTGACGGGGAGTCGTTGATTGGACATGCCCCCGGCCTTTGTTGTCGAAGATGCCGCCTCAGCGTTGCTTTATTTGCCGCCTTGGAGACCATGTTCCTTTATGTAGGATAGAAAAAGAAGAAGAACAGGGCGAATACGCTTCGAGCCTATGAAATAGGCGAAGCGGACTTCGAGCCCCAGCAACAGAGATGGGAGGAGACCCAGGTCCCACCAGGCGTGCCAAATTTTTGACGCACACAAATTCCGCTGGGATTTTGCAGGCGTGCCAATGTATTTATCAAAAACGCACAAAAGAAGGGGACAAGAACGCTGATATTTCATTATCGCAATAAAATACAAGTTCTTGTTGAGATTGCGCTCCGTAGCCATGTTGGTTGGCTATCTTGTGTAGACGATTGTGATAATTCTAGATCCTTGTGCCTCGGAAGGCTACCTAGTTAATTACATCCGCGAGGGGATATGCGGAACACCGCCGATTAAGCCGTGAGGCTGTCTTCTTCTTCTCTTGTCTTGTGCTTCACCGTGATGGGGGGATGTAAGGTGTAGTTGGCGACGGCAAGATACGTGGGGTCACACCGCCCAAGCAGTGCCTAGCACAGCTGTTGTTGACTATGTCCGTCCGTGTCGCTTGAATTTGTATCTTCAGGCTTCACGCTGGTGTAGTTGTACTTGGGAGAATGTACGGATTAGCACTTGACTTGGAGTGATTAGCACTTGACTTGGAGTTGAAGTAGACTGCTTGTTGGCGTCATCAGGGAAGTTCCGGCGTGTCCGGGGTTGGATGTTGACATTGAGGGACTTGATCACCATGGTCTTTATTTTTGTTGGAGCAGAGCGTAGATCAGTACCGTGGAATTAGGATCTCCACGATACCGCTGGCCTTCAGGGTCTTGATATTTGAGATTTTTCTCCCTAACAGAAAGTTCCTCGTTAGGAGCTGCGTCGGTAGTCGGCAAGGTTCTCAAAGTCGCTAGTCGCTAGTCGGGCGGCGAGGTGGGGACTAGGGTTAAACGGGATTAATCGGACACATAAATCGGCACTAGTCGGAATTAATCAGGATTAATCATTAATCGGTTCTAATCGGAGGACAATCGACTAGAGATTAATCGGGGACTAATCGGGGATTAATCGGGATTTTTAGAACCTTGGTAGTCGGTCTTCGGTTTCCTCGAGCGGAATATGATTCCGCTAAAGAAAACTTGATGAATGGGGCTTGAGGACGATTCTTCCTAGCAGAACGTGTTTCCGCTAGAGAAAACTTGATATTTTATGCAATATCGTTCTGGGCTTCTCCGTTTTATGTCGATGATGTTGGCAATAATCCTGTGCAAATAGGCATGGACATGTGTGTGTTGCGTTGAGTTTCTGTTAGTTACATGCGTGTGTGGAACAGGCCTCTGAACCTCGCTGCGTTCGCGGTGGAGACTAGGTATCCGAGGCCGATTCTTGCGCCATGATCGTGCATGCTGTGCAATGCGAGTAGGCAGGAGATCGAGCCGGGTTTGTAGCTGATAGTGGACTGTACGCGTGTGTGTACTTAATACAAGAAAAACCCAAAAAGCAGCGCAAGTTGGCTGCGCCCAAAATTCTCTTGCTCTCGCGTTTGTTCTTCAGAGTTTCAGTTTCGTCAGTTACTGTAGCTCGTCTGACAACGCGTTTCTGAGGAAAATCTTAGCTAGTTCTTGAGTTAATTTCGATTCTAGTCCCAACATTTGGTATCAGAGCCACGTGTTCTGTGATCTATTGGCGAGTAAGGAGCGATGGCGGACGACGACGTCGTCGTCGACTCCGGCGAGAACAGCGGCGTCGGCGGCACAGGTGGAAATGGCGGCGGTGTTACGAACACCGGCGTGACCACACCACCGCGCTTGACACTGGGCACAGGCGGTGGCGTGCGCGAGGTGGTGGTGGAGCGAGTCGTCAAGGACGTGGGCGCGTCGGTGGTCTACCCCGAGTTGACGCGCACGAATTACCACGAGTGGGCGCTCGTGATGAAGGTCAATCTGGAGGCTTCCGGCCTCTAGGACGCGATCGAGGGTGCACACATCAAGCGCCGCGAGGATCGGCTGGCATTGGCGGCCATCCTTCGCGCGGTGTCGTCGGAAATGCGCTCGACGCTCGCGGTGAAGGCGACGGCGAAGGAGGCGTGGGCATCAATCCGCCTGGCGCGCATGGGTGTTGCCCGTGTGCAGGAGGCGCATGCCCAGAAGCTCCTCAAGGAATTCGAGAACATCTCCTTCAAGGAAGGTGAGAAGCTTGACGATTTCTCCGTTCGGATTCAGGATTTGGCCAGCAAGATTCGCTTGCACGGTGAGAAGATCGAGGAGCTGCGCATCGTCAAGAAGATGCTGCACGTCCTTCCCTCACAGTACTCCCAGATTGCATTTTCGATCGAGACCCTGCTCGATCTGAAAACCTTGACGGTGGATGAGCTGGTGGGGAGGCTACGCGCGGCAGAGGACCGTTTCGACGTCGAGGCGGCGACGGACAAGACAGGGCGCCTGCTCCTAGCAGAGGAGGAGTGGCTGGCTAAGTACAAGCACAAGCAGCAGCCTGAGTCGTCATCCTCCAACACCTCCAACGGCGGCAACAAGGCTGGACAACACGGGAAGGCGAAGGGCAGAGCGCGCTCTGACGGCGGTGACTCCTCCATCAAGCTCATGTCCAAGGGCACGCCTCGGCGCCGTGGCAAATGCCGCAACTGTGGCGTCTATGGCCACTAGGCCAGGGAATGCAAGAACCCACGCCGAGACCAGAAGGAGGTGGCTCATGTGGCGCAAGGAGGAGGCCAAGAACCGGCGTTGCTCCTCGCGGAGACATCCGTGGCGCCGTGTGCGGCGACCTCTGTCGAGCACCTGAACGAGGCAAAGGCGATCTCGGAGGACTGTGGCGGCAATATGTGGGTGCTCGACACTGGGGAGAGCAATCACATGACAGGCAACAAGGTGGCGCTCACCTCACTTGATGAGAGGGTGCGTGGCTCTGTCCGGTTCGGCGATGGATCCGTCGTCGAGATTCGCGGCCTTGGCTCTGTTCGTCTCCAGACCAGGAACCAGGGGCAAAGGTGTTAACCGAGGTATACTACATCCCTCAATTGAAGAGTAATATCATAAGCTTGGGTCAATTGGAGGATAGGGGGTGCAGGATCGTTGTACAGGGAGGCGTGTGCAAGGTGTTCAACAGTGATAACATATTGCTCGCGGCGGCACAACGAGCAACAAATCGCCTGTACCTGTTGAAGATCAATGTGGGTGTGCCACTGTGTCTGATGGGGACCACGGATCAAGCTTGGCTATGGCACTCCCGGTTTGGGCACTTGAACTTTCGAGCACTGCGTGAGCTTGGTGCGAAGGGCATGGTACAAGGAATGCCAGCTGTGGACAGGATGGAGGAGTTCTGTGAAGGGTGCGCTCTTGGGAAGCAGCACCGCACATCCTTCCCGCAGGTGGCTGTATACCGTGGCGAATGCGGGCTTGATTTGTTCCACGCTGATCTCTGTGGGCAGATCAGGCCGAGCACGCCTGGAGGGAGAAACTACTTCCTATTGATCATCGACGATTACAGTCGATTCATGTGGATTGAGCTGTTGAAGACGAAGGCCGAGGCATTCCAATACTTCAAGAAAGTTCAGGCTTTGGCAGAGAATGAGCAGAGCAGGCAGCTAAAAGCTTTTCGCTCCGATCGGGGTGGAGAGTTCAACTCACTTGAGTTTGAGGCATATTGCGACGAGCATGGGATCAAACATTTCACCACAGCACCATATTCACCCCAGCAAAACGGTGTTGTGAAGCGGCGCAACCGCACGGTGGTGGAGATGGCTAGGTGCATGCTCAAGAGCAAGGGGATGCCGGTGTATTTTTGGGGTGAAGCTGTGAAGAGGGCAGTATACATTCTGAATCGATCACCAACAAGAAGCTTGAAGGGAAGCACACCATATGAGGCATGGTATCGTAGGAAGCCCAATGTGTCTCACATGCGCACCTTTGGGTGTGTGGTTCTATCAAGCCTCTCGGGCCCGGTGGTGACAAGCTCTCTGATCGCTATGTGGCCATGGTGTTGCTGGGGAATGAGCCGGGATCAAAAGCTTATAGAGTGTATAATCCAGTCTCAAAGAAGGTCCATGTCACCACGGATGCAGTGTTTGAAGAACAGCATGCATGGAATTGGAGTGATGTGGGCTGTGAGACATCACAAGAAACCTTTGATGTGGAGTTCTTCACGGTGGCAGGAGGAGCTGATGAACACAGTGTATCTCCCTCACTGACTGATCAAAGTACACCTGAATCAGCCCCTGGATCAAGCTCATGGAGCCCTGTAACTAGAAGTGAGTCCACACCAGTACAGCAGGGAACTCGTTTTGTAACCCCTCTTCGAGGACAAAGCTTTGATTCTGAAGGAGTACCTCAGAGATTCAGGCCTATAAAGGATCTGATGGATACCACAGATGTAGTGACAGAATTTGAGTATAGTGGCCTATGTCTAGTTGCTGCTGAAGAACCTGCAAGTGTGGAAGAGGCACTAGAAGAGAAAGCATGGCATGAGGCTATGGAGGCAGAGATGAAATCAATCCTTGATAATAGGACTTGGGAGCCAGCAGTGCTACCACAAGGACACAAGGCTATTGGGCTTAAGTGGATCTACAAAGTAAAAAAGGATCCAGAGGGCAATGTGATCAAGCACAAAGCTCGATTAGTGGCAAAAGGCTATTGTCAGAAACAAGGAATTGACTATGTTGAGGTTTATGCTCCGGTAGCTCGAATGGAGACTGTGAGAGTGATGTTGGCACTAGCAGCACATGGTGGCTAGGAGGTGCATCATCTTGATGTCAAATCAGCTTTTCTCAATGGTGATTTAGCTGAAGAGGTCTATGTGCAACAACCACCTGGGTATGCAGATGGCAGCATCAAAGTACTTAAGCTGAAAAAGGCACTGTATGGCTTACGGCAAGCACCAAGAGCATGGAATGCCAGACTTGACAAAGAGCTGCTTGGGTTGGGGTTCGGAAGGAATCCTTTGGAACATGCTGTATACACAAGAGGATCAGACCAAAACTTGCTACTTGTTGGTGTATATGTAGATGACATGATCATAACAGGACCAAGTAAGAAGGAGATTGCCATGTTCAAGGAACAAATGATGAGAAATTTTAGCATGAGTGATCTGGGGCTGTTGAGCTACTACTTGGGCATAGAAGTACACCAAGATGCTGAAGGGATAACACTTTGTCAGAAGTCATATGCTACAAAGATCTTGGAAATGGCAGGAATGGCAAGCTGCAATCCGTGCCATACACCCATGGAGAACAAGCTAAAACTGAGCAAAAATGGGGAAGGTTTGCCTGTGGATAACACAATGTTCAGAAGCATGATTGGCAGCTTGAGGTACCTAATCAATACTAGGGCAGATCTTGCATACTCTGTTGGAGTTGTCAGTAGATATATGGAGGCTCCTACATCCAAACATTGGGCAGCAGTAAAGCAGATTTTGCGCTATATTGCAGGGACTCTGAACTATGGTTGCAGGTATGGGAGAAGTCAAGTTGCTGAACCAGCACTCATTGGTTTTAGTGACAGTGACCATGCTGGTGACATAGATGACAGGAAGAGTACTAGTGGGTACGTTTTCTTCTTGGGATCAAGCTTGATCACTTGGACATCGCAGAAGCAGAAGGTTGTGGCTCTTTCATCATGTGAAGCTGAGTACATGGCAGGTTCTGCGGCTGCTTGCCAGGGAGTGTGGATCAGTAGATTACTGAATCTACTGACAGGAAGAAGTTCACCAATGGTAAACCTGTTAGTTGACAACAAATCTGCAATAGCATTGTGTAAAAATCCTGTGCACCATGAAAGAAGCAAGCATATTGACACAAGGTTCCATTACATCCGAGATTGTGTCGAGGATGGAATTGTGGAGGTTGATCATGTTAGCACTGAAAAACAAGTCGCTGATATACTGACGAAGCCCCTGGGAAGAGAAAAATTCATTGAGTTGCGGGAACAACTTGGTGTGGTTGAACTGCAGCGTGATTAGATGGTGAATTGTTGGCAATAATCCCGTGCAAATAGGCATGGACATGTGTGTGTTGCGTTGAATTTCTGTTAGTTACATGCGTGTGTGGAACAGGTCTCTGAACCTCGCTGCGTTTGCGGTGGAGACTAGGTATCCGAGGCCGATTCTTGCGCCATGATCGTGCATGCTGTGCAGCGCGAGTAGGCTGGAGATCGAGCCGGGTTTGTAGCTGATAGTGGAGTGTACGCGTGTGTCTACTTAATACAAGAAAAACCCAAAAAGCAGTGCAAGTTGGCTGCGCCCAAAATTCTCTCGCTCTAACGTTTGTTCTTCAGAGTTTCAGTTTCGTCAGTTACTGTAGCTCGTCCGACAGCGCATTTCTGAGGGAAAATCTTAGCTAGTTCTTGAGTGAATTTCGATTCTAGTCCCAACAGATGACGGTGCACAGTGCCGCGTGGGGCACAGGCCGTCATTTATTCCAGTGTGAGGTGTGCGTCTTGCCGAACATATATCTTGGCGGTGAACATGACGGTTTTCTTGTGAATCAGCATGGTTGGCATTGATGTTTTCAGGATAATCTCCAGTGCAGTAGTAACCAGCATCTTGAGCGTGTAGTGTTGTTCCTCACGGCCATTCAAATATGTTCGAGCAATTGAGCATCATTGTCCTGGCAATGTGGGAGCTAGTGAAGGAAAAGAGCCGTGCTGGGGCCGTCGCTGTAGAAACACGTCAGGTCGTCATTGCCGCGCGTCCGAACTGGGCCGAGGAGGATTCGATCGGAATGCTGCCGTCGTGCTGGGCTGGAGCGCCGGCGTCGTAGGGAGATGCCAAGGCCGTGGAGGTGCTACGCTGTTCTGCTGTGGAAGGAGATTGATGAGCACTAGGTCGGCCCGATCTTCTGGAGAGAACGATACGTCGATTTGCGAGACGAAGATGTTGTGATTTTCATCTACCAACCAACGAGGGCAAGAAACCAGCAATCGCAATACCACCAACTCGAGTGTTATCAACCGTGTCCAACACGATCGATTTTAATCCCTGCGAGCAATCGAGAAACTTGCAAGAATCAAGTAGATAGCAATTGAAATAAATCAATCTCTCAAATCAATGGTGAGGTTCTGTTTTCCGTATCGGGCGGTCTAGTCGACACGCGCAATCACGGGGAGGGACACACAAGGGGTCTACCAAACACAACAAAACCTAAAAGACGACGTACGACGGCGGAGGCCATATATAGAGTGGCGACCAGCATGGGGGCGCTGTCCACCACCCTAGGGTCGGCCACCACCAAAACTCTAAGATACATGGGCCATAGGCCCAAAAATAAGGTGATGCAACACCCTGAAATTATGCCCCGTGATCTTCTTCGGCGTTTTGCCGGCGCTGCTGGAGGAATTCTAATGTGGGCCTGGATCCATTGGAAAGCTTATCTCGAAAGCTTTCCAACAAGTGGTCGCATGCCGAAATCGGAGTTCGGGAGCCCGAGTTACGCCCGTTTGGAGTCGACGGGCTGCTGGATGGCCGAAACGGGTTCTCTAGCATCTTTGGCTTCCATATGGGCCTTTCTTGGTGCGTGGTCCTTCGTCGTGGTGCATGCTTGATGCGCTGGTCCTTTTTTTTGGGCTTGAAAGGCCGAGCTCCTGGATTTAGGCCCCTAGGCGATGACGGAGTAGTAGACTGTGCGGTCGGGGAGGAAGTAGACGAAGTAGAGGCAGCGGTCATATCCTTCATGTTGATGTCGTCATCAGAGATGGGGTTGGAGACGCCGTCCGCGCCCTGCCGCCGGTGCGTGGACACCGGCCGCTCACGTGTAGGAAGGATCGTCACCGGCCGCCTTGAAAGGGGACGCCATTGGGAACCCGCGCTGGAGGAGACGTTAGAGGAGACGCCGCCACCTGGGCCCGTGCTGGAAGAGACGCCGCCAATGGGGGCCGCGCCGCCAGGGTGTATGGGCGCCGATGGCGCTGTCGCCGCGCCGGGCCGAAGGCCAAGCCGCCGCCAGCCCGAGGAAGAAGCCAAGAAGGAGATGCCGAGGCGCGTCGGAGAAGAACACAGGGGCTTCGGGTCGCCGATGCTTCCCTTGCCGTGCCATCAGCGCCGTCGAGATTCCATGCCGCCGTTCCAGAAGCACTGGCTAGCCGCGCTGGGCTCACGCTGCCGCCGTTGAAGATCGGGAACGGGGGAGCACACTACCACCCATGCGCCGACGAGGAAAAGGGATCGTCGTGTTGGAGTTATTGTCGGGTCGCCGGAGTAGATGCCTCCATGGAGATGCCGCGCTGGGCCGAGGGGAGCTAGAGGCGAGGCCGCCGCCTTGGGCACCACATGCGTCGGCAAGGGAAAAGGGAGCGCCGATGCTGGGTGTCGCGCCGGGGCGCCGTGCTGGAGAAGATGGGGCGGTCTGTGTTACCGCCACCGTGAGGGTCCCGGTTGCTGGTGGGAGTCCCGATGTATGCTTGCTGATCGGGAGTGATAAACGTACTACCGGCCCAGCCAGTGTCGCCGCTGTGCCGAGATGCACTACTGCAGATCGGGGTAGGCCAAGCGGCTCGTAAGGCCTGTGCAAGCGGTTTTAGAACCGCTTGTGCAATCATGACGATGCCCGAGGGCATCAAGCGCCCTCGAGCCGCTAGTGAAGCCCCTCTGCAAGCGGTTCGCGGGGCGATGGCGCGGACGGGCCTGAAGGCCACGTGGGGCTCTCTGCAAGCGGTTGGAGCCACAAACCGCTTGCAAAGAATCTCCATAGCGGTTGAACGCTTAGCATAAGCGTCTTGATTTAATTGCCACCTTGTTAATTCATTTGGTGGCGCAAATAGATATTTAAATATATATTTAATGAGGATTTTTTATTTGTCGTTTAAATTTAAATACATATCGATGAGCATATAATTAGCGATCACACAAGCTTAAATATATTTATATTAGATAATACATGTAATAGTGTACACTTTATATGCACCGCCAAATTTACAAAGTTTATAATTAATATACATTGTGCAAAATGGACCAAGCAGTTCATTGTTTTCTTGCGATTACTCTTCTTGGCGCTCTTTGACGACGTAGAAGTCGTCCCTAGTTAGATTCGTGTTGGAATATGGTTCTCGATAATGGAACTCGCATACAGGAGTTAATGACCTCATCGAGAATGAAGCGAATAGTTGTTCTCGTAATGCGAGCACCCGATGATATGGTAACACTTGAGTATGTTTATCCATGTCGGCCGCCAATTCAATTAAAGTGAAAATAAATAAATCGTGCACCCATGTAAATTAATGGAGTACATAAGAACGTTATTAAGTTGTTGCTAGATGCATGGTTGCGTGCATATATATCTGAACCTCTTGAGGAGTTTGAGGCTCAAGCTCACCGTGGCACATCATTTGGATATAGTGGAACACATAGTAGCCACATAGGTTGTTTCCATGATTGTTGTTTTACCTATGGTCGATCGCGGGCAATTACAGATCAATAATAACAAGAAATATTAATTGTCAAAGGGCAATTACGTCGTTTTAAGCGTGCCCGATCGCTTATCTTGACATCAATTCCTTCTTAAAAGCGTCCTTTTCGAATCTCTTGAAAGCTCAGAACGCCTTGTTAAGGAGGTCAATTATCCTTGGTATTCTTTTGCGGTTTTCTCTGTGAGTCTTGGGCGATGATCATGCTTTGGTCAAGCTTTATGATTATAAGGATCGATGGAACCTATTTATATATTACCTTGATTATGACATGTAATTAAACAATATATAGTGTGCCATCAGTGCCTTAAGCAATATAAGAACGAGATGTTAGTGAGGACATCGACGCACTTAAAGTTGAATGGCAGAAATATGTATGGCTTGTAGTGTTGTTGTACTAGTGCATGTACAACGTAGTCGTGGATTTCCTTTGGTTTTTCAGGGTATTGCCCGACTTCCTCGTTGACCAACCAAGGGTCAAGAAAGCCAATCGAGTTCGGCTTCTACTTTCTAAGTCTTTGTATCTCCATTCTACAGAAAATGGGTTAATTGAGTTAATTAATTAGGGTTCTCGGCAAGCAGCATGTATAGATATATATATACATCTTGTGGAGTCGACACTCGCAGGCACCAGTAGGTCATGAAGGACATGTTGACGGCGTCTCCATGGTACACATTGTACCAGTCTTCAAAATCAAGATTTATCAATTGATCATTCCCTCGAAACAAATGTTCTTCCTGAAATGAGACGCAACAATGAGCATATCCCCTGGCGGACATGTGTTCGTACCATTCATGCGCGCGTCGCATCTTGACCGGTAGTTTTCGTATGTCCTTAGGGTCTAGCAACGGTGGCCCGGCTTAAATGGCCACGACTTGCGTTGGAAGATCATCGATTAATCCACAGGCGGCTTCTATGTTATCAAGGCCAGCTTCCCTCATGAAGTCATACTCCATCTGTAGACGTTTTGCCTCCTCCTGTTCTTCCTTGCTCATGTATGTGCCCGGAGGTTGTTTACTTTTGAAGACGTGCTTTCTGATAGTTCTTTGATAGTGCTATGGCTGCTGCTCATGTCTCCGAAAGGATTCATCCCATCGGTACTCAAACCGAACCTTATGTTTCTGACCTCGTCTGCGAAGTCTTTGTACTTCCGATCGACCATCCTCCACTGCGAGCCATCTGCCGGATGCCTAAGCATTCCGTCAACCTTACGCTCTTCTTTGTGCCAACGCATCATCTTTGCATGTGCTTTGTTTGCAAACATACGCTCCAGCCTTGGAATCAGAGAAAAACACCACAACGCTTTTGCCGGTGCTCTCTTCTTCACACGCACCCCATCTACTTCACGGATCGTCACGCCGTCTTATACGGGGTTCCTTGCACACTTGGACAGGTATCCAAGTCGGCATATTCACGCGATATAGGACACGGTCGTTCGACATGCATGTATCTTCCGTACTTTCAATCCTAAGGGACACAGGACCGTTTGGCTTGATCGTGGATTACGGCGGTGTTATCTTTGGGAGCAACTTCTTTATGGCGACGACAACTCATCGAAACCCTTATCGACACACCATTCACGACCTTCCATTGCATGAGCTCCGATGTAGTCGTAGCTTCTTGTGCCTGACCACAATTTGGGTACAAAAGAGTTCTCTGGTCCTCCAACAATCCCTGATACTTCTTATATTATTTGTCCTCTGTGATATCTCCCTCTGCGTCACGCAACATCTGGTCCAGGTCATCATCCACACCAAACTGATCGCCTTGTGTATCTTCTACGTCCTCGTATGTCGTCGCGTCCGGCATACCATCATATGTCACTTCCTCTTCGTCGGCTTCTTTTTCGTCTTCTATGCTGGTATGCTCTACTTCGTCGTGGTGAGTCCAACATGTATAGTTCGGCATGAAACCTCTCATCAACAAGTGGCCCTATATCCATCCTCGCATTGAGTGCTCTTTCTCGTTCCTGCAATCTACGCACGGACACCATACGAAGCTTCCTGAAGGCAAGTCTCGAAATAAGACATCGAGAAAAGCATTCACGCCATCGATGAACTCCCTTGTCCGACGATCCGCATACATCCATTGCCGGTTCATCTGCACCAATTAAATTAATAAGAACACTTATTATATTTTTCAAATTAAAATATTTAACTCGAAATAACTAATTGTTGTATTTTTTTAATTACCTCTAAACTTTCTTGATTTTTATAGCTAAACCAACTAAATCTCACAAATTAAAAACTTTTTTCAAAAATATTTTTAATTACATTTCATACACAAAAAAAATTATTACCAACCTAGCAAAAAACCTACATCTATGTAGCTCTATAGCAAATGGAATAATCACCCTACCTACTATTTTAAACTAATGTGAAACTAAAACCATCCAATAGATCACCACATTGCCTCAAAAGATCTAGAAGGGAGAGCTAGCTAAGGCACCAGGCTAGATCTTGCTCTCTAAAACAAATAATCACCCTACCAACTAATTTCAACATCTTATACATCATCAAGAAAAGGATACAAAACTAGTATGAGACTTAAAACCCCCAATAGATCTACATCTTGCCTCAAATTATCAAAAGAGAGAGACTATAGCAAAACAAACACCCTTCAATTCAAACAAGATTATTTAATATTTCTCCACATCCAATGCAAAAAGATAAGCAACGTCCATATGAAAATGATGTTGAGACCATGTTTACTTACCTTGCAAACCTTAATTTGGAGCTATTAGTCTCAATTAAAAATTTTGGCAGCAACTCCCTTGCATTAACAGCTCAACCCGTCAGTGCTACTGCGCGAGCTGCTCGGGGAGGACGAAGGGGTTAAATGCACTGGGCGGAAAGGAAAAGCATATGCAAGCGGTTCGTGATACAACCCGCTTGCACAGATAGCACACTGTAAGCGGTTCTTATCACGAACCGCTTACAGAGTAGTGCAAGCGGTTGGTGATACGAACCGCTTATAGTGTGATATCTCTACAAGCGGTTTGTATCACAAACCGCTTACATATGCCCTTTCCCGCCACCCTCCCACCCGTTGGCCACGAACCGCTTGTGGCGATCGGGTCGCAAGCTGGTTAAAGCGAACCGCTTGTGATGAGCCGTTTTTGAAGCCCCGATCCGCAGTAGTGATGGAAACTACGTCGGGCACGTTGAGTGGAGAGGATGGTGTTGCAGGCGGCGGTGTCTTGGTCGGTGGTGAACACGGTGTGGTGCAGACATAAGAATCGGAGTCGGCGCGAGGACGTACGGCAATGTGTCGTAGCGTAGTATGCTGACAGCGTCGTGTGTTGAGCATGGAAGGGTGTGCGGCGTTTGTGCTGCATGCTTTGGCCAGAAGAAAGACGAAGAGATTAGTAGATTAGATTAACGTAATTGCTATTTTGCAGGTGCCTGCAATTAGTCAAAACGTGCAGACGCAAAAAATTCCACTTTCTTTCAACTGTTTTTCCACATTTGCATTTATAGAAGAAACACTTCGCGATAGTGGAATTTTTTGCGCGAGGCCGATTTTTGTATAGATATATTTTGTTTTATATTTATTATAGATTTATTTTGTTTTTTTGTTTATTATAGATTTATTTTGTTTTCTTTTTATTATAAATTTTATTTTGTTTTCTATTTTTCACGTCGAGAGATTTTTTGCTAGTATAATTTGCGAAATTGTGCAGGCGCAAAAAATTTCACTAAATTTTTACTGTTTTTCCACATTTTCATTTATTGGAAAAAATGTTTTGCGATAGTGGAATTTGTTGCCCGAGGTGTGCATGCGTGTACGTGGCATGTGCCTGCACAAATGCTGAAATTGCAGGCGCCTGTCCCCCGGGGCAATCAGCCGGATGATCACCAAACCTCTATGCTACGTCTGGCTATGCTTTTATAGGGGAGAGAGATTGAGATGGGCACATACAAAAGAATAAAACTGAGTTTGTTACGAACACTTATCCTCTGATTAATTACCCACAAAATTATTTAATCAAATAATTACAGGATTAATTAATAGGCTTAATTAATAAATTTTTTTTTGCGTCCAACAACAAAACTTTGAAAGAGCAAGGTTAGGGCAGATTTACCAATCCTTACGTACTCGTCAATGGCATCAGCAGGGACACTATACACAAGGATTCTCATGGCAGCCACCACTTTTTGTAATGATGACAAATCAAGCTTGTTGTCACGACCCCCTGCGTCTCCACAGGGAATCCGGCACCATGATCTGATACTAGGCCCAGACAAATACCACATGATGGACAATTCAATGGCTATCATCGCTAGCATTCCATTAATATTCAAAATAACGGAGAATTACAAGGTAGCATCATAAGCTATTACATTAAGACAGGTATTACCAAATATTAAGAACGAATAACATGAACATCAGAGCAGCAATAGCCTTCAGCGACGATATCTAAGCAATTGACCCGGACACCCGCAGCTAGTCCTGCACACCTGAGTTAGCACCCTTCTGGTCCTGATCAGACTTGCAACCTGAATAGTAAAATTATCCGCGATAGTTATAATGAGTACGCGGCTACACAGCAAACAATCCTTAGCAAATGTAAGCAATGGCAAAAATCGGGGAATTGACTGTTTTACACCAAGACCTATTTACTAGTAAATTTTTAGTAAACCAAGTTTTATTTGTTGAATGCATGAATTGAACTAGTCGTCGCGTTACCACAAACATCAAAGGATGGTGCATCATCACACCAGGCCAAACATCAAAGGAAGGTGCATCATCACACCTGGCCAAACATAAAAGGAGGGTGCATCATCACACCAGTCCAATCCCAGCCTACTCTAGTCAAGTTAAATTATTAAAAAGATGGATCTACATGTGCAAACTTTTCCAAGCCATCCATAACCGTGGACACAGCTATCATGATAGTTTTAACTCTGCAGAGTGTGTATAAATTTTCCCACAATCCCCATGTCATCCACTAGGAGATACGGTACAAGACTTTTTCAGCCTACTACGCCCACCACTTCGCCAACCCTCTCTTTTGGTTTCCCCGGCCCCGCCGGTGCCCGCAACAGTAGGGCGCCTACTACGTCTGGACACCACCTGGGGACGTTCCCCAATTAAGCCATTCGGTCTCAGGGACGCACCTACCCCTCAGAGGAGATTGCAAGCCTCCCCCTAGGGCAGCAGTGACGAAATGTAACCGGCCAGCCTACGAGCCAGTGGTTAGTGGGTTTCGTAGTGTACTAAGCTAGGGCCGAAGGCACAAGTGGCTGTACGGTAAGGTTCGGTCTAGCAATACACAAGCTTAAGTCTTTATTAGAGGAGACCTTCGAATCTTCACCACAATCCTGGAAACATCTCTGCCGGGTCTCCCCTAAACAATCTACACTAGTTTAGTTGTTTAGGTTTTATCCAAAACTCCAATACGAAGCAAACGCCTCACAAGGCATATTTTATGGTGAATCGCAAATGCAGTCCTACACATCTAGTCAAGGATAGGCTAGAAAAATAGCAACAGTTTTACAAAAGAGGCTAAGACGCATTAACAGAAGACTAATGCGTATAGGAACTGACACCCTGGTCTAAATGTATGCAGCAGTTCATAAAGAATAACAATAGTTTAGGTAAAATTAGGGCGCAAACATGCAACTTTGCTTGACTGGTAGCGATCGGCCTCGCAAGGAATCATCGACGTTCTCGGGCCACCATCTTCAATGGTGACGTCTCGGCCAGAATCTGAGTATTGATGATCCTCCGCGAGTCCGTTAGGGCTTACGATTCCAACACCACCGACGGCGACGTCCTTGTGCATCTCGGGGTCTCGATAATTTCCCAGAAACCAATCGACACTCATGACACCGGCAAAAATGTCAGAACGGCCTACGCGCAAGCCGAGGCAACAACAAATAAACAGCACGTAGAAAAATCATAAAATCATGAAATAAATACAGTAGATAGTATAGAATATTACGAGACTAGGAAAATTGGTTTGGAGCGAATCGGGCTTACGGTATTGGAAAAATCAAAAGTCGAAGATGCACTGGTCATGGTGAATAGTGTTGAATTGGGGTTATTACCCAACCGTGAGGTAAAAAGGGGAAAAATCCCCTTGTTCTTCATCTCCCCTCATGCTGCCATACACAGGACAGAGAGGTGGGGAGAGAGAGAGAGGGGGGGAAGGGAGAAAGGCACGAGATGCCTAGTGCTGGGTTTAGCCAGGGCTTACCCAGAGGAAGCGCGGAATAACACGTGTAGCGGGGGAGCGCTGCCATATGAGGAATGGTTCCAACACAACCCGTGGCCATCGCACGGAGTACGAGTCTTGGATCACCAGGAGTGAGCGCTCCACGGAGACCCTCTGGGACCATTCTCAATAGGGACCGGTATTGGTCATCACCGAGGGTGATAATGGGCACACATCCCCAGGGTGACGGTCGGCTAGTGAGGGTTGGCAACCCTACTAGACCGGGGTGGGCATGCCATGGCATGTGTGGTGCACAATAGGATTGCGGATTGCCAGATCCTGGAAGGATGGCGGAACTAGGAAAGGTTTGGGGCAACCGGAAGAAATTTCAGAAATGTATAAGCTGGTATGATGATTGGTTAAGTTGGTGGTGTATGGTCAAAGATTGGTCGATTTGTGAGTTGGTTGGCGTGTTTGGATGACGGTTGGGTTTGGGATGCATGGTTAAGATGGAAGACCCTTGTAAGACAAGTTCTAGTTGATGCTAGTTAGGTTGTTTCCAAAAGTCTTATAAACATGGCTGTACGCAAATAAAATAACCCTCTCCTCCAAATGAAGCTTTCTACACTAAATGCATTAAGGGAAATGTTAACTAGCTAGCATTTGGATGACACTGACCTCGCCTTCTTACCTTCTTTAGTCGATGGAGTCGAAGATGACCCTTATGAGTGTCACGAAAACAACGAACTGGACCATGGTGGACCCGAGGAATGTTAGGGGCCGCTCCAGTCACTGATGGACCGTAGTTGATAGGAATTCTTTTGAGTAGATATTTTAGAGACCGCTGTAACTCTAAAACTATTCTTTTGTAATCTAAGATGTGTATGGGCCGCTTTACTAAAGTCGCCTATGGGCGTAAAACTGTGATATAATATTCAGGGATTTTTGTAATCGATGTATGCTTGTATCGGTTATATGGCCTTCCGCGCTAGCGTACTGATCCAGGGGCTAGTGCACGGGATCATCGACCCTTAGGGTAAGTTAAAATTGAGGGGTGAACCAAGCGCGTGTCCAGGCGCAGGTGCTTCGCCACGCACCAACATTTTCGTGACACGGGAGACGGGACATGCTAGACCGCTGCATGGCTCCACTGGACAGCTTCCACCTCTTCCCTTCCACCTTCCAACCGTGGCTGGTTTTCTCGCGACAGAAAGGAGGGCAAGAAGTGCTCCTGCAAGGTGAAGCTGTCACCAGTGGTGCTGCTCAGTGCTTACTACCGGCCGATTGGTCTCCTTTTGTTTTGTTTGCTGTGGTTCCTTCTCTCTCTCCCTTCGCGCTCTCTTCTCTGTATCCTTCTCCTTTTCTTCTCATCTTCCCTCTTTATATCTAGGGAGTGACTACTGTTCTGACATCCGTTCATTAGGCGCTTCGATCGGATGTCTAGAAATGTAACATTTATCGAGCGTAAAGAGGCAAATCCTACGGACCCTCGGTAAAGAAAAAAGTGGCCGACGGTTTGTAGTTTTCCGACGGTTATGTTGAGAACGCTCAATAATTATTACTTTCTCCGACGGGGCAGGCCATTTACCTAGAGTGCGTTAGTGGCTCTCGGCCATTTGACGAAATCACCGACAAGGGGAAATCTTTACCGTGTGTGGAAGTACAACCCTCGGTCATTGCAAACAGTTACCGACAGTTTTTAGAAAACCCTTGGCCATTCATGGGAATGGCCAACGGTAGAACTAAAACTCTCGGCTATCTAAAAGAATAGCCGACGGTTAAAAGAAAACCCTTGGTCATTCAAGGGAATGACCGACGGTTGAAATAAAACTCTCAGTCATTCATGGTGATGGCCGACAGTTAAAATAAAACCCTCGGCCATTTGAGAGAACCCTCGGCCATTCAAGGAATGACCGAAGGTTTAAAGCAAAACATTCGACCATTGTATACAAAGTGATAGGAGATAAAAAGGAATGCATGTACAATTTTAAACAACAAGTGTGTGAGGTTAGTTGGCTAGGTGGGAGAGTTTTATTCAATAGGTCATGGGTTCGAATCCTATGCAACATATATTTATAATTAACTTGATTTAGTGGGAAAAAAATGATGTCAAAGTTCAAATATGTATAGAAAGGTTCATCCTGATAGGAAAATATTTTTTCTATTTCATTTGTTAAATTTGGTCATATTTATTTCACCACATTTCCCTAGTGTTTACCATTTCCGTCGGTGTGTTAAAGCTACTCACTCGTACTTTTCTCGAGTGTTCTCTATTTCCGACGATAAGTGAAAGTCACTCACCCATGCATTTTTCGAGTGCTTCAAAAACTATCGCTAAATTCATTCCCGGAGGTTTCGTCGGTAATTGCATGAATTACCCACCATGGGTGGCCGAGGGGAAGTTACCGACGGTATACGCTCGGCCATATACATGTCCTACGGTATTTTCTAATGGCCGACAGTATTTGCACACTCGGTAAAAGTTAGAAATCTAGTAGTGGTTGTGCGTGGCCCAAGGCCCAGCAGCGCGCGTCCCCCGCCAAAATCGTGTGTGTCCCCATCACAGCTAGCTGCCTACAGCATGCATGCAAAATGAGGTCCACTGTGCATGCAGCGTTGAGCTTTTGCATGCATGCAATGAGGAGGAAAAACTCCGCTTATTTAATTGCATGTGATGATGTAATGCTGGCATCAGCAATTCCATTTTTTGTTTTTCCATAAATAGGCATAACTTTTGAGTGGGTGCTCTAATCCATCAAACGTTTTCACCAACGTGTTCCTCGCATTTTTACGAACAAAACAAAACGCATGTTGCTATATAAATTTTACTAAAACAATTTGGCTATAATATGGAACAATTAATTTAGCACATTGGAACGATACGTCTAGTCTTATGGAACAACTTGATATTTGGTATGCTGAAACAATAAGGTAACCCTAATTGAAACAATATGTCTAGTCTGATGGAACAACTTGCATACCTACTGGAACAATGTATTTGGTCTGCTGAAACAATGAGTCTAGCCTTTCGGAACAATCTATCTTGCCTGCTGGAACAATGAGCCTAGCCTCCCGGAACAATGAGTCTTACTTGCTGGAACAACTTGTATACCTATTGGAACAATGTATTTCGTCTGCTTGGACAACTTGTATACCTATTGAAACAATGTATTTGGTCTGCTGGAACAAGACTAAACCCAATCGGAACAATGTATTTGGTCTGATGGAACAATAATTTTTCCCTACTAGAACAACAAGGTTTGCCTACTGAACAACAAGGTTTGCCTACTGGGAGCTTCAATCGACAGACCGTTTTCACCAATGTGTTCCTCACATTTTTACGACTAAAACAAGACCCATGTTGCTATATAAATTTTTACTGGAACAATTTGTCTATACTAATGAAACAATTAATTTGGGCTATTGGAACAATACGTCTAATACGATGGAACAACTTGGTATTTGGCCTGCTGGAACAATAGGCTAAGCCCAATTGGAACAATGCATTTGGTCTGATAGAACAACTTGCATACCTATTGAAACAATGTATTTGGTCTGCTGAAATAGTAAAAAGAAATGCCTACTAGAACAAAAAAGTTTGCCTACTAAAACAATAATTTTTGCCTGCTGGAACAACAAGGTTTGCATACTGGAACAAATAAAAGTTGACTACTGAAACAATAAGGTTTGTGCTACAAGAACAGTTGAACTTTGCCTACTGGAACAATAACTTTTGCCGTATGAAACAATAAATTTGTCTTCTGAAACAATAACGTTTGCCATCTGGAACAAATAAAGGTTTTGACTATCGGAACAATAAAGTTTGCCTACTAGAATAATAAAGTTTGTCTACTGGAACAATAAAGTTTGTCCTGCTGGAATAGTTGAGCTTTGTTTACTGGAACAATAACTTTTTGCCTTCTAGAACAATAACTTTTTGCCTTCTGGAACAATAACTTTTGCCTTCTGAAACAAATAAGGTTTTGCCTACTGGAACAATAAAGTTTACCTACTGGAACAATAAAGTTTGTCTGTTGGAATAATGAGGCTAGCCTCCCGAAACAATCTATCTTGCCTGCTGGAACAATGAGTCTAGCTTCTCCGAACAATCAATCTTGCCTGCTGGGACAACTTTTATACCTGTTGAAACAATGTATTTGGTCTGCTGGAACAATAGGCTAACCCATTTGGAACAATATGTCTAGTTTGATGAACCACAACTTGTATACCTACTAGGACAATCTATCTTGGTTGCTACAATAATAAGTCTACCCTTCCGGAACAATCTATCTTGCCTGATGCAACAATTGTACCAATAAAAATAAAAATAAAAAATAAAAAAAATAAAAAAGTATTTAAAATGAGTTTATTAGGAATTTAGATGAATTATAAAATTTGTACTACGTGATTTGGACTTCAAATGAAAAACATACAAAAATGAGAAATCGAAAAAGAAAATAAATAAAACGTATGTCTGCTGGGAGAAGCTAGCTAGCCTAGCTTGGGCTGTACGCGCGGTGGGCTGGCGCGGGCGTCCGTCGGTCGGACGTCCGCTCCAAAGCATTTTCGTTATTTCTATGTTTAGCGGACAGATCCGACAGCCGTGGCGCAAGGGCTTATCAGATCTAAAGAAGAAGACACGTGAAAAAGAGACATTTTCTATTTTTCCACAAAAATAGAACTAGGCACGTACGAAAATTTGTTTTTGTGTGCTAAAACTTTTTTATTTCTTGCCAAAAATTCTTTTTCCGCTGAAATGTAGTTTTGATCCATTAAAACATGGTCTTTCCCTGCTCAAACTTAAGTTTTTGCTGTCAAAACTTTTGATTTTCATCCAGAAACACATGGCTTTTTGCATGCTAAAACATAGATTTTTTATCCCGCTAAAACTTGAACTTTTGCCTGAAGAAATTTTGATTTTGTTGTTGGGAAACTTCTCGTATTGACAAAGTTTTATCCATATGTTTTCAAATTTTGTCACTATTGTTTCTATTTTTTAACAATAATTTTGAAAGTTCCCAAGTATTTTATCAAGTTCCAATAGAAATTATGTTTAAAGTTTCACCTGGTTTACGTCAAGTTTCATCAGTGCATTTTAAAGTTTCATCAGTAGAGTTTCTACGTTTCAACAGATATCTTTTTAAGGTTGTATGCTGATATCAGACGTCCGATTTGTGATTTGTGGCGTGCTCGATACTTTTTACATGGCTTAGTGGGTGTGTCGCATCAACAAAAGAACCTTGGAATGGGCTTGCCGAGTAATTTGTCCGGTTTTGACATCTCTGGAAGCAGGGGTTTTGATATGTCCAATGTGATCAAGGATTAAGAATTAAAGTTTTTTTTTTGTTAAAAAACCTTGCTACCGGGTGTAATACAAGGTATAACATACAGAAACAATCACAGAGATAATAAGAACACAAGGATATAGGGTGAAGTTTCTCTTTAATAATTTCAGATCAATGTGTACAATTAGAGGCTTCGCATCTTCTTATATAGCACTTTAAAAAGTTTTGACTAGGTGCAACATGAAACCCACCGTGAGGGGCTCCGGCCGGCCCTAGCCGTACGCATGCTATGCGCCGGCCCTAGCTGGGCCGGGCTCTCTCCCCCCTGGCGGTTTCCCAACATCTTTACTTCATAACCACAATGTATGATTAATGTCATGAAAATAGAACTGCTCGTGCCAAGTGACATAAACCCTGCGGATCCAGGATATTTTTTAAAAGCAGATCTACATCTACAATATTATTAATCAAAGATGAACCGGATCAAATTAAAACAAGAACACCTAACGTAACTCTCATCCTATATAACGGCGCGTCAAGGCGTTCTGATCCGCAGAACCATCGAACCAAAATCACATACCATTAGCCATGTCTCCGGCATTGTGCTTCCTTGGCATCATCTCACTTGCGCTGGCTAGTACTTCGCCGGCGGCCGCCGCCATCGCGGTGCCCGGCAAGGACGCTGCCGCCGTCGAGGCCTCCGCCGTCCCGTCCTCCCTCCAGTTCCTGCAGGCGCACAACGAGGCGCGCGCCGCCGTGGGGGTGCCGCCGCTGGCGTGGAACTTGACGATGCAGCTGGACGCCATGGAGTACGCCACGGCGCTCCGCGCCGACTGCAAGGCGCGGCCGCTCAGGGCGTGGGCCACCGACGCGGCGTACGGGCGGAACATCTTCAAGGGGTACGGCCGCCGGAGCGCGGCGGACGCGGCGGCGATGTGGGTGGGCGAGCGGCAGTGGTACGACCCCGCTGCTAACAAGTGCGCGCCAGGCAAGGTCTGCGGGAGCTACACGCAGGTGGTGTGGCGCGCCACGCGGCAGCTCGGCTGCGCGCGCCGCATGTGCCGGAACGGCGTCGACACCGTGGCTGTTTGCGAGTACTACCCGCCGGGCAACTACGTCGGCCAACGGCCGTACTAACTATACGCAGATATGCTAAAATCGGGAACTAATGGCACGCGCGGTATTTATTTTACAAAAATTAGATATATGCCATTAGAAAATTAACGATTTCTAAGATATCATTGTAAAATGATTTATGAAGTATATGCTATTATAAAGTCACGTATCTTCGTTATATGTCATTGAGACCAATTTTGGACTAAATTGCCTCTAATTCCCTTCTAATCCTTCTTCTACCTCCCTCTTGTTCCTGCCCCCTCCTCCGTCCTCTAATAAACTCCACCCACCCAAATCTGTTCCTCTCCTCACTCTAGGTCGGCTCCATGGAGGACTTATGACGGTGCCTCGTAGTCGGTGTTCGACGGATTTGACCATGCCAAAGGAAACAACATCCTGGAGATCAAACCGAGGAGAGCCAAGGTTTTGTCTTTGAGAAGCGGGGGCCGACATGGTGAGCGTAAGATGTATCGGCACAACCAGATCTATGGGCGAGGACGGCAAAGGCGTACTGGGTGCTGGGGGCACCTCTCTAGGCATGCCACATAGGGGATGTATTTGTCATCGGGAAGATGGTGATGCCACAGGGGTGGCAGACGTGAAGTACCACGCGATGCCATTCATTACACCCTCCACGATGGCCACCGGCAGTCGATGATGTAACCCTTTGATCACCCAATTGTAAACCTAAACAATATTTGTAGCCGTCACCCCATACCTAGCTCTTTCTGTGTCGTGCAACAGTGACCACTTCCCCTTAGGTTTCGATTGAATCCAACGAGAGAAACTCTTTATATTCCAGCTACTTGGGTGAACATGACCAGGGGATCACTTCTGGAAGGGATAGAATGGGCTCAATGACACCTTTTGGTGTCCCAACAAATTGTTAATTTTGGCAATTCACTTATTGTCGAACTTGTCAGCTCATCCAACCTCTTCCATATGACACGTTTTTCGCGGCTTCGCGGCGAGGTCCAAAAAAAGCTATAAAGGCTATAGCGGAAGCTATTCTATTTAGCGGTTTGGCATTATATATAATAAAACATGACTATATACTATGTAACACAAATACTAAATGCCCATACAAATATTAGTTGCAATAAAGATCCAACTTAATTAGAGTAGTAAACTATTAGTGCATTACTATTACAAAGCAGGGCACTTTCTAAGTACTAGTACCGTAGTACAAAACAGGGCACTTCCATCAAAACAAGCTATTCTTCTCCAGATTCATTACAAGGAGAGTCTTGATCACTTAGCAATTCCATAGCAATAGTACTATGTAGATGAAGTGACACTTGCATTGTCTTCTTTCTCTTCATTAGGAATTAATTTCCTCCTCCTAGTTTGCGGTTGTTTACCCATGCTAGTAGCCCTCCTTTTTTGCTTCTAGTCTGTATAGGTCCATCATGCTTAGGTTGAGGGTTTGTTATTTCATTTTCTCCATCCTTTTCAATCTCTTTTACCCATCCAGTGCTATAATCTTCAAGAACATCAGTGGTTGGTACCTCAATTGGATCCCTGCTTTTTTCTTCCTTCTTTTGATGTATTTGAGTTGAATTTCGTGAAAACAAGATCCCGCATCTTCCCATGAAGCAATTTGGCTCTTCTCATTGTGTGAAGCAGATATAAACCAAATAATTTACAATATATGATTGAATAATGAATAGTGAATAGTGAATTGATATAATAATTAGTGAAATAATGAGTAACTAAACAACCCTATTATAGTCTGTCTATTACTAGCATAGTATTATATTACGTCTATTACAGTCTTACTTGATCAAATTTACTCCAATTTCTTTCACGGGCAGAGGAGCTACATGTCAAGCCCAAAATCCTAGTGGACATATTTCTTAGATGTAGAGCATTGTACCATGATTTAGCCACCACTTTGCTGCAATATCAAAATGTAAAACATAAATTAAGCATAATAAATTAATAATGTCTCTACTGCCCACTACTCTATACAGGCTATACTTCAAGTTTTTTGCTAAAGAAATTTATAATTTTACATAGAGTTGTGGCATTTCACTTGGATCAAAAAAAATTCTCCGCCTCTGTCGTATGGCAATATCTTTTCCAAATGATTCTTGGCCATCTTGATATATACTAAGTTCATCCATGATCTTGTCCTGAATGTCTGGATTTTTAACTAACTTTGTGATACAGGCAATTACACCTTCTCTGAATCCAACTCAATATTCAACTTGTTTGGATAATAGTAGTAGGGGTTTAAGTAATAACCAGCCAAATGCAACGGTGTCTTCAATTTATGGTCCCACCTTTTGTCGAGTATACTCAAAATATCTTTGAACCGACTCTCATCATTGTCAAACCGCATAGAGATTTCGTTCTTTGCATCCAACAAGCTGCCATATAAGAAACCCATAGTTGGTATGTCGCTGTCCATACGTCTTAAAACATCAACCAATGGCTCAATGAAATTCACAGCATCCTCCACTCCTCTCCAAAAATGTTCTGAACGCACTACTTTGTCAGCTGCCTTTCCCTTCTCCCTTTTCAAATATCCTATGTCATTAAGCTCATCTGACCGAAACAATCTAGTTAATTCTTTTTTGCTATCTTGGATGCTCTTTAGATTCAAATAAGCTGTTGCAAATCGTGTAATACCACAACGAACTAGATCCTTGCCAATAAATTTCCTCATGAGCTCCAAAAAACCGTGTATGAGCATAGAGAAAAACAATAAGCGCTCTTGATTTTTCAATTGTTCGTTCAACATGTTTAAGGGCTCCTATATCGTCAAGCATAAGATCAATGCAATGGGTAGCACAACCATTCCAAAATATGGATGGTCATTTTGCTTTAAGTAAACTTGCAGCTGCTTCATTAACTCTAGCATTATCGGTCACCACTTGAACAACATTTTTCTCTCTTATATCCTTGATGCATCTATCAGCTAGCTCAAATATATATTTTCCATCTTTCTTTGCTGCTGAGAAATCTACTGAATCAAGAAAAAACACACCATGAGAACTATGCATTACAAGGTTCATTATTCCCCTACCTTTTTTGTCTGTCCATGAATCTGTCATGACTGAACATCCAATGAGCTCCTATGCTTGCTTGTGAGAATTTAATTTGTCCATCACTTTCTTCCACTTTTTCAAGAAAGGACCAGCAATTTCATAAGGTGTTGGACCTCTTAATCCCCTACCAAAACTACCAACTGCCTCTAACACGAGATGGAAGCTAGGGAGTATAGCCGCATTCTGTGGAATGCCTGCCTCATAGATCCATTGGCAAATATACTCACATGCATTGTTCCTCGTCTTTTCTCTTCATTCAGTTGTCAAAGCACCTTGAACCTTTTCTCTTTCATTTTTTAATAGCATCTTCTGGAGTGGGTCTGCAGAACTTACCCATTTAACCAGCATTCAGCGAATGTTTTGAGCTTCCTATATCCCTCGCCTTTTTTTTTTTGAGAAGTTTGTGTCCCTCATCTTTTGAAGCTTAACTACATTGGCATGTGTATAACCACTAGACCCTTCTCCCTTAGATTGACATAAATTGACCTTATCTCTTGCAGTTTGCAACTCTTGAGATTTTTTGTTCCTCTCATTCTGTTTTTTGGTGACCATATCAAACATCTGCTTCTTTACATCAGCCGAAACACTACCACAATGTGCAACATTTGATTTTGGAATATGGCCAAGGTTGTACTTAATTCGAGTAATGCCTCCATTGTATATATTTAGACAATAGTTGCACTTCAACGAATGCTTCCTGCCTGGATCTGAACAAGTACAATGCTTCCAAGCTGGGTTTGATGATGGTTTAGTTGTGGTTGCAGCCACTACATTAGTTGGAGCTGAAGCAGCACTCCATATGCCTAATTGAGTAATTGTAAGATGGTCAGAGGATACTACTAACTAGTAACTACTAAGTGCTAACTGCTAACTAGTGGTCACTAATATTTGAACCGAACAAAAAATAAACTAACCTCGTAAATCAAGATTCAATGATTCATAAATCAGTAAATCGCAGACAGGAAAACTGATTACAAGAGCTGCACAGAGCAAGTAGAAGATTTCTTTTCTTGGTCAGACATGGAGTGTTACTAGATGGCAACACGCGCCAACACCACCTGATGACCAGAAAACTAACCAGCAAGCTACTGATGAACACGATGGCACACCAAGAAGCTGTTGTCGTCTACCAGTGAATAAAAGAGAAAGCAACCAGGTTGTAGCTAGTAGAGGAGGATGAACGGACCTGCGAGCCAACGAGAAGCCAATGGTGTAGGAGCCCAACAGAGAAGTAAGTGGCCGCCAAGTAGAGGTAGAGGAACAAGGATCGAGATTTTGAGCAACCGTGCCACCAGAATGGGATTAGGGCTCAGGGGATCGAGGTTTGGTCGTTTTGGGCCATTTGGGCTTTGTTGGTTCGCAAAAATGAAAAATAGGCAAATAGCGGCGCTATTATCCGCTACGCGCTATGCGAAATAGCGCCGCTATTTTCCGTTATAGCGTGTATAGCTGCATTAGCGGCAGAAAGGTCTGTAGCTTAGCGTTTTGTGCCTGAAAATGATATAGCGCCGCGATAGCCTACGATTTTAATCCTTGTCTGCTAGTGGCCATCGTACAAAAGTTTTCCTGCACCAAAATTGCCTATGGAAGTTAACTGCGAGATGGTGTGCACCACCTACTTCACATATCTGGCCAATACCAACGGTTTATATTTTCCTCTTGAACTTTCTTCATCGCTTTGATCAGTCCATTGCCCCGGCAATGGATAAGGCATATGTCCAAACTCTCCCACACAACTCCTAACTTCAGGAAGTTTAAGAACCACAACCAATTATTGTAGTTCCTGCTTTTAGGAAAGCAAGGCAAAGGGGTGGATCGGATTGTTTGCATCCATGGCAAAGACGATCAGGATTGTTCCCTTTTATTTTTTGTGAGAAATGTGCCATCCACACAAACTACAGAACAACAATGCCAGAATCTAGCAACACATGCACGGATAGCAAAGAAGCCAATTTGCATAACCATCAACTCAGGATATGAAGGTGATTCAAACTCTTGTATCAAAACCGTTGTCTTGGGATTTCTTTCCATAAGCACCTCGAACAAGGGTGGGTGGTTGTCAAAAGAGTCCTCGAATGCCCCAAACCTCACTTCTATCACTTTCTACTTCTCTCTGCATGCTTTCCCATAGCTTATGTCATATTTGAATCGATTTTCACTACAAGTCTTATGTATTACACAGTCATGTCCTTCTTCTCGACAATCTCCATCTGCATTTTATGTTCCATGAATGTCCATGTCAAGTTTCAAATCCCTATTAATTCACTGCTTAGTACATAATATTGTTCATATATGCTTGCCACTACCCACTTCAATACAAATTTGGACATACTGGTGTGCAATCTGAACCCATAGTTCCACTTCGCATTGCACTGTGTATTTTGACATGTCAGACTTCTCTACCAAGAATTATCTTTGCATAGACAACGACCATTCCTTACTAGTGTCTTGGAACGAACTTTTATCCCTAGACATTTGCTTTGGCCTGACATCGTTCCTGCAATATAAATAGTTTGACTCCTCTCAATCATCCACGAGCATTCATTCAGCTTCACCCCTCTCCCACTCAGGAATTACAACAAGTGCCTTCCTCGTCGCTATCACTATATTTGCTAGCTGCATCCTCCTCCATTGCTCACCAATCGTCCTCCTTCATTGCGTTCACGATACCTTCAGCCTCTTCCCCACCATCGACATAGAACTCTTCACAACCATCATTCCATGCCCCCTGCATCCCCCGCAACTTTAGTTTCAAGTCTCTCTTCTACATCATCCACATCCTATTCAGCCCTTGTAGCACACCTTTCACCAATTTTTCCTAGTTTTATCTCCTCCACTGTGGCGTCCTTCATGCCGCACTACACAAAATATTACGGTCATGCAACATCTTCTTAGGCATCCACATACAAAGTTGTTTATCCACATTTGAGTTGTCAGATCCAATAGTTACATCCGTGCTCAATAGAGCCTGCACCCTTACGTCCACCTTCGAAGGGTCCCATCCAAGAAGGTAGTACATCCAATTGTGAAGCTCTTCCAAACTCAGACTCTCATGATCCGAATGGCTAGTACCAAACCGAGCAAATTTACTAAGATTCACCAGTTCGGACCATCTCTAATTATTCCGTCACCAAACTAATCTATAAAAAAATAGTTTGCCTATACCTGCATAAACGTTCTAGCATGTAGGTGAAAACTCATATGTCTTTCTACAAACGAAAATACCTTCCCTAATATTATTGATTGCAAACTCCTATTTTTCCACATTTCCTTGAAATAGCACATTTACCAACCAAAAATAACATATCGTATCTCAATGGATATCCTACCATGGTTTAAACATTACTAGTAAAATTGAAACTAAAATATTTTGTCTACTCCACAATATTTTTGTCCTTACTGTATGCTATCCCGTAAATTAGTATCCATCGATAAGCTCATGCAATACATTAGCTATCCTACAATGTTTCAAATTTAATCATGAAATATAAAAAAAAAAGATAGCATACTGGCCATTAGGACCTCCAACAGAGCTTTGTTGCAATTACCTCCCTCCCTTCCCTCTGTTCTCTCACGCACTTGGTTGGGAGTGCTCAAATGATCACAGTGCAGCCGATCGAGGCATTTATAGGGGCCAAATCGCTCTTGTCTTGTCTCGTCTCCTACGCCGTCTCGTCTCCACTCGCTACGTGTCCCCAACAGGGACAAGCCTCTCTTTGTTGAACCGCTGAAGTGGCACCTCCCCGTCCCGCTCCTCGAGGGGATGACCACTATGCGCCGCTCCTGCTTGGGGCGACACAAATCCGTGTTGCCATACCTAGGAGCAGCTCGCCCCCATTTGTGTTAATAGTTCTTTTGTAATGGTGTTTTTAAAATTAGGTAGAGGCTCAGCTAAAATTAACGATGTGTGGGCCGCTCCCAGGTATGTGTGGCAATTAAGATGTGGAGTGACAAGAGCGGAGGGAAACGGGAAAAAGATTGGCCGGGCTAGCACGACCCGAATGGCGTGCCGGGTCGAGCCTAAAAACCAGGCACGACGGGCCACCCGGACCATGCTTGGGCCGGCCTAGCTCAAAATAATGCACAAGTCAGTAGTTTGCGTTTTTCGTGGTCTTCCGTTGCTCGGATAAATTTCTGTTCAGCACGAAACTTTTTTATTTCAAAACTTACGAAATTATAAAAATGATTTTGCCTGCTATTTTGTGACCCGTGCATGAAGGGTGATTTGCAGGAAAGATCGAGAGTTTAGCACGTGACATGATGTAGCTTAGATTATTTATGCCGGATCCAAGCATCGAGAATAATATTTCATCAGCCTATGCTTTGCTACGGACGTTTAAAGGAAAGGGATGAATACATGAATGATAAACAAAAACATAAATTAAAACATTATTTTACATAAATATTTTTGGTTACAAATCGCCACAGTAACCAAATTTAGGAAACAACTAAAGAAATAAAAATACTAAATCACCTAACACTATGACCAAATTTTATACCAGACATACAATGTTATGCAATCAGAGTATATGGTATGGCTGATTTATTCAAAAAGTAGATTGGACATGCCGTAAACACCAATTGATAAGGACATGCCATTTAACACAACATGATTTCCCAAATATGCAATTCAAAACAAAATACAAACAGACAATTGATAATGGCTTTATGCATATTGTTGCATACGCAATTTTTTCTCATATATAGCTAATCAGCACAAGCCCCCAAACGGAAAATGCCTAAACCAATATATAGTATAGTTGAAATTTTTCACATAATCTAAGAACCATCACTGAACTTGTAGATGATGCTGGTCCGGCTCTGCGCGGGGGTCTTGGTTAGCAATTCCGCTGTCGCCGGCTGCCATCCCACGTTCCTTGTTTAAAGGAAAGTGAGGAATACATGAACAATAAACAAAAACATAAATTGAAACATTATTTGACATAAATAACCTAAGCATTATGACATGATAGTCACAAAATGCAAGCATGTGGCTGTGAATATCAATCACAAATACAAAAGGTCTCATCAAACATGTCCATTTGAATTGTAAATATTTGAATTGTGAACCAACAAATAAAGTGCTTTACTAATAAGCATCAACGATTAGTTATTCTTCAAAATGAAACATGATCCAAAATCTGTCATCTTTACATATAAACCAAATGCAATAGCGCCGTGAGTTTGTTTACATTGAAGAGAACACAAGCGAAGAAGCTACTCAAGGACACGGCAGTCGCCATCAAGAACCGTCCGCGCAATCAAGCCCATCAACACGATGCCGCCGCCGCCGTAGACCAAATCGATGCCCCTCCGCACCTGCAAGAAACCCACAACTCGCACCTTAAAACGCAACCACCAAAACCAAGAAACCTGATAAAAACGATGTCCCATCTTGGCAAAAATCGTATCTTTGCCAGCCACCCACCAACTCGCGGCCGAGATCGCGCGTCGCCGAACACCGTGGAGGACGCCGTGCCAACTTAGATAGCAATCATGCAATCCTAAAAATATTTAACAGTGTGTCAACTTAAAAGTTCATTCCTTTGCCCCATGGCCCAAGACTCTAATTCCATAAGCTAGAAAAATCTGAACACGCAGAACAAGCAGGGTGTTGGTGAAATGCAAAACATGAATACCCTAGAAATGGATAATATTGATCTTGTCAGATCTGACTACTTACACAGCTATCAGCATGCAAGGGACATTCTTTTGTGATTGGCCTCATCGTGGAAAACATAATTGGCAACATTCAGTAACCATAAAAAAGGAATGCATTATTATTCTGTTTATAGCAACCCAGGTGATTATCAATTGCATCAGAAAAGCTTCTACAAGAAAATCAATTAGAAGATGATCCTCATGTTTCATTCGAATAATTTCAGCCTTTTCTTGGATTGCTATTTTACACGAGAGTACTATAGTCATGTGCTAAGTTTGACAGGGGAAGCAATAAGTAAGCTGCATTCATCAAGCTAATTTGCATATATACTTCAAATAATCCATGTCAGGCTATACCAAATCCCTCAACACATAGGCCAGCTCCAACTAACCAGAGTCTGAAGGCATGTACAATCCAAAAGTAAATACCGGCCAACTGATAAATTCAAGCACTTATACATGTGTAGGAAGTACTTGACCACCAACTCAACACATTTAAAATAATAATCCTCGATTACCTGAATAGGCATGCTGAAATTTACACTCGCAATCTGCTCATATGGCATGACTACCATACTTGGCCTATGTGAGCTCATACCTTTATCAGGACAGCATTGGCTGATGGCCTTCTCTTCCATGAGCCGTGAAAAATATCTGCATCTCATTCATCATTGTAATAATTGGAACCAAACAAAGGGGAAACAAAAGAAATCTTTCATTTCTTTGCAGGAAAAAGAATTGACCCTAGATCGATCTGTAACCCCACCAAAAATTGCATCAAAATGCATGAAAACCATATCACCTACTAACCTGGATCTGTGCATGGTGGAACCAGATGCCACCGCCTCGAAGGAACCATATTACCTACTAACTGGGATCCACCACCACGTTGAGCTCCACCACGTCGCCTCCGCCATCCTCATCCCCCGCGTGCTCCTCACCCAAGAACCAAATACCAGAAGTCTAGAATCGATCGTATTAATATCTTTTCTTTATCTTACCTCTTGGTGTACAATGCCCGTGCTTTGCCACGGAACTACAAAAGAAAGAAAGGAAAACGTAATTCTCAGTTAGTTTTCAGCATCTTGGTGAGTGTTGACACGAAAACGTGAACACACGTGCAGAAGCGTCGATTCAGTGATCGCGTCGCAACTCAAACCAAGCGTGCCAATTGATTTGACCTGTAAATCAATAAGGAGAAAATTGTCAGTAATATAGGCCCAATCGGCTTTTGAATATAGCCAGATCAGGTTATTTATAATCGGCTCTTAAATAACCCGATTATAAGTTCTATCGGCTTAAAACCCGATAGAGCAAATAGATTCAAATAAGCATTTAAATATAAGTCCTGTTTCTTTTTAGTATTTTTATTAATATCAGTATTGAAACCCTTAAATCGAAGTATTAGATCAAATCAGAGAAATAGATTGAATAGATTGGTCAGGCCAAGACAGTATTCAAATCCAAGACTAGACATAAACTAATAAATCGGTTTATCAGTTTAAGACTGATTGATAACACAATACTAATCCGCAAACATCTGGACATATCAAACCCTAAACAAGGGGTACGCAAGATCGATTTAACGAGACAGTCGCATACATCAGATTCAGGGAAAAACACGCAAGACATTTGATAATCGGCATTGCAAGGTAAGCACATATTACAGATCGATTAAACCGAGACAGTGCAATATGCGAGAACATGTTAAAGATCGGTAAATCCCAAGACAGTCTAACATGGTTTGCATACATGAGATCAAATTGATACAGCCATGCATACGGGTTACAAGGAGAGAATCGATTATCCCATCGAGATAGCTCTACCTGCGAATTGAAGCCTCTCGACGGCGTCGATCGGGTTCGAGAGAGTTTTTGGTTTATTGAATCGTCGATCCCTTTTCTATGAGACTTAAAGCCCTATTTATACTATTACAATACCGATACCGATACGACCTATTTTTTCGGGCTGCGCTTCTGATCAGGTTGTATCTCTTCCGAATCCTTTTGTCCATCAGTATTTTCAATACGCCTTCCCTTCTTTGCCGATTAGATCCAATTCCGGATTCAACCTGAAATTCCGATTTTACCCTTCGTTATCACATCCGATTTTCCTGCCAAATTTGGGTGTCAACAGTGAGCTCCCAACTATCGAAACGCTGCTTAAAAGTAATTCCAATTATTGAATCCAACAACTAACGCAAATTATCTTTTCATCAAAATCAAAGTGTATATATATGCCATCATTAGCCAAGATTCCATTTAAAGAGCTGATAAAAACAAACTGATGCAGAAAATAAGGTATCACATACAACTATTTTGCGAACATTTCTTTAAGTCAGTCAGACGGAATCTACACATATAGACAATTGGACTGAGAATATGCACTAAATATTTGTAAAAACAATATGTAGTAAAAAAAACACAATATTCCTGGCCATAGCACATGACGTCCTACTGGAAAATTGTAAATGGCCAACATAGAGATAATTCTTACCTAATGAACCTTGGTAAGTTCTTTGGCTATTCAGAGTGGAGAAAAAAGTTAACTAAAAAGGAAACACTGAGGGCTTAACTCTGTGAAATGACAGAAAAGAAGAGGTGCAGTATCATACATGGTGAGATAGATCATCATCCATGATAACAACGAAGTCCCCTGAAGAATGCTTTAATCCATGTAAATATGCAGTACCTGAATGTTTCCAGTTGTAATTTAACACAGACAGCAAGCCAAATTCACCCTAAACTTAAATAGAGATATAAACTTACCAAGTCCTAGCTTCTTTGGCCTAGCTCGCAGTAGCTGGTGTTATGTCAAGTCAAAAACACTGCAGTTAGCCATGGTATGAAATAACCAAAACATGCCGCATTACACACGGTCCAAGCTTAAAGGGATCAACGTTTGTGAAATTACTTACTATACGATCTTCGCCATATACTTGCCGTAGCTGCTTTACAATGTCTTGGGTTCCATCGGGGCTTCCATCATCCACAATATTTCAAACTTGACATCCCTAAGGTGGAAAGGTACAGCTTCAGGTTTCATAATACAAACTTGTTTAGCAAAACAACAACAACAAAGCCTGGACAATGACGCACAAAGAGCATACACTTGCAAGACCAAGAGGAGACCAGTGCCTGCAACAATCTCCATGAATTAGTAATATGCCTCGCAATTTCCTTTAGCACAAATTGAGCATATTAGCTACATCTAAACAGCGATGAAAGTTGAGGACCACAACCCAATACCAGAAGTCTATAATCGATCGTATCACACCTTCTCAATTGCAGGAAATAAAACAGAAGTCTAGAATCGATCGTATCACAACTTCTCAATTGCAGGAAATAAAAACAAATGGTGTTCTGCTACGGGAGTATACAAAGGACTAATAAGCGATTATCTCTTTCTACATTACATGTGCTCCAACCTGTGAATCTCAGAGCAAATAACATCTAAATTAGAGTTTCCACCCAAAGACGCAGGCCAGATCGATTCCTGCTGATCCAACCTTCCCGAGCTTAGCTATCTGATAGAGTTCTACACCGAAGGTGATCTCGAGAGAACACAGTGGAGAGCAATCCGACAACAGGTGGGTGGGGGACGAGGTGGAAGAGATTACGGGAGATGCTTGAAGATGAGGTAGACGATGAGGGCGACGTTGAGGCGCTCGTTGTAGGTGGGCACGATGATGCTGTACGCGGGCTTGCCGCCCACCCTTTCCTGCTCCACCACCGCCCCCTCCATCGACATAGGACTCCACCGAGCGGCAGATCTCTAGGTCTGCCTCCTTCGATCTGACGCAAGCGGTTGCCCATTGACGACAACCGCGGAGGCGGCGGTGTGGGAGATGGAGGGGCGGTGGCGGGTGGTGGTGGGAGAGAGGGAGGAAGCGGCCGGCGGTGCGGGTAAGGGTGAGGGAGGGGCGGCGCGGGTGAGGGAGACGGAGGAGGCCGCGGGTGAGGGAGACGGAGGAGGCCGCGGAAGTGGGGAGGAGGCTGCGGCGGCTAGGAAGGGTGAGCGTGGGGAGGGCGTGGCGCGGGGAGGAGCGGCGGCGCCGGGGTGGGGGCGACGGCGCGGGAAGGAGGCTGTGGCGGTGGGAGGTGGAGGGAGAGATGGAGCAGGGCGGCGGTTATGCGGGGGCGGGGCGGTGGGCACGAGATCGTGTGAGGCGGGAGCAGGGGAAACCCTAAGGCGGCGGCGGGTGAGAATGAGACCAGGGTGGAGATCGAACGTGCGTGGAGACCAGTTCTGATTAGATGGTCCAGATCGCAAATTGACAGTACCACCACCACGACCACAAGGTGCTTTAAGATAGTAGAGATAGAGAATAGAGAATAAAAAATTAGAGAACCATGAATAACTTTGCTCTAATAAATAATTTAAATTCACATCGGTCAAACAAAATTACATAATTAATATTTTATTTATTTTGTGAAAAAATAAATTACGAGCCATTTTATATCCTTTGCAAGCTTTTTATTTAAATAAATTTAGTTTAGGGATAAAGATGATTTTAAAAATAACATAACCATTTTTAAAGGTTTAAAATATTTTTCATCCAATACAATGTCATGATGCATATGATTTTGTTTTTAGAAACGAGATGTTACATCCATCCCCTCCTCTGCCCTAAACCACTCTCGGATCCGCCTCGTCCAACTTCGGCGAAGCAACGCCACGTCCCATTGTCCCAAGCTTCATTTTGTCCTCCTCTGCTCTAAACCACTCTCGGATCCACCTCGTCCAACTTCGACGAAGTAACGCCACGTCACTACAAGCTTTTTTTGGCCTAACGCTAATAAGAGAAAGGTGTCACTCAACGTCGCGAAGCCTACAACACCGCCGCCGAAACTCCGCCAGTAATTGAAGCATCGTCATTGTCTCACCCAAAGCCTCTGCGTCCGTTGCACATACGTAAATGAGTTAAGCCCAATACCGCAACCAAGCATAGTGCAAAACCTCTTTTTTAATATCTTTCTCATAAATACTACTAGGTTTAATTTAAAATAGTAAAAATTATCCCCAAATTCTGCAAAAATCCATAAAATATAAAATGTTTTAAATATCTAATAAACTATAAAAATACCAATTTATAGTAAAAATATTATAAATAAGTTCTTTTCTTTACTTTTTCATATAAGGAAATGTTTTTAATCCATAAATGAATTTCCAAAAAACCCAAAAACATAAAAAATTATGTTAGCACAAATAAATTATTAAAAGCTAAGTTTCTAATTTTCACCCTATATCTTCAATATTTTCATCTCAAAATTCTTGCCATATAATTGTTGTTGACCCTAATCTCTTAAAAATGTTGATCCACATATAAAATATCCCGCACACTAGCAATAGCTCTTGCTATCTAGAGATGCATTGAGGCTTTGCCAAATCCATCTATGCCCCCATCTTTAAAAGACAAATTTTCCAAAATATTAAAAATTGTACATCCCATCACCATCCAACTCACCCCTAACGTCTTTTTAAAAATCTCCTTTAAATCAATTTTTCATTCCTGCATTCATGGTCTATGCGTTTTTCATTTAGATAAACAAGGAGCTGACTATTGATCAATCCATTGAGTAGAAATCTGGACCCAAGAACAAGATCCAGTGCTACAACTCTCCCCTCTATTGTTCCATGTTACAAAGCACTAGCAGACTTGTTTCTGGTTGCGTCACGTGGCGCTCTCTCGTTGTGCCAGGCGGTGCAACTAGGTTGAACCACGTCACCACAGGGAAAAAATTATAAAAAACCTACAAAAATTTTAAAAATTCTAAAATGCAACAAACAATTTATGGCTAAGGTTCGTAAATGATTTGAATCATTAGAAATGTTAACTTCTACAAAATGAATTAAGAAATGATAGAAATAAAAATAAACTTTGGAAAATATAATTGTAATTTAAAAGCATGTAAAATCATAATTCATGTAGATGCCTATTAAAAAATTTAGCCATTATTTAAAAAAAATTAGGATTCACAAATAGTTAACTTGCTTTCCATGTTTGCGGTACAACACCCTTGGAAAAAAATCCAAAAAAAATCTAAAAAATTTCGAAATGCACTTGTGCCTTATGAAACTAATTAATGCCACACGCCATAGGCACGCTAACCTCGCTAGTTATATACACCATCACTACCACGGACAGGAAACCGCAAAATTCCAAAACCTTTGTAGCTGTTGCCATTCCCGCTTCTCCACCGACGTGCCCTCTACAGAAGATGCTTCTCCTTATTATTATTATTATTATTATTATTATTATTATTATTATTGTTGTTGTTGTTGTTGTTGTTGTTGTTGTTGTTACATAGTACAATAGTTTGAACAAGCTAAGATTCAATATGAACCTCTTTGACACTTACAAGATTATCCAAACCATACTATAATACCACTGTGATTGGTGACATCATCATCATCTCCTCCTTCTCTGTACTAGCTGTCTCCTCTATGACATTGAAAGGATCAGACACCACCATATCTGGTAGGTTGGATGGAATTGTGCTTGATGTTCCCCACTTGAACATATCATGTGGCACAAACTCTTCATACGTATGGACACACCACGGTGACCCGGGTGGTGAATGGGAGCCGGATTTTTCTTCCCTCAGGGAATATTCGCACTCGGCAATATGTGCTCCCATCCCAACGCACCATGGTACACCAAAAAAACCAAGCCACGAGCAGCAATGCCCTCCGTGCAAATTCAAACCCAAAATTTCAGCAAGGGCTTGCTTCACAAGAACATCAATTTCTTCCAAACAGCTCAACGATTGGCAACCAAATTTGGACAGCGGCTAGGTGATAGAAGCACCTAACTACCCTCCGAAAATCGGCCAAAAATCATGTCAAAGTTTGGACCTTTTTGCATCTCCAAACAGCAAGGTGCAAAAACTGAAAGAGACCGAAAACTCGCGATCTTGTGCAAACCAAAGGGGGTCTGTTCCTGGGCTCTTGAGGGGATGATTCTTGGTCCTTTGTGACCCTATTCCACACCTCAAAATGGCCCAAGAACGCAGCACAAAGTTCAGCTCAAACCGGTGCATGAACGGTCAAAAACTAGGACAAATCGTGTTCAAACAAGGAGCAGCAAGAGGACTGTGTTTGGGGGCTCAAAGGGGGGTGATTCTAGGATCTCAAGGAACCCAAATCCATGTGGGAAACAACCCCAAAACACAGCTCAACTCAGATGCACGAACCGGGCAAGAACTTTGCCAAAACCGAGCTCAAAACATATCAAATCCGTGGGCTGCAAGAGAGGTTGTGTTTGGGGGTTCAAGGGGGGGTGATTCTAGGATCCCAAGGAACCCAAATCCATGTGGGAAACAACCCCAAAACACAGCTCAACTCAGATGCATGAACCGGGCAAGAACTTGGCCAAACCGAGCTCAAAACATGACAACTCCGTGGGCTGCAAGAGGGGCTGTGTTTGGGGGTTCAAGGGGGTGATTCTAGGACTTCATGTGATCCAAATACATGGTCTAAACCTCCCCAAACAGCAGCAAGAAAGTGGAGCTCGAATCTGTGCCAAACCGAACCAAAACCGGGTCAAAACCAGAGAGAAACGTGGGGGAAAGGATAGGGATGAATCAAACCATCAAGAACAGCAAAGAACCATCGCAAACACACAAAGGATTACACACAACTTGCCTTCTTTGATTACTCACAAAGATTACAAGTTAAACACCCTTTCCCTCTCTCACACACACAAGAGAGGAGAGCACCACACACACACAAGGCTGGATAAGCAAGTGGCCAACCCAGCCACTCCTTATATAGCCACAGCCCTAACTTAGGCTTAAACCCTAGGCCACCCGCCAAGCCCATCTAACACGCGGGTTTCACTCACGCACGAATCTCAAAGCGTCGCGAACTGCCTCCAACGATTCCTTTGCCTCGAAGCATCCGTACGTACGTGGTTGCCATGAAGCCACGTGCCCAACACGATAAGCTTCCCCACCACGAACTCCACACCCAGCCTCCAACCAGGCCGCGAGCCCGCCTGACCGAAGCCCTATACGCGCCGCCTGCACCGAGACCATCACCTGCATCCACAACAACAACCAAAGCATATGCACAACATCCGCGGCATCACCACGAACCCAACGCAACAAACCGATCCTCAATCGGGGTTAGTACGAACAAATGACGACTAAAACTATAAACACTTTCAAAAACAAGTCCAAACTTCAACCAAACACTTTGAGGCATCAACCAACCATGCCAAGCCAACTTAAAGCGCTAAACCTTATCGGGAGCAACTCAAAACATCAACAAAACCAATGCCACACAACAAGCTCATCACACTATGACTCCACAATACGCTTTTCTTGACTATGCTTTTAATATATATATATATATATATATATATATATATATATATATATATATAGAGAGAGAGAGAGAGAGAGAGATTTGCTAGTGTACACACAGTGTCTGAACCTCGTGAACTTGACAGTTTTTGAAATCCGAGAACTTTAGTGATCGATCCAAACCATTGATCTTGTTCGTCATATCAAAAGGTAGCCACCAACCAAGTTTCGTATGTTTTTGAATTTTTTTGCTATTTGTTTCCTAATTTTGAAAATCAGCCTTCTAAATAGTCGTGGAGCGTCCAAAAAAGCTGATTTTCAAAATTAGAAAACAAATAGCAAAAAAAATTCAAAAAATACGAAACTTGGTTGGTGGCTACGTTTCGACATGACGAACAAGATCAACTGTTCGGATCGGTCATTAGACATCTCGGATTTCAAAAACCCGTCGAAGTTCACGGAGGGATCCGTGCACTTGAGTTCACGCTAGCGAATCTCTCTCTCTCTCTCTCTCTCTCTCTCTCTCTCTATATATATATATATATATATAACCTAATTTTAGATCTTTTCACCTTTATAAGAAGCTTCCCGCTTTGTTCATAAAACCATATATTCGCCGAGACCCTGGTGACGAAAGCCTATATGGTCTCGCTGTCCAGCATCTTCAGATTCTTAAAATTACGTTTAAGAGACTATAGCTTCGCCTGAATCACGTGATCATGTCCGATGTTCGTTGTCTTGATCGTCTCCCATGCCGCCTTCTCCGAGTTCATTCCGGCGATGGTGATCATGAGGTCTTCGGGAATCGCACTACATATTGTCAACAGTGCCAATCGATCTTTCTAATATTCTGCGTCTTCTTTCTTGTACGCGTCACACCCTATATCGATAGCAGACCACACCTCCTGTATCTCTATTGCCGCACACATCTTGATAGCCTAGATAATATAGCTGCTCTTTGCAAGTTGCATGTACATCGTCGATGGTGGGGCTTTCCTGCCTCACCACCGACTATCTTGTCCCAAGTGGTACAATCGACATCTTATTGCAATATTCAAGTTGAACCTAGGCTTTGATACCAATTGTTGGAATCAAGCCCAAGATCGATCCTTCAAAACCGTTCGACATGATGGTTGTTGCCCGAGCTGAGAAACGCCAAGAACCCAAGAGCATGCCACCAAGCCCATGTTCAGCAATAAGCAAGCATCCACAAGACAAGATCACATATTTTTCCAGTGCTCAAGTTACACCTTTCCTTGGCCCTTACCATATACTAGAAAAATTACAAGACTCTTCCTCAAATTAGAACTACTAATTTTAAATAAACTCCATCTCTACTTTTTCTAATTTTAGATAAACCTAACCCTACTCAAACTAGACAAACTATTATTACCATTCAAAATTAGAACCAACATTCTTCACCCTCTCGGGTTAGTTCCCCTATGCCGTGCGCTCTTTCCCTGTCTTTATGTAACAACTACAGAAGGCCAACGATGATCATTCCATCATTATGTTTTGTAGTGTCTAAAGGCTCGTACAACTTCTATAATTTATCATTCATTTTAACTTACATGTATAGCCTTGCATCGGAGAAATGCTTAGAGCAAAGTGCAACGGTGCACCTCAGCAGTTTTTAAACTATATCTAATATCCGCCATATAGGATATGTGATGATTTGGAGGAGAGAATATACATGGATATTTGAGTCATCTTCAAATAACATTCGACTATACATAGAGAATTAAGAAACTTTGTATATTAGCAAATTATCTATAAAAACATGCACCCATCTCACTATTTTATATGCTCTCTCTATTATTGTTTCTTGATGGCATGATAATAGTTAAGAGACAATTGTCATCTCACCCATTGTACATGCCATCGTAGGATGTGTCGAATCTCGGAGGCAACCGCAAACTAGCTTAATTAATTAGAGGCAACACCTGCAACTCTGCAAGCTTATTCTAACTTTGTAAGGGCGATTGAGAGCGTTTAATTACATGCATTCTTAGAATGTGCACCGTGGGTGCCCTTACTGAACATTTCTTTGTTTCAGCAAGCTCTTGCTGAACATTTTGAAACCGATGATTCGTGGATTTGAGCAGACAAGGTTATTACAAACACCAAGCATATAGCAGCTGCTCACGTGGGCACAGAAACCTTATTAGGTGCCGTAATATCTATGAGGTTAACTAGTATGGCCGCTCGCCGGCGACATTGCCCGGCGGGTAGTACGTGCAGACGGCGACGGTGTAGGCGGCGTTCAAGCAGGTGCGGCGCACGCAGCCAAGCTGCCGCGTGGCGCGCCACACCACCTGCGTGTAGCTTCCGCAGGTCTTGCCGGACGCGCACTTGTTGGCGGCGGGGTTGTACCACCGCCGCTCGCCGGCCCACACCGCCACCGCGTCCGCCGGCCGGTTCCCGAACCCCCTATACAGGCTCCGCCCGTGGGTCCAGGACGCCGGCGGCAGCGAGTTGCAGTTGCTACGGAGCCCCGTGGCCTCCCGCGCGGCGTCCAGCTGCAGCGTCGCGTTCCACGTCAGCGGCGGCGCCACCCCCGCCTTCGCGCGCGCGTCATTGTGAGCCTGAAGGAACTGGAGAGAGGTGGCCGCGTCGTCGGCGGGGGCGGGGGCAGGATTCTGGCGGCTCGCTACCGTGGCGGCGGCCGGCGGCGAACTGGTGGCCAGTGCGAGTGAGATTATTGCTAGGTAGAAGATGGCTGACATTGCTGCTGCTCTGTTGTGACTTGTGAGTGACCTGTTCCGAACTTCCGATGGAGTCTGCAGAGGAGGTGTGGTTTGTATAGGATGTGTTACGTCAGTTGTGCTAGTGTTTAATTTGACGTGTTAATCTTTGATTAATTGCTACCTACGGTTTTGTATCTCCTGATATTGAGTGACATCCGTTTTGTTTCCTAGAGTTTAATTGTACCCTGTGGTTACGAACTTACGATCAGTACTAAGCAAGGAATTGATTCTTAACCACCTAGGATGTTTGTTTCTGCTCTTAGACCAATTCTTCTTTTCGTTTCTTAATCCATCACGTTCGCAATCACAATGTCTGTCAAATCAAATACTCCCTCCTTATCACTATCGGCAAGGTCGCACAAGGAGGAGATGCAGCGTGCAAAGATGAGAAGGAAGCTTAAGATAGTGGAAGGAAGAAGAACGTAGGGAGAACGGAGACAGCTGGAGTGACATCACATTCATGGGCCATTGTTTTTGCGGGGAAAGGTGGAGGAGGGGAGCAGAGCCGAGGCGGAAAGAGGAGGCAGCATCCCATTATTTTTACGGCGTTGCTATTTGGAAGGCGCCTACGCGCCGGCCAAACACGTAGGCGCCGCGATCAGCCGTTGGATCGTGGGCGCGCACGCTGTCTGCCGTTAAATCGTGGGTGCGTCTAGATTAATCCAATAGTTAGTACTCAATTAGTGAAAATTTCACTAAATTTATACTTTTTCCACATTTTCATTTACTGAAAAAAATGTTTTGCAATAGTGCAATTTTTTACGCGAGGTCTGATCTATTATAGATTTATTTTGTTTTCTGTTTATTATAGATTTCTTTTTTTCTATTTATTATAAATTCTATTTTGTTTTCTATTTTTCACGTCGAGAATTTTTTTGCTCGTATAATTTGCGAAATCGTGCAGGCGCAAAAAAATTCCACTAAATTTCTACTGATTTTTCATATTTCCATTTATTGGAAAAAATATTTTGCGATAGTGGAATTTTTTTGCGCGAGGTGTGCATGCATGTACGTGGCATATGACTGCACAAATACTGAAATTGCAGGCGCCTGCCTAATAGTGCCTCCCTTATTTTTATATATATTTCTTAGGATTTCTAAACATTTTATCTTGTTTTCACTAAAATAATTTTTTTGTAATTGTTTTTATCTTTCTTGGATTTAATAAAACTTTGGAAACAATTTGTTTTGTGACACTAAAATAACATCCTTTTTATTTTTATCATCGAAATTTTTTGATACACTTACATACAGCCGAAGTTGCCACAGCTATTTTATCATTCTATCCCAATTCTGTTAGGAATTTGTTATTTTTATTTTTCTTTGAACCAAATAATAATGTCAAAGCACTGAATTGTCCCCACAGTATTTTTCCTTCTCTATTTTTTCTCTCCACCTTCCTCTTGTCCTTTCAAAGTAATCAAAGTTGGCACCTCCATCCTGGAACAACTATTTTATCATTCTATCCCACTTCTGTTAGGAATTTGTTATTTTTATTTTTCTTTGAACCAAATAATAATGTCAAAGCACTAAATTGTCCCCACAGTATTTTTCCTTCTCAATTTTTCTCTCCACTTTCCTCTTGTCCTTTCAAAGTAATCAAAGTTGGCACCTCCATCCTCGAGCTCCACCTCTGCCAACCATACCGCACCACCATCTGCTGCGCCACCCTCCCCCCCCCTAAGCTCTGCTTACGTTGGCATCACCGCACATCCATCCTCCTTTGTCGACCACACTACGCCACACCATCATCCTCCCTAACTGCGCTCCCTGGGCCAACCTAGCTGCACCGCTATCTGCCGCCACCGATCTTATTACACCACACCGCCCCCTGAAAATCATGCTCCTTTGGCTAGCCTCGTCGCACCACTCTCAGCCTCAATCAATCTTGCTTCGCCACATCGCCTTCCGCTTGGCTAATATCAGTGTGACGTCCTCTACCTCGTCCTAAGCCAATCTTGTTGCACCTTCCTCTGCTAGTGTCGCGCTGCCACCATGCTTGTCGCCTCTGGCGAGCTCGTGTTGACGGTCGATTGAAACACATTTTATACATCTTTAACCATCAACATACCCATAAAATAACAGAAATTAAGCATAAACTGTTGCAAATTCATAAGTTACACAAGTTTTGGTGAGTATGTATATGCCGGAATATATCAGAGAAAATTGGGTGAAAGTGGGCCCGCGCTATCCAAAACGGTCAGTTCCATTAGTGCCCAAATTGGTTGAGTTTTCTCCAGTAAACTGACGAGTATGCTAGGAGACAATCTACATCGTCGATTGGATCCAAGGGTTGCAAATGATGCCTTGTATGCAAGAATAATAGTCTAATTGCTGCAACTGCCTTGGACTTCAATTTGGAGAGTTGGAGGAGTATGGTGGTTCAATGGAGGGGTGAGGGGGTGCACCTTGCACCGACCGGCCGACCCCCTCCTCGCATGCAACCGCCTCCAGCCAGCTTGCTACGAAGCTACTCCACTCCCACACTATAAATAGGGGTGTTTAGCTCAGGTCTAAGCACGGAGAAGAGAGGAAATGAGAAGAAAGCGGCGTTACGCTGCCCCGATATAATTAGAAAATAGGGAGGGAGGAGAGTCGAGTGTCGAGGAGAAGCCAGAAATGTCGGGATCTCTTCCACTGTATACGTCGAGAACGGAATTGGTCGGCGGGGGCGGGGGCAAGATTCTGGCGGCGCGCTACTGTGGCGGCGGCCGGTGGCGAACTGGCGGCCAGTGCAAGTGAGATGATTGCTAGGTAGAAGATGGCTGACATTGCTGCTGCTCTGTTGTGACTTGTGACTGACCTGTTCCGAACTTCCGATGGAGTCGGCAGAGGAGGTGTGGTTTGTATAGGATGTGTTACGTCAGTTGTGCTAGTGTTTAATTTGTAGCGTTGATCTTTGATTAATTGCTACCTAGGGTTTTGTATCTCCTGATATTGAGTGATATCGGTTTTGTTTCCTAGAGTTTAATTGTACCCTGTGGTTACGAACTTACGATCAGTACTAAGCAAGGAATTGATTCTTAGCCCAATTCGTCTTTTCGTTTCTTAATCCATCACGTTCACGATCATAATGTCTGTCAAATCAAATACTCCCTCCTTATCACTATCGGCAAGGTCGCACGAGGAGGAGATGCAGCGTGCAAAGATGAGAAGGTAGCTTAAGACAGAGGAAGGAAGAAGAACGTAGGGAGAATGGAGACAGCTGGACTGAGATCACATTCATGGGGCCGTTCGTTTTTGCGGGGGAAGGGGGAGGAGGGGAGCAGAGCCGAGGCGGAAAGAGGAGGCAGTATCCGATTATTTTTATATATATTTCGTAGGGTTTCTAAACATTTTAACTTGTTTTCACTAAAATAATTGTTTTGTAATTGTTTTTATCTTTCTAGGATTTAATAAAACTTTGGAAACAATTTGTTTTGTGACACTAAAATAACATCCTTTTTATTTTTATCATCGAAATTTTTTGGTACACTTACATACAACAACTATTTTATCATTCTATCCCACTTCTGTTAGGAATTTGTTAATAATTTCAAAGCACTAAATTGTCCCCACAATATTTTCCTTCTCTATTTTTCTCTCCACCTTCCTCTTGTCCTTTCAAAGTAATCAAAGTTGGCACCTCCATCCTCGAGCTCCACCTCCGCCAACCATACTGCACAACCATCCGCTGCGCCACCCTCCGCCCCCTTGAGCTCTGCTTACGTTGGCGTCACCGCACATCCATCCTCCTTTGTCGACCACACTACGCCACACCATCATCCTCCCTAACTGCGCTCCCTGCGCCAACCTAGCTGCACCGCTATCCGCCGCTACCAATCTTATTACACCACACCGCCCCTTGAAAATCATGCTCCTTTGGCCAACCTCGTCACACCGCTCTCAGCCTCAGTCAATCTTGCTGCGCCACATCGCCTTCCGCTTGGCTAATATCAGTGTGACGTCCTCTACTTCGCCCTAAGCCAATCTTGCTGCACCTTCCTCTGCTAGCGTCGTGCTGCCACCATGCTTGTAGCCTCTAGTGAGCTCGTGTTGACGATAGTTTTAAACACATTTTATACATTTTTAACCATCAACATACCCATAAAATGATGGAAATTAAGCATAAACTGTTGCAAATTCATAAGTTACACAAGTTTTGGTGAGTATGCATATGCCGGAATATATCAGAGAAAATTGGGTGAATGTGGGCCCAGCGCTATCCAAACCGATCGGTTCCATTAGTGCCCAAATTGGCTGAGTTTTCTCCAGTAAACCGAGGAGTATGCTAGGAGACAATCTACATTGTCGGTTTACGTCGATTGGATCCGAGGGTTGCATATGATGCCTTGTATGCAAGAATAATAATCTAACTGCCGCAACTGCCTTGGACTTCAATTTGGAGAGTTGGAGTATGACAATTCAATGGAGGGATGAGGGGGTGCACCTTGCACCGGCCGACCTCCCTAGGTCGGCCGACCCCCTCCTCGCATGCAACCGCCTCCAGCCAGCCTGCTATGAAGCTAGTCCACTCCCACACTATAAACAGGGGTGTTTAGCTCAGTTCCAAGCACGGAAAAGAGAGAAAATGAGATTAAAGCGGGATTACGCTGCCCCGATATAATTAGAAAATAGGGAGGGTGGAGAGTCAAGTGTCGGGGAGAAGCTAGAAATGTTGGCATCTCTTCCACTGTGTACACCGGGAACGGAACTCAAATTAGAGTGAAGTTCAGGTTATCTGTTCGGGTGACACTGCACCTCCGTTTCATCTTATAAAGTAATTTGATTTCATTACTTAAGTTCATCTGCTCGGATGTGGCTTGATTTAGATAGAATTTATTTCATATCTTGCAAGTGCTTTTATCAACAACGTATTGGTAAAGTAGTACTGCTATTGTAGACATTTGGATTAGTTAGTGCCCAGTCGACACCTAACCCCACGGGTTGTGTAGTAGGTGGTGATAGCCCTGCAATTCGGGTGGTATTAGACCTTGTGTACTCCACCACGTTCAGATTAGATCAGTTTAGATCAATCGGGGATGACCGTAACCATCAGGAGTTCATAGCTTATAGCGGGTGGCAGCGAATCTTCTAGGCTCCGGCACAAAGAAACTATAGCATCGAGTTGGATTTGCACCTTAGCTGCATGAGCCTAGAAAAGTAGAGCTTCTCGACCATAAACATCTTTATCCTGTCTCCCATCATTACCCCCATTACCTATCTGGTCAAGCTAGATTCCTCGTAAAATTCGATACCTTGTAATACTCACGGGTCAAAGCTACTGTGATATCTGTGCGCTTGTGGATTAATTTTGCTAGGCAAAAAAAAATCGCCAATAGCTCGCCACCACCGGCCTCATCTCTTCCATGCGGTGGCCCTGAAAGAGTAGGAGAGAGGATGCTTAGGTGGATGAGAACATAAGGTTCAAATGGTCACATTTAACAGCAATTTGGATTGAATGGTGAAAAAAAACAGTAACAACTTTCGGTTGTATTTCATTATACCAAAGAATTTCGATGGTTACAGCCAAAACCGATGTTCTTTCCAATTTTGCCTATTTTCTTTTATTCTATCTATAGTACGTGTCCATTGACTGTGCTATATAATTTTTTGTATGCATGCGTCAAATAGCTATTGTATTGCCCATGTCCTATTATGCATGCATGTATGTAGCACCCCAATTTGGGGAACTTTCAAATTTGAGCCGAACTCAAATTTTTTGTTCGAATTTTTGGACCAACCCTGACACGTGGGCCCCGATGGCAGTATCTCTGTTTCTCTCTCCCTGTTTCTCTCTCTCGTTCTCTCTATCTCTCTCTCTCCCTCTCTCCGCCATGTGGGCCTGCCGCCGCTTGGTGCCGCCATCGCTCGCCACCTAAGCCTTTGGGTCACGCTTGGCGCCATCATCATCAGGCGCGCCGCTTCGTCATCATCGTGCGCGCCATCTCTTCTGCGCGTGCACCGCCCAGTCCCCTCACTGCGCTGCTGCTCTGCGGTGTAGTGTCGTTCACGCAGCTCCGCGTCAGCCATCGCATCGCCGCGCCCTCTCTCCGCACCATTATGCGCACCTTGAGCCAGCCGCCTCGCTCGGCCTCCATAAAAGCCAAGGGCCACCCTGCGGGAGACCCTTTCCGCATTTCCCCCAAATCGCTCCTCGCCGCCGTCCTCTCTCCACACTGCGTTTAACTTCGTCCAAAGCGTCGCGAGACCCTCCCTAACCCGTCCTCACTCCTAATTTCAGCAAAGGTGCCCCGGGTCGCCGTGTAGATGCCTGTCCTGCTTCGGCCGTCGTCGGGTCCACTAGCCACCTCCGTCCAACCATACACCTCTCCGTGAGCTCCGTAAGCTTCCACGCCACCCCCACATGCTCTCCGCCCAAGCATTTAGCCTGTACGTCCATAGTAAGCATCTGCGCCACCAGCCAGCTTTCACTCTGCCGCTGCTGGCCACACCGCCGCGTCCGGCCATCTATGCGGCCTCGACGTGGGCATCAGTGGGACCTTAGGAGACCTTATATGTGTGGGTGCACTGATCGTTCATGGCCACAACGCCTCTGTAGCGCCTCCGCGTCGAGTTCTGCTGCCGAGGGCCACACCGCCGAGCCAGAGGAAGAGAAAGATGGCAGGCTGTTCGATATGCGCTATGATTCGTGCCAAATATGGCCATAGTGCCGCTGCCATGCAGGCCCCACCAGCCAGGGAAAAAACCCCCTCGTGCGCTCGTTCGATCAGTAACCGGTGAGTCGCTGGCTGTGGGCCCGTGGCCCACCTGTAAGGTTTAGTGGACGCGCCCTGTGGGCGGCGTCAGCACCGTAGCGATCACGCACTTTCGGAACGCCTTCAACATTTATCGTGCCGCTAGGGCGCGCGCAATGCTCGTTGGGCCGTGGGCCGTTTTCCATTATTGGGCCGTTCGCTGGTTGGACCGGCCTGGGCTAAATTAACCTGTTTTTCCAGCGTTTTATTCATTTAGTTAATTACAGAGTTATCTTTTGATTTAATAAAAATAGCCAAATACTCCCAAAAATTCTAGAAAAATTTAGATAAACATTAGAGACCATTTTTGATTTTATAAAAATATGACCATGGCCCCTGTATAAGGGAATTTGGCACTGTTAGTAGAAAATGTGAATTTTCATATATAGAAATGATTAAGTTAATTCTAGGGTAATTGTTGGTTTTATTAATTAATGACTTAGACTCCAAATATTCCTTAGAAAATATATTAGATGAGTAAGTGCCTCAATAAATCTAGGAATATTTCAAAATAACATTTCCATTTATTATATATATGTGTGTGTGTGTGTGTATTCATAGAATAATTTATTTCTAGACACCAACAATTAACTAGCACTTTCCTTATTATTAATTTATTTAAGGAGCTAACTTTACAAAATAGATTAATAATGAATATAACTTAGGTTTATCTCTTCATTTAGGAACACTTAGAATAATGTCAACTCCGATAAACATTACCCCGTACGTAGGATGAATTTCGGAAACTCATCATTTTATCTCGCTTAGAAACCCTAATCACCCGTTTACGACGTATTCGTACCAAATCGTATTTTTCGGGGTTTAGAGACTATCATATATTACTAATATTATTTATTAATGCACCATGTCATGCATTGCAAAGCGCAACATAGGTTCGCTAATCGACCTTAGGTACTTATGCCGAGGGTTTGACCTAGATCGTACATGCATCATGTTTTTCCATCGCATTGGTAAGTAATTATTGGTTTGTTGGTATGATTAGACGTAGGCGATCCCCAAATCTCCCAAGGGAGATTTGGGGACGCCGAGGAGGACCACCTACCTGAGCAAGGCGAGTTAACACTTACTCTTTAGATGGGATCCGTATTAGGGAGAGACAACGACTTCCCTGGTGCGGATTAACATCGCTAATATCATGTTTACTACCTAGTTTTTCTTAAAATATATTATTTAATTATTAAAAATGCATTCTTATTAGTTTGCCTAATAGTTAATCATGTTATACTTATACATGCCTGCCTTGAAATGTTTAGCCTAAATGACTGCCTTGATTGTCATTACTCTTGTTAGCTTATGATTAGTTTGGTAACCACTTTAACCCTACCTAATGGGTAAAACTTGCTTAGATTGGCAGTAGGCTTAACAAATCTTCTAGCTAACCGCCACGGAACAGTGAACTGATATTCACCGGTCATTCATCCTCTTCATTCGAATATGACATGACATAGTGATCAACACTGTTTCCGCTATGTGATCGAATTTACTCTCACACAAGGAACGAAGCATGTGAATAGAAGATATTTTAGATCACTAGAATTAAAGAATTTTCCCATATCATCATATGAAGCTGCAATGGACACCGCTAGCGACTTTATTTAAAAGGCATTTGATGATGGGATTTCAAGCAGAGCACTTTGCATAGATATAGCATACCACCTCTTACAGAGAGACTAGCAGTCATATGATTGAAAGAATTGAATAATTAGCCCGGTTAATTAGCAGAGTTGTAATTCATGAAGAATATGTAGAGACATGAATAACTACACAAAGCATCCCTAATCACTATTAAAAAGGACATGTTGTCCTACAACATCCAACTAGAGCATGCAATGGGTCATTTTCCACTTTGAATAATATGTAACATACCACTATTGACAGGAATATTTTCCTGTCGTTAGGGGAAGATTAGAACTCCTGAATGAGAATGTCGGGAAAATAAGCATATAGAATTCCCATGCATGACCCTTGTGTAAATAAAAAAATGAAAGTCTTGGAGATTATTGAAGTATATGTGAAACTGCCATTGTCTGACCTTTTTGTGATATGAAGGGAATGATTAAGTTGCATTACTAGAAGCAATGCGCAGAGAGGGTTGCAGTACCAAAGAATTGAAGGTACCCCTCAACCTGTTCGAAGACCTCAGAAAAAATAGGGAGTCTGGTTCCTCTGACCCGAAGTACTTGGACGCTTGGGAAAAAAAGGAAAGAGGGCTTATCATGACCAAATCACTAAAATGCCCCATGTAGTGAAGGAGAGCCAGTTGAGACCTGGAAGCTGGAGGGAAGACTGCTAGCGAGGCACTCCAAATTTTCGAATGTTCCATGGCAGAAATAAATGCATGAATATATAGATCAAAGTGTGCACACACCGGTGATGAGAACTAAAGGAATTTGCTCTCGTAAAATATACTTTTATCCCTTTTCGAGTAAAATATCTACCATTTTAGTTTAGAAATAAAATAGACGAAGACACAAAGTGTGAGAGTTTTCCAAGTATAGATCCTATGGAGACAAAAAAAAATCAATATGAATCCACCAGTTGAGCATAGCCTAGCAACATAACAATGCACCGCTCTAAAAGAATTGGCCATCACCGTCGGTTCCAAAACGGCTACACTATCGGTTTTGGAACCGGTATTAGCTAACTGTGAGTTTTATCTCAGGATATCATTATCGGGCCGTGGAATCGGTAGTGTTGAGAATATATTGGGAGAAGTAGGACTCGGAACTAGAACACAAGACCTCGTGACTCCAGCCTCACCATTCTGGACAACACACCCTCCGTCACACAGTGATGTAGATAGAATATGCACGCCTTTTAACATTTGCTTTCCACGAGGCATCACTACCGGTTCGTGGCTCAAACTGGTAGTGATAGTGATGTGAGGCATTACAATTGGTTTGTGGCTTAAACCGGTAGTGGTTGATGCCTCAATATCATTGCTGGTTTGTGGCTCAAACCAGTAGTAATGCGTTGATATCACTATTAGTTCATGGTTAAAATCGGTATCAATACTGGTTCGTGTCTCAAACTGGTAATAATGTTTCTTCACTACTGGTTTCTGGATAACCGATAGATATGTGTTGGCAGTGATGCACTCACGGGATTATTTAGTTATTGCGCACGGTCTCGTGTAATTTGTCCTTGAATATTGGTCGTTGCTCTCATGGTTGTATTCAATGTGGTGATGTCCTCATCGCGTAGCAAAGCCCACTTGTCTAGCAGCGTTCATGAAAAAAATAACATAGTAAACGTCGTTAGGGGTGAATTAAAAGCTCGGGCTTGACGAGCCATTCAAAATTGGATCAAGCTCAGTTTGGGATTGGATCGAGCTCGAAGTAAATTCGAGCCAGTCTCAAGCTACTTCTCGAGCTCGGCTATCAATTGAGCCGATCCCGAGTCCATCTCGAGCTGCTTAGGTTCTATTTAAAAACTCGAATAAATAGCAAAGTGTAGAACTGCAGACCATTTAAGTATCTAATAGCCCAACAACCAACATGACCATTCGGCTCTCAGCCCGCTCAATGTCTCCAAATCCAGTTAGATGCTGGCTGGCAAAGGTCCAGACATGGTTAGCCGGTCACGGGTCACTCACTTAACCACTCATGCCTCACGCGAGATGCTCCCAGGCTCCAGCCTCTAGCTCCAGCTGTGGCGACCGACGATGCTGGTTGGCAGTGCGGGGGAGAACCCAGCGTGACAATGATCGACAATGCAGGGTGCGGCCGACGGCGTGGGGTACGGACCAGCAATGCAGCTGCCGATAGCGAGTTGACGACGCAACACGGCGATAGCAACCCTAACCCAGTAAGTCTTAAATTATTTACAATGAATGAGATGTTCGTTGATTTTGAGCCAAACCAATCTGGTCTCGATCTAATGAAACTTAATCGATCTCATGTTCGAGCCTTATACTTAGCTCGGGTTATAATTGATCTGAGCTCAAGTCTAACTACATTCGACTCGATCAAGATCAATTGGAATCCACCACTAGCTGTCCTATGAGAACGTGAGAGCCATAAGTGATCGGTCAACATCTCTAGAAGATCACCTAGCTAATTAATCAAATGTGAAAAAATGGGATAATTAATCTTGGACAACAACAGCATGCCACCTTACAATTAATCACTATGCATATCTGTCAGTATGGGTGTGATGCTGGAGGATATAATATGGTAAATAATTTTGGACACGAATTAATTAACGGGCATATGAGGTCAAAAACTCATACCGTCAGCTAGTCTATTCTACTATATATATAAAGCAGAGTTAAACGGAGAAACCACATTAATCCTAAAATCCTATAAATTCCCACTTTAATCGAAAAATAGTAGAAATTCTCGCATCAATCATAGAAAAAAGAAAAAATCTACATCGTTCAATATGGATACCATTATGTAAATCTAACGGTTAATATTGAAAAGATTAAAAAGATAACTACTAAACCTAATATAATATATTAGAGATAAACTCTAATATATTAGAGATAGATTGTGAGTTGTAAAAATATATTAGTAAAAGTGCCGGTCAAGAAAACCTCATTAAGAGGAGATTAACGAGGAGGGTGATTTTTGCAGGGCTGGATTATAACGACTTAGATTAAAAGGAAAAAATTAGGAATTCAGATTAAATACTAAAGATGATAAAAGATCTATGTGGCTTAGATTAAAAAATATTCGAAATTCAGATTTAATACTAAAGATGATATAATATATTACAGATAAACTCTAAATCCGATTTGATATATTAGCGATCAAATATGAGTTAGAGATAAACTCTATATGTCTGTAATAGCCCGTATGGGCCTTGGCCCAGGCCCAATCCATCTAATATAGATAAAGGCAGTGGGGGAGGGGGACAACCGACGGTTCCCTGGAAGAAGACCTAGCCGCCCCATCCTCTCTCTGCCGCCGCCGAGCCTCCGCCGGCGCTGCCGCCGTGTTGTTGCCTCGCCGCCACTGATCCCAGAGCGCCGCCGCTTAGTGGCAGCGCGCATCGCTGCGTGTCAAGGCCGCCGCCGCGCCGTGCCACGCATGACCATACTTGATGAACAAAGTTATGAGCATTATTCATGGAACCTGATAAGCTAGTTATCGAAAAGTGCATGAACAAAGACGTATTACACAATCATCTCATGATTGATCTAGGGCATATTCCCTTCAGTAATAGCTATGGTGTGCCTATACGTTTCTTTTAATGAGGTTACTGTATGCGGTGTAATTAAAAAGCAAGATTGTGCTGGCGGTTCGTGATGTGGTGTTGACTATGCTGAGGCTTTGCCGAGGACTTTGGGGTCCTACGGTTGTAGATTGTGATTTATTTTTACCAGGACTTTTGTATCGTTGACTCTTTATGGTTGAAAGATCTAGTTCACTTTTCTCTCGAATTGTCGAGTTGCCATCAAGTGTATGGTGGAGTTTATCAACGGCTTTCCTCTTGGCATTAGAGCTAATTCTTTATTCCTTTCGGGCCTTGACCTGTTTTCAAACCAAAATTAAAGAAGAGAGCTGAAGAATTGTTACCAAATGGTTCAGATCATCGTCGTGCCCTATCTTTCTAGAAGTGCCCGTGTGTTTACCACAAAGTGAGATATATATTTTCTTCCTTTATGACATGGAAGTTTGGCCACTTGGTTTACTTTCTCTTGTATTTGGCATTTCCACGTGATACTTCTTTGTGCTTTCTGAGGTTTGTGTGGGTGTCTTTTCGGGTGAGTTGTTGGACCGGTTGTATGGGGGTCGACCTCGAACTTTTCTTCGTGCCCAAAGCAACCTTTCCATGACGATTAACCGTGCTTTTCGCACTAGTTGCATCGAAGTGATGGATCCTATGTTTCATCTTGGGAGTTCTTCACGGCGTGAGTTTGAAGTTTTCTGAATTGTATTATTTGTAGCTTTGATGCATGTGCTGATGGTTCCCTGGTTTGTGAGAATGATTTTTGACCTTGCCTTCGAAATCATGTCTTAACCTTTTGAGATGAAGGATACCGTTTTATATTTTCGTTGAGTTTGATGAGTTTGTCGGTAAGTACGAGGATTGAGAATTTATTTGTTTGATTAGAAGATATGTGGGTTGTTTTGCAATTTATAGTTAAGTTATCGTACTAGAAGGAGAAAGACTAGAATTTGAGAACGAATTCTTTGAAGGGGGAGTAGAATTTGAGGACGAATTCTTTTAATAGCCCATATGGGCCTTGGCCCAGGCCCAATCCATCTAATATAGATAAAGGCAGTGGGGGAGGGGGACAACCGACGGTTCCCTGGAAGAAGACCTAGCCGCCGCCCCCATCCTCTCCCTGCCGCCGCCGAGCCTCCGCCGGCGCCGTCGCCGTGCCGTCGCCTCCCTGCCGCCGTCCAGGAGCCGCGCCGCCGCCTAGTGGCCGCGCCATCGCCGTGCCGCGCCGCCGCCGCCCCGTGGCCGCGCCGCGGTCGGGGAGACTAAGCTTGTGTGGTTTGGCCTCATCGCTCAAACCTGAAACACATACAACAAACATACACATATACAGAGAGTAAGATCGACCGACATGGAGATGGCTGTGAGCGCAACGACCGGGGCGATGAACTCCGTCGTCGGCAAGCTCGCCGGGCTACTCGAAGGCGAGTACAACCTGCTCAAGGGAGTGCGCAAGGACATCGAGTTCCTCAGGGAAGAGCTCAGCACAATGAACTCCGTGCTGCTGGAGCTCGCCAAGACGGAGGAGCTCGACGCCACAACCAAGGAGTGGAGGGACAAGGTGAGGGAGATGAGCTACGACATCGAGGACTGCATCGACCTGTTCGTGCACCACCTCGGCCGCGAGGACGATGCCGAGGAGGGGTTCGTGAAGAAGATGATGCGCAAGATCAAGAAGCTGAGCCCGCGCCATCAGATCGCGGAGCAAATCCAAGAACTCAAGGCTCGTGTTCATAAGGAGAGCGTGCGGAGGCAAAGGTACAAGATTGAAGCTAAACCTTCTCCTGATGCCGCAGCAACTCGTGCAGTGACCATAGACCCTCGATTTCTTCCTCTGCTCGAGAGATCCAAGAACTTGGTGGGGATTGATGGCCAGCGGGATAAAGTCATCAGGTTGCTGATGGATGAGGAGAAAAGGTTGAAGGTGGTTTCTGTCGTTGGAGGTGGAGGGCTAGGCAAGACAACTCTTGCAACTGAAGTGTGCAACAGTGTTGGAGGGGAATTCCATTGCCGAGCCTCCGGTTATGTGTCTCGAAACCTTGACCTCAAGAGGCTTCTCGAGGATCTGCTTCGCCAAATTGACAAAGAAAAATGTAAGTGGTTTCTCGAGGATATGCATGGAACATGCAGTCCGGAGCAACTAATTAGGGAACTTCAAGGATGCTTGGGAGATAAGAGGTATGGGCAATGCTAAACAAATGTTGCAATTGTACAACAAAATTTGATGTTTGTTTTCCTTATTTCCTAATAACGTCACTAAATTTTGCTTCCATAAGTTTACTATCGTATTACATTGGAAATACATTATAAACTTGATGATAAGAACTTGTACAAATTAGAATAAACTGATCGGTACTTCCATTTCCCATATAAAATTATCTCGTTTGCTACAGAAATGTAATACTTGAGTTGTTTCATGTCCGCTATAAGTGATAGTAAAATGTGAAATTGGATCGCAGTTAGATTAGTGATTGTGTAAAATGTGGAAATGGATGACATAGATCATCGTCAAGTAGTGAAGTTGTGGTAATTGATCTAACTACTACACCAAAACTTGTATATAGGTACGTGATCATTATTGATGATATCTGGAATAAAGAACATTGGGAACTAGTGAAGGCAGCTCTTCCCAACAATAATAATGGTAGTAGAATTATTACAACTACACGCAACACTACAGTAGCAACATCCTGTGCCTCTAGCAGCGAAGACCATATCTACGAAATGACACCTTTGAATGAGTCTGACTCCAGAATCTTATTTTTTCAAACAATTTTCCGCTCAGATAGTACTTGTCGACCTCCTCATCTAGAGGAAGTTTCTAGCAGAATATTGAAAAAGTGTGGTGGTTTGCCATTAGCAATAAGTCATATAGCTGGTATGCTGGTTGGAAAACTGAAAACAAAGAACCAATGGGAGGCAGTGCTAGATTCTATTGGTTCAACAACTCAGGAAGGTTCTGATATGGACATAATGGAAAAGATACTATTCCTTAGCTACAGTGACCTATCTCCTTGTTTGAAGAATTGTTTGTTGTATTTAAGCATATATCCAGAGGATTATCGTATTGATGCAAATGATTTAATATGGAGATGGATAGCTGAAGGATTCATTGCTGAACAAAAGCGTTCAACTCTGATGCAAATAGCAGAGAACCATTTTTATGAACTTATCAGCAGGAATATGATTCAAGCAGTGGACATTCAATTTGATGGTACAGTAGAAGCATGTCGAGTCCACGATGTGGTTCTTGACTATATCATATCACTATCAACTAAAGAAAATTTTACGACCATATTGGATGGACAAGAGGACATTCATTTAACGAAGAACATTCGTCGTCTCTCCTTGCAATCAGACCATGTGAAACATGAAGTATTCCAGAAAACATCGCATATTCGCTCAATTGGTCTGTTTGTGTCTAAAGGGAAGCATGTTCATCAATTGTACGGAAGGCCTATATCGGACTTATGTTCTTATTTTCCAGAGTTACACGCTCTAAGAGTTTTGGATTTGTCCTGTTGTTATCAATTGGAGAGCCCTCATATTAGCAATATTGGAAGTTTATTTCAGCTAAGGTATTTGACATTAGCTTCTCCAAACATTACTAAATTACCAAAGCAAATTGGAAACCTATATAATTTACAAACATTAGATGTAAGAGGTTGTTCCATTACGGAATTGCCTTCGACATTGACCAAACTCAACAGGTTGGTACGTCTGAGTACTCGGGATTGTACATGGCCAGATGAGATTGGCAAAATGGAAAACCTAGAGGAGTTATCAGAAGCCTGCTTCAAGAAGACAATGAACCCCAAAAGTTTAGCAGAGCAGCTTGGTAAATTAACAAGACTGAGAGAGTTGCGCATCGACTACAGTAAATATTTTTCTTGGGTCAAGAAGGATTTAGAAAATGATGACAACGTGGGAACTGATGAAACCAACAGAGCCTTACTGTCATCTCTCCACACATTGGGCAACCTTCAGGACCTTTATATCACAGAATACGGCACTGGCCTTTTCCCGGATCAGTTGATGGAATCAGGTGTCTACTTTGCAAAGCTCGAAAAGCTTGTTATTGATTCACTTATTATGAGGATTCCGAAGGAAATAACCTCTTTTGCCAACCTCCACCACCTTTATATAGCACTAGATGGACCAGATAATGAAGATCTCCGCGTCCTCGGTGCCATGCCCACCCTGTTTTGCCTTGAGATAACATCTACACCTAAAGAAGAGCTCATTGTTAGTAACCATGGATTCCGACATCTATTGAAGTTTTACTTGAGTTCTTTGCATGGAGTGAAGATGGAATTTCTACCAGGTGCTATGCCTGAACTCCTTCAGCTTGATATTGGTGTCTTTGTTGCAAAGGAGGAGCAGCAAATTCCAGGCCTTGAGCATCTCTCAAGCCTTCAACAAATCAAAGTTGGAATTAAGTGTGATGGAGCCAATAGGAAGGAGGTGGAGGACCTAGAGGCCACCATGAGAAAAGCAGCAGCCAAACATCCCAAGAAACCAACTCTGACAATGTGGAGATCTGGTGATGATAGGATACTAAAGGAAAGAGAGGATGATGCATAGGAGGACATAAAGGCTGGCATCAAGAAGAGAACTAGTAACCTTTCGATGGATGAGAGTGATGAAGAGTACACAAACATAACCGAAGAGTAATGAATACAATGCAATAAAGGATTCCATCACTTGCAGGTTTTAGTTCTTAATTATGGTACTCTTTTTTCATCATCTTCTTGCTTTCTTTTGTTTAGATCTGATCCTTCTTCCTTCCTTCCTTTGGGCTGCAGGACATCATGAGGCACGAAGGAAAGAGGGAACTCACCCATGAAATTTGAAGGTTAGAAACGTGCTGCTCTTCTTTGTGTTGCAGTTATGATTTCTTCTTCCTCCGCAAAGAAAGGTGTATGCACACTTGGTTTCTATTGTGTTTTCTCTTTTTTAGCAATTCTATTATATTTTTCTTTACATGTATGTGCTTCCGTGTTAGATGTATATATGTATTTGTGGGCTTTGCGTGTATATGGGCTTCTTTCCTAAGCCTATTTTTTTAGAAGGATTCCTAAGCCTATTTGTACATGCATGTATACTGGTCAACGGGCTCATCAATACATGTTGCATTTGTAATATAGTATCAAAGTGAACTAAATCAAAAAGACTAGTGGATACAAATTCACTGGTAGGATACGATAGCTGTATTTGCATACCAAGCTTGCAACCCGTATAGAAAAGAGGTATCACCAGAAACCTTCGTAAGAACACCATGACTCACTAAATACAAAAGATGACCTAAACTAAGCAAAGTTGGCTAAAGATGGGGTGGCGAGGACGATATCATCAGTGTTGGTGGAGAACTGTCTGCTAAAAGTGGAAGAAGCGGAAGTAGAAGCAAAAGGAAGACAAAGCCAATCGAGTTCCCAGAGACGTGGAGAATCATGGAGCCGATGGCCAAGTCCAACTAGTGCCTCCGTGTGACGATCCTGAACATAACAAGAATCAAATTCAAGAATAATTCGACAGTCATGATATGCTAACTGACTCGCGGAAATCAATTGCATATTGGCATTTATGCTTCTTATGTTAGATCACAGGTGTAATAGGATGTGATTGCTCTTCAATATGTGCCTTCCGAATTTCAACTAGCGGATTTTCTTACCCTGGCACATACCAAGACACATCATGGTTTTCATCTCTCCAAACTTAATATTGTGGATCCAGTTTGAGTTTAAGGCGGTGTTAGATGTATATATGTATTTCTAGGCTTTTACATGTACATCCTCTCCTACGTGTTTATATATTGGCTGATGGCCTCAGATCAATACATGTTGCATTTGTCACACTTCCATTGATCATTGAGAGCCAAGGATTCATTCCAATGTTTAAGGGAGTTTAAATATTTTCTTATGATGAATTAGAGTTGTTGCTGTTAGAGTTTGCGTCAAATACGTGTATGAGTTGGTTATGTGGATTCTGAGTTGTAATAGGCAGGTGTGTCTTGTGTCAAGGGAGTCATATCCTGGTCTCCTATGTAAATAGGGGTGGTACCCCTTGTATAACCGATCATGACGACTTAGTTGTAGCATAGGACACGACAGGGTCAACGGCCCGCTTATCGCCATGACCCGGGGTGGTTCGGTGAGTTTGGGATGATTGTGGAGTGCTCATAGTCAGAACCCCACATACGTAGAAAATTGTACCGAACTGCGTTACCAAATATCATGCCTCCAGTGTCGTCTAGATCCTGTGTGGCTAAAAAATCATGACAAGTGAAATCAGAGCAAGGTGTTTGGCATGCAGAAGATCTATGGAGGCGTGATGCTCATATCTCTACATGGCATCGAAAAAGGCTTTATGGTGCAAGGAGGAGCTTGGAGGCGATCGATGAGATTGATGCTCCTACACCCAGCAGCAGCATCTACAACCTGCATACCGAAAAAACCCGCACTTTCAAATATCCCACAATTTCACAAATATACACATATATCTCTGGTAATATCAGTATAACACATCAATACCATATCTCCAACTGCCGTCAATACCATAATCATAATATTCAAACATACAAACATCACGACACATAAAAGTTTGTGAAAGCATCAGTAAATTATGGCTGCGGTGGCGGGGTGCCGAAGAGCTACTCCGCGAGGTTGGCGGCCAGGTTCCCGGAGGCATCCTCGCCCTGCTGCGCGTTGTCACGAGGATGTGGCACGTAGGACAGAGGCGTAGACATAACAGAACTCGAATCCTGCAAGATTCTTGAATTAGACATTTGGCGTATATACACTACGCAACAATGTATTGATTTGGCACAAGTGACTCACCACTAGATCACGGAACCAGGGACGTTTAACGTTCGGGTAGTTGGGCATCGGGACAAAGGTTGACTGGGTCCCGCAGATGCTCGGTGGTGGTGCCGTCTGTCCAGCGTAGCTGCCGTGGCCAACGTAGGTGCCTGGAGGGGCCGGGTGGCCACCGTAGACAGCTGGGCCACATGTGTTGGGGCCCGTCATCCCCACCTGGCTTGAGGAGCTGCCAGGAAGCCCCGCGTGACCGCTTGGCCTGGCCTGCACATATATTTTAGTTCGTTGGTACAACTGTCAATATATGCATCTATAGATTGAAATGAAGTTGTACAAACACGTTACCCCAGCGACGAATGCCTCAAGCTGTCGCAGCCTTCTGTCGTAATCCTCTTGCGCAACCCTCAGACTCTCCTGCATAGCCCTTATCATCTCTCTATCATGAGCCAGCTCGTCCTCATGTCTCTATCATAGACGTACACGTCCCGATCACCACCGAGTGCTTGCCTATGCTCGCCGAGTGCTTTCTGGTGGTATCAGGAAGGACCTACATCCTGAAAAAAGTGGTACGGAACAACTGTACCTACGGCCAGCGAGTTATACTCTAAGCAAACAAGAGAAAAAAAAGCGTGATAGAGTGTCTTAGCAGTGTGAAGGTCCCTTCCGGATACTCGTTGAACGTAAAGAGATTCGTAAATATGAAAGAGAACAAAATTCTACATCTAAAATCTCATGACTGTCTTGTGCTGATGGCACAGTTGCTCCCGATTGTTTTGAGAGGTGTACCGAGTAGGTATGGGGGACAATCACAAAGTTGTGTTCGTTTTTCAATGCCGTTTCCCAGAAGGTCATCGATACAAAGAAACTGGGTGAGCTGCAGGCTGACGTGGTACAAAGTGTGGTTAGCCTCGAGATGATCTTTCCTCCTGCCTTTTTTGATATCATGGTTCATCTCACTGTTCATCTAAGCAAAGAGATACGTATTCTTGAGCCCATTTATCTCCATAGCATGTTCCCTTTTTAGAGGTACATGAGCGTATTAAAATAGTATGTACGTATTAAAGTAGTAGTATGTACGTCGCCAGTTCCTAGAGAAGACTGATACGTCGGGTTTCCCAGTGGTTGAAAATTGAGTAATGTCCTCAATTTTCAATACGTACATACTACTTTAATACGCTCATGTACCTCTCGAAAGGAAATATGTTGTGGAGATAAACGGACCCAAGAATACCTATCTCTTTGCTCAGATGAACAGTGAGATGAACCATGATATCAAAAAAGGCAGGAGGAAAGATCATCTCGAGGCTAACCATACTTTGTACCACGTCAGCCTGCAGCTCACCCAGTTTCTTTGAATCGATGACCTTCTGGGAAACGGCATTGAAAAACGAACACAGCTTTCTTCGTTAATTCTGGGAAAAGGCATTGAAAGGCGTAAATGTACATTTCTCATTTTTCTTGGCGTCTTCATTGCATTGGAGCAAGAATCACATGGTATAATAGTAGAAATAGGCAGGAGATTAATTTGCTCTCAACGGCAAAGGAAGCAATAAATTCGTTAAATAAATATCTCAGTACAAAAATGTTCACGAGGAGATTTCTTCCATGAGACATGAATCGGACGTGAAATGTTTTTTAGGCAGTGAGGAGAGAGTAAAAAAAAATTGAAGTGTCAATTGGATAGATAAAGTTGGAAATAGTAAATTCTTTTTTCAAATTTTTACTCTACTTCCTTACTCTAGAATATTTTCTTAAGCTAAATTTATCCTTATGAGCATCATGGTAGCAAAAGAAAGTTGATCTGAACCTGTAAAGCAAGAGCTGCTGTGCACAAACACATCAACCTCCTAATTCCTAAGCACAACTGGACCATAAAAATCGATCTGCTAATTCCGACACATCTAGACATCTGCACCATTGAAGGCAGGTTTTCCCAATCTTTTCAGCATTATGGCAGAATGCGATGAACAGGACAACTTATCACTCGACTGAAGGGGAAGCCGAAATCAGTGCTACCAGAAGCGAGGCTGGACGACTTGCCAAACCGGGTGGTGGGGGAATGGGGAGGGAGGGGGCAGTATAGGTGACGCAAGTGGTACAACAGCCTTACCATTTTAATCAACCCATCCAGCTTCAAATAGTTATATAGCTAGGGTATGTATTTCTTTTATCTTTTTCTTTCCACGAGACAGCACTGTCAGTTCATAACTCACATTGGTGGTGATACTCGGGATGGCAAAAATGCCCATGGGTTCGGGTACCCGTGGGTACCCGACCCGATGGGCATGGGTATGGGTAGCAGTTCGTGCCCATGGGTTTTCGGGTTCGGGTACCCGATAATTTCGGGTTCGGGTTTGGGTTCCGTTTTGTACCCATGGGTACCCATGGGATACCCGAATTTTCTCACTTGACAGATGGGCCCATGTATCTGGACATATATAAGAGCTGAAAAAACCTAACCATCTAACCAAACCCACGCGGCCACGCCTCCTGACGGCCTCACTCTCCCGTCCCCAGCCTCCCTCTGCCTCCCTCCCTCCCCCTCACTTCCCGTCCCACCACGCCGGCGTGGCAGCAGCCGCCCTCCGCCTCCACCGCCTCGCGCGCTCCGCCCTCCGCCTCCGCTGCGTTGGCTCGCCTCCGCCTCCATTGCATCTGCAGCGACGCCCTCCCGCCTCACCGCGCGCCGGCGCCGCGCCTCGCCTCGCCTCGCCTCCGCCTCCTTGCGCGGAGTGACGCCCGCCCTCCGCCTCCACGCCTCGGCGGCGCCTCCTCCGCCTCCACCGCGTTGGTCCGCCCCTCGCCTCCACCAGATTCTGCAGCGCCGCCCTCGCCTCCTCCGCGCGCGGCGTCGCGCCTCGCCTCCGCCTCGCCACGCCCCGCTGCGCCGCGCCCTCTCCCTCCCCGCCGGCGCCGCCCCCTCCCTCGCCTGGCGCCTCCTCCTTTGCTCTGTCTCGAGATCTAGATCATATTTGGGTTTCTGTGCCGTCGGGTTTCGGGTACCCATCGGGTTCAGGTATGGGTGCTCGTTTGTGCCCGAGACAAATTTCGGGTTCGGGTTTTGGTCCGCTATTCGGGTTTCGGGTTCGGGTTGGACAGAGTTGTACCCGGAGATACCCACCCGATTGCCATCCCTATACTCAACATCATTACCGGTTCGTGGCTCGAATCAGTAGTGATAGTGCCCTGAGACATTATTGTCGGCTCGTGGCTCAAACCGATAGTGTCGTCTCGATATCACTACCAATTTGTGGACCAATCGGGATGACTAGTGCTTAGTAGCACTACTGGTTTGTGACTCAAACCGATAGTAACCCTCCGATATCATTGTTGGTTCATGGCTCAAATCGATATCACTGCCGGTTCGTGTCTCAAACCGATAGTGATTCCTTATCACTATCTGTTTGCGGATAACCGATAAATATTTGCCGGCCACCTCTCTAATAGTGTTCATTAAAACAATGTATGTACGTAGCAGCCGTCGTGTTAGAACGTGAGAGCCATAGGTGATCGGTCAGCCTTCTCTAGAAGATCACCTAGCTAATTAATCTATTGAGGATAAAATGGAATAATTAATCTTGGACAACAACAGCTTGCCATGCACCTCACAATTAATCAGTCTGCGTACCTGTCAACATGGGTGTGATGCTGGAGGACAATATGGTAAATAATTTTTGGCACGAATTAATTAACGAGCATATGTGGTTAAAAACTCATGCTGGGGGCAGCTAGTATTAATTAAAGAGACATGTATATGTGGGAGAGAAAACTTGAGCGAAAGTTTCCACAAATATAAAAATAGCATGCAGGTCACAAAAACTAACTTGTTTTTTTATACCTGTCGTGGAATTGTGGAAAACTCTCTTCCGCAACGGTGGACGGAGCGTGGCTCCGTGTCCCAAAATTTTAATTACAAAGAAAAAATAGGCAAAATGTTTTAATTATTTATATTAAAACATATTAAAAACCCTATTATTTGACTCTTAGGACTATTTTAATTAAATACATGCTTCAAAATTAGGTTGAGGCAGCAAGTATCCTAGGACTCAAAATTCATATCTTACTTTTTCTCAATTTTTGGGCTAACCAGAAATTCGGATTAAGCAAAAAACCCTTATTAGGCAGTATTTCGCATAAACTAATGAGAAATACTTTTAAAAAAAACCCAAAAAATTGTGTGTTGAGTGAATATTTTGAATATTTTGTGATGAGATGATTTTACAATTTATTTACATATTTTGTGAGGATTTTTGGATTTTCTTTAAAAGGAAAATGACAATATTGGATGAATATTTGAGGATGATTGATGATTTATTGGACTAATATTTTTGGAGAGATTTGGATATATATATGTGTGTGTGTGTGTGTGTGTGTGTATATATATATATATATATATATATATATATATATATATATATATATATATATATATATATATATATATAATCTACTCCTAAGAGTAGATTAGGCTAATCTACACACAGGCCTGTGAGCCCTCAGAGGGATGAGGCGATCTGCCAGATCAAGAGTAATTCATAGTAATTGAATGCCCAACATATATAACAATTCCCCCATGCGGTTAGATCCAGATCCACCCCGTGCCCAACCCCCCTCCCCGCGTGCGAGCCCATGCCCACGGAACCGCCGCCGACGGACCCGCCGCCTCCGACACCGGCCTGTCCCGTGTGCCACCTCCCGTCGCCCGTGGTTGCCCTTGCGGGTTCTTGCCGAATCTTGAGGCCCACGCCGCCGTCGCCCGCCGCCTACCCAGCGTCGTCCGCCGCCTCCCCAATCGCCAAGACAGGCCGCCTCCGCCCGTCTCCGCCACAGCGTCGCCGCCTCCTCGCCGAGAATCGTAATCTCCGCCGAAGCACCGCCGTCCCCCAGCGCGCCCGATTATGGGGACACCGGCCTAGCCTCGCCACGGCTATAGCGCTTCGACGAGCTTGTCGCCGCCCACCTTCGCCGCCGTCGAGATCGCCTTGCTCGCTGCTCTTGCGGTGTTTGCGCTTGATGTCGGCCGCAAGTCCCCTCCACTGCCGCCAACCGCCACCGTCGACTGCCCTCAACCCTGATCCACGCCGCCGCGGCGTTTTTCGACACAGATTTGCGCCACCGCCGGATGTCTTGACTACAATCTGCATGTACTTTGAATTTCTAGATAGCAGAGGAATAGTAATGCATCGTAAAGGAATGGCATGTGGTTTGTAACATTTTTTCAGACAAATGCAATGAAATGTAATCAAAAGTAATGAAAAGTTATGAGAAAATAATGGGTGAAACCCTGTTTTTTCAAAATTTTTAGTGTGGATACTGTAAGTAACGAAAAGTAATGGGGAGTAATCGAGATCAAAACCCTAATTTTTTGATTTTTTTTTTGCTTGAAATACTGTCAGTAACGAAAAGTAATTAGTTGAAATTATAAAAAACGGATTACTACCACTCGTTCAACACATTCATCTCGATTACTATGAATTACTTTCAAAAATCGCATCCATGCTCAAATTGTTTTTCAAAATATTTCAAATTTATATGTTAACTGAGATCTTGTTTTATTCGAAAAAATATTACGAACACGATGGTGGAAAGCATTCAGCAATTGGATGTACAGATAAAAAATTATATCATAAAATGAGTTTGAAATATGTTTGATCTGAGTACTTAACGATCCCATGTTTTTAGGCACCACATGCAAGCGGATTACTGCCAGCTATAAAAACGAGTTATATTCAATTACTTCCAATTACTGTCGATCTATGCAGGACCGCCCCATCCTAAACAAGACGCTCACGTCCGCGGGTAGAATAGCTTATTCTACTCCCATGAGTAGAATAGGCTCACCGCGCGCGCGCGCGCGTGTGTGTGTGTCTATATATATATATATAGAGAGAGAGAGAGAGAGAGAGAGATTTGCTAGCGTGAACTTGAGTGTACGGATCCCTCCGTGAACTTCGACGGGTTTTTGAAATTCGAGAACTTTAGTGATTAATCCAAACCGTTGATCTTGTTCGTCATGTCAAAACGTAGCCACCAACCAAGTTTCGTATTTTTTCAAATTTTTTTGCTATTTGTTTTCTAATTTTGAAAATCAGCTTTTTTGGACGCTCCATGACTATTTAGAAGGCTGATTTTCAAAATTAGAAAACAAATAGCAAAAAAATTTAAAAAATACGAAACTTGGTTGGTGGCTACCTTTTGACATCACGAACAAGATCAATGGTTTGGATCGATCATTAAAGTTCTCGAATTTCAAAAACTCATCGAAGTTCACGGAGGCTATATATATGCGGAGGCCCTAATCTACTCCTGGGTGTAGATTAAGCTAATCTACACCCGAACCTTCCCAGCGAACCGCGCGAGCCAGCCAAACCCGGAAGTAAATGGTCGCATTTTGAAAGTAATCGGAAGTAACCGAAGTGAACATGTTTCAGCATGGAAAGTAATTCGCTAGGAGGCAAGATCCTAGAATCATGGGGGCATTAACTGCCCTAAAATCGTGGGTTGCATGTCGGTTAATTTGAATTTTGAGTTGCTTCTTTTCAAACGGATTACTTTTCATTACTTACATTTCTCGAGCCAAAAATAAGAAAGTAATCCGAATTTTAGACCAGTTACTTCTCATTACTTTCGATTATGCATACATACGAAAGTAAAAAGCAGTCAAAACCTAATTACTATGCATTACTTTGTCGTAATGTAAAGTAAATATACATTTTCACAGCGGGTTTTCTAAGTAATCGGTGGATTTGCTAAGTAATCCCCTAAGCAATCCCTAAGTAATCCCAGCCGGATGTGGAGGAGATGGGCACGCCACTGGGCGCCGCCGCCGTGCGTGAGGAGGATGGTCGAGATGTGCGTCGTCTTTGAAGTATTGTCAGCGTAACCGTGGCCGCCGATCTTGGCGCCGCCAATGGATCTAGCCGTCGTGGGCGTGAGGAGTGGAGGTGCTCCGGCCGCCGAGCATGGGTGATGGTGGCACTCCGGCCGCCGGCGATGTTGGGGGAGAGGAGGCCGCCGCCTAGCCGTCGTGTTGGGAGTGAGGAAGGAAGGGCCGCCATCGATCTACCCGTCGTGGGCGTCGTCGGCGCGCGAGGACGGCGGCGCTGGTGCCGTCGGCAGACGCGACCTCGGCGCCGCCCGCAGTCGCCGACTCTCCGTGGGGAAGCTGCGCCGGCGTCGATGGGCGAGGTTGCCGCGCCGCCTCCTCCGCATCTCCGCGCGGTGCAGCGCCTTGCGCCGCCACCGCGCCCAGCGTCGTGCGCGACCAGCGCCACCGCCTAACGGCGATGGCGGCGGCTTTCGTGGGGGCGGCGGGTCGCGCGTCAGACGCAGCAGCAGCGATGGCGGCGCGGGGCACGGCGGCGGCGCGACGCGCGGCACCAGCGGGAGATGCGGATTTGCGGAGGAGGCGGCGCGGCGACCTGCCCATCGACGCCGCAGATAGCGCTCCTCAAGACGGCGAAGTCGGCGACTGCGGCCAGCGCCGCCGTCCTCCTCCTCGCGCCGTCGCCAGCGCCGCCGGCCTCCTTCATTCCTAACGCCGCCCGGCTTCCCGCGCCTAGCGTCGGCCGCGATGGCGGCGGGATCGCTCCCCAAGTGGCGGCGACGACGCCCACGGCGACGCCAGATCTGGCGGCGGCGCGCCCGCCGGCCATCGCGGTCCCGCCGACACCGCTTCGCCCCGTCGCCACCATGCCCTTCGTCGTCGTCCACGCTTATTGCCCTCTGCAGGTGATGACCGTCCCGGCCACCGTCGCTCACACCAGATCTAGCCGGGGAGCGCTGGATCTGGCCACGTCGCCACCGGCCGCGCCTCCCCCCGGCAACCGCTTGATGGTCGCCCTCCTCGACGCCGCACCGTCATGCTCCTCCTCGGCGTCCCAACACCGACGATGCCAGCGACCTCCCCCTACCGCGCCGGCGATTCTCCGCATGAGGCAGTGGCGTGGCGGTTCCATTACTTTTGATTACATGAGAAGTAATGTGAAGTAATCGATCTGTGTTGATTACTGGAAAATGATTTAGACTGTAATGCGAAGTAATCGACCTATGAATGTATTTATCTCCGTTTTTAAGAATGTAATTTTGGAGGAATGGAAAGTAATCAGTATGAAATCTCAATTCATATCAGATTTTTGCCCAAAAAATGGCGAGAATCAACCATCGTCCATTCTTGTCAGCTTAAAGTAAGGAAAAGTAATCGGGCTGGAACCTACAAAACATGGATTACTATCATACGTACAACACATTCATCTCGATTACTAGTAACTACGTTCAAATCAGGATCATGTTCAAATTGATATTTATAAAATATTTCAGATTCATATGGCAACCAAGATCTTGTTTTGTTTGAAAAAATACCAGCAATACGATGTTGGAAACAATTTAATCATCGGATCTACGAATCAACAATTAAATCAAAAAAACGATATAGAATACGTTTGAAAACGAGTAGTTAATGCTCCCACAATTTTAGGCACCACATGCAGACCTATTTACTTACCAGTGCCAAATTAGGTTTGTTTGAATTACTATGAGTTATCCAAATCTGGGCCTTGGCGCTACTTTGGTTGTTGGTTAGTGCGCTCATTTGGAGAGTTCGGTTCTTGGTAGATTAAACCTAATCTACACCCACAGGGGTAGATTAGGGCCTCCGTGTATATATATATATATATATATATATATATATATATATATATATATATATATATACACTAGCGTGCACCCCGAACACGAGAGATCCGTGCTCCCAACTCGTTTTGAAATCCGAGATGCCTAACAAGCTGATCTGAGCAGTTGATTTTGTTAAATCTCACTGAAATGTAGCCAGTGACCAAGTTTCGTATTTTTTTGAATTTATTTACTATTTGTTTCCTATTTTCAAAAATCAGCCTTCCAATTAGTCCTGGTGCGTCCAAAAAAGCTGATTTTTGAAAATAGAAAACAAATAGTAAATAAATTCAAAAAAATACGAAACTTGGTCACTGGCTACATTTCAGTGAGACGAACAAGATCAATAGTTCGGATCAGTTGTTAGACATCTCGGATTTCAAAAACGCGTTGGGAGCACGGCGATGATCCGTGCTCTGGGGTGCACGCTAGCATTCCTCTATATATATATATATATATACGGAGGCCCTAATCTACCCCTGGGTGTATATTAAGCTAATCTACACCCGAGCCTTCCCAGCGAACCGCGCGAGCCAGCCAAACCCGGAAGTAAAGCAGTCGCATTTTGAAAGTAATCTAAGTAAGAAATGAACATGTTTCAATAGCGGAAAGTAATTCGCCAGGAGACAAGATCCTAGAATCGTGGGGGCATTAACTGCCCTAAAATCGTGGATTTGCATGTCGGTTTATTTGAATTTTGAGTTGCTTCTTTTCCAAACGGATTACTTTGAGCCAAAATAAGAAAGTAATCCGAATTTCGACCAGTTACTTCTCATTACTTTCGATTATTCATACATACAAAAGTAAAAAACAGCCAAATCCCTGATTACTATGCATTACTTTGTCATAATGCAAAGTAAATAAACATAACTATTACATTTTTGCAGTGGATTTCCTAAGTAATCTACTGAATTTGCTAAGTAATCCACTAAGTAATCCGGTGAATTAGCTTCCGGTGAGGTCGGTGCATTTACAGCAGCGAGATGGGCGACGCGGCGGCGCCGGGCGTTGAGGAAGCGGAGGCGGCGGATCCACGCTGCACCGATCTCGAGGCGGCGGGCAAGACACCATGGAGCCGTGGCGGCGCCGGAGGAGAAGCGAGGCCGTCGCCGAGCACGCCGAAAGGGCGAGGCGCGCCGGCGGGCAAGCGGCTGACCGGCAGGGACGAAGCGGCTCACCGGCGGCGCTGGCCGACGCTGGACTCGTGGAAACTAGGGAGCGAATGACGCGCGCGGATCTCGAGGAGGACGCGGCGGGGCAGCGTTCTGAGCCGAAGTCCGTCGGTGTGGCGGCGCGTCGGGGCTCTCAGCGAGCGGCAGCGTCGGGTCGGCGAAGAGGTGGTGGGCGGTCGCGGCTCGGCGAGGAGGCGGCCGCGCGGGGCTCGACGAGGCGGCGGCGTCGGGGCTTCGAGGAGGCGGCGAGGTCAGCGGGCTTCGGCGAGGAGGCGGCGGCGTTGGGGGCTCAGCGAGAAGGCGTGCGGCGGTCGCGCGCGGCTCGGCGAGGAGGCGGCGGCGACGGGGCTCAGCGAGGAGGCGGCGGGTGTCGCGCGGCTCAGCGAGGAGGTGGCAGCGTCGGGCTTGACGAGGAGGCGAGCGAAGGAGGCGCAAGGGCGGTCCTGGCACTCGGCGTCGGGAGGTGGCCGGCGGCAGGGTAGATCGGATCGGCTCTGTAACGGATCGGGAGAATGGGAGAGGAGAGAGAAATTGGGAGTGGGAACGTGGGGATGACCGGATGAGGTGGAAACAAATAAATGAGGAGAGAGAAATTGCGGTGGAACCTGGTTTGGTCTAACCAACTCACCCCAAACCGGCTCGTGTGTAGCGCTACATCTAGGGGTACATTAAGATCTCTCTCTCTCTCTCTCTCTCTATATATATATATATATATATATATATATATATATATATATAGATAGATAGAGAGAGAGAGAGAAGACTAGCGTGAACTTCGAGTGCAGACCTCAAGTGAACCGGCGGGTTTTGAAATCCGAGAATTTTAGTGATCGATCAAACTGTTGATCTTATTCGTCATGTCAAAAGGTAGCCACCAACCAAGTTTCGTATTTTTTCAAATTTTTTTGCTATTTGTTTTCTAATTTTAAAAATCAGCCTTCTAAATAGTCGTGGAGCGTCCAAAAAAGCTGATTTTCAAAATTAGAAAACAAATAGCAAAACAAATTCCAAAAATACGAAACTTGGTTGGTGGCTACGTTTCGACATGACGAACAAGATCAACGTTCGGATCGGTCATTAGACATCTCGGATTTCAAAAACCCGTCAAAGTTCACGGAGGGATCCGTGCACTCGAGTTCACGCTAGCAAATCTCTCTCTCTCTCTCTCTCTATCTATATATATATATATATATATATATATATATATATATATGTGTGTGTGTGTGTGTGTGTGTGTGTGTGTGTGTGTGTGTGTGTAGATTAGACAAAATCTACACCTAGCCTACTACACAGACCAGACACGGTGCCTTGCCCTGGTCCATCATCCCTGGCCCACCAGTCTCTCGCCGATTTATTTTTTGTTTTATTTTTCAGTGTTTTATTTTTCGGTGCACGTTTGCGTTGTTTCCAAAACCACCTAGTCGGTTGCCGATTTCACTCCTCATTTTCCGCTCTGTACTAGCTCTCTGCCGACGGTGGCGATGGCGAGCGGCTCACCTCCGGCCGATGGAGATACGGAGGGGGTTACTGAGACTCCAACACCGGTGATTCCCCCGCCGCCTGAAGTTCATCCCTCGCCGCCGCATCCCCACCAACCGGCGGTTCATGCTCAAGCCCTTTCTCCGACGGCAATGCCTATGCCTCCCGCGGGAGACCCTCCTCCGCATCCGTCATCGCAGGTTCTTCCTTCGCCGCTGGGTATGCCGTCGCCACAGGAACCCCATTCCTCGCTGGGTATGCCCTCGTCGCCGGCTCCTCCTCCGCCGCCGGCTACTAATCCTAGTGCTCCTGCTCCGCCGCCGGCTCCTAACCTTGGCAGCACAGATGTGCGCCCAGTTAAGGTTTTTTCAAGATTTTGTCGATGGGGTATTGCGTTTGTTCTCTATTTTATTTTTTCCTGTAATGCAGATGAAAACTAGGGGCAAAATGCCTGGACGTGTGAGGAAAATCACCATCCAGGGTAGTCAGCAGACTCTAGAGATTGATCTGCAATCTCAAAATCCAGAGCCCAAGGAAGCACCACCGAAAATAAGGAAATCGAAGGCTGGTTCGAATGCTAAAATTGTTGAACATGCTAAAACGAGTATGCGAGGCATGTGGTTCGAATTAATTCATTTGTAATTGTAAGTAATGGTTAATTATTTTAAATGTTAGTTGATTTGTGTCATTAAGTAAATCATAGTAAATTAAATGTATTGTCTGTATAACATGGCTACCCCATGGTCATAGTGATTGAAAGTATTTTTTTCATGTTTGTTATTGAAAAGGTAAAAAGTTGGTTCTACTCGATGCAATGACTAATATTGAAAATTTTAAATGTATCCTATTCCATTATCTACTAATTCAAAATAAATAAAGTAATTCCCTACTGTAATTCATAGTAAGCATAGGTTCATAGGTTTTACTGAAGTAATTGTTTATTCAGTAATCAAAAGTAATTACAGACATGAATGTAACTACTTCATTTTATCCTATGTCAGTAATCAGAAGTAATAATATCTTCAATGTAATTACAGCATTGCCAGTGGTCTTTTATATATTAATCTTTCAAAACTCTTTGAGACATAGGGAGTACGCACTAGATCTGCATCGAAAAATATTGCCCAGCAAGCTGAAGATGATCTTGACTTTGTTCAAGCTCCAAACAAAAAAGCTAAGGACATTCAGGTATATATTATATATTATTTTTTGTTTTCTATTCATGCTTAGTAAGTAATGGTATTTTGTAAGTCAAAGTTATTTTTTCATGTTTTAATTGAAAAGTTAAAAGGTTGGTTCTACCAAATGCAATACTACTGTTGGTTCTCTATTAAAAGTTAAAAGGTTGGTTCTCTATTACTACTGTTGGAAAATTTTGATAGGCACACTATTACATTCTATACTAATGCAAAATAATTGAAGAATTTCCCTACTGTAATCCAAAGTATTCAGTAATCAAAAGTAATCACAGCGTGCATGTAATTACTTTAGGTTTTTGTACTTCAGTAATCAAAAGTAATTTTAACTTCAATGTAACTACAGCATTGTCAATGGTTTATTTTAGACTCATTTCTTCAAACTCTTTTAGACACACGGAGTTCGCACTAGATCTGCATCGAAGAATTTTGCCCACCCTGATGAAGATGATAGTGATTTTGTTGAAGATCCAAAGAAAAAGGCTAAGGACATTCAGGTATATTTTGAGTTTAACATTTTTTTTGCGTTTTGTTCTCCATTCTTGATTATTAAGTAATGGTATTTTGTTTTTTGACATAGAAGAGAAAAGCTTATCTCAAGCAACCTGAATGTAAAGGGAAGAAAAGAAAAGTTGCTGAAGAGGATGCGGATTACGTAAATTTTGATGAAGTTGAACCAGAACGGGTATGTACAAACCGGATTCTAAGTTTTTTACCTTGTCAAAAAATAATGTTAACCGGATTTCTTTTTTGTTCACATATAGGGTGGGATTGACTATGTGACTTGCGTCAGATGTTCTCCTGGACTTGCTGTCTCGGCTATTGATAAGCTATCAGTGTGGCAGCAGTGTAAGGTCAATAAATTGTCGTTCAGGGATGTTTGCAAGATAACAATTGAAGGACTTGAGAGCCGTGATTTGTTGTGTTGGCTCACGGATAGAGTTAACCCAGATGACATGGTCATTCGTATCGATGAGGTAAAAGAGTTACCTATCAATGAGCATGTTGTTTGGTGTGTAATGAGCCTTCAAAACACCGGAGGCGATCTTCCAGGATGCAGCCAGGCAGAGCGCATCGCTGAATTTGATGGAATAAAAGTGGCCTTGAAAGTGCCAAAGTCAAAGGGTATAACAATCAATACCGTACTGGAGAACATCAAGAATCATCACGAAGACCTGCTGGGCATTCGATGTTTTTTCTTGGTTATTTTCAGCAAACTACTTTTCCCTGGCACGAGCAATTACATTGCTCTAAAGGAGGCTGGAATTACCAAGTTCATTGACAAGTTCGATAGCATTAATTGATGCAAAATGTTAATCGAAGACATTAGGAGTGTTGTTAGGCAATGGCGTTCACAGAAACCAGGACAGACCAGATCAATTAGTGGTTGCGCCATATTTCTGTTGGTAAGTAATTCTTGGTTTATAATTACTGTAGCAATGTTAATTGTACTGTTTCACCACTCTGTAATTTTTTTATTTCTGCACAGATATATTATTTGGACAGCCTGGACCATCCTTCATGCCCCCCTGCAGTTGATACTCCAAGAGTTGCTTATTATTCGAAAGTTATTGTGGACAACCTCGTATCGGAAGACCGAACTGATGGATCTTTTGGCAAGCTTGCCGTATGTATCTTTTTGATTTTCTCCTATTCGTTGAATCTATATTATCATTACCTGACCATAATATTTTTTTTGTGCAAAAACATTTGCAGTTCAGATCGAAAGTTGGAACATGTTACCAATTTTCTTCGAGCTTTTCACCCACTATGCAGCAGGATGGTCATCATGTTCAAACTTTAAATATTCCCAAGATGAGTTCAATCCTCGCTGGTAGCCTCACCTTCCTTCCAATGGAAAAGCAGCAAATTGCGAGGGCAGTAATGGAGAAATTTGATACGCAAGCTAGTGAATCTATTCAAGCCATTAATTGTGAGCACAAGCGGGTATCCAATTCATACATACAAGCGATTTGCGCCATTCAGAGACTCATTCACGAGGCTTCCAAGGAAGCTCCTGCTCACACGACCGGCATGCCGGAAGGTTCTACAAGCTTCAAGTCTGCCATAGGAGGTGATGATGACGCAGATACATGCACTGAATACCGATCGCAGCATGTTGACCCTCCCATCAATGCAACTACTCCAAATAATGATGATCCCATCTCGACATTCCCAACCGTTAATGAACCACTGAACTCCCCCATTTTGGAGCTTACCCTAGGTGGACCTTATTTTGTTATCTTTCTGATTTTATTACACAAGTAACATTGCTGACCAATATTTGCCCAATGTGTAGTTGTCATATCATCTAGCTTCATGCGTACCATCAATGAGATAGAGGAGGCATTAATGCTACTAAGGCTGCCGCTCGAAATGTTACGGAGGTAACATATTTTTTTATCCAACTCATATGGTCCATTATACAGATTTTCAGAAAGTAGTTCATATTTGCAGGATGATGCCCCACAAGAGAAACATCGAAAACCCGAAGAAACACGCGAACCATCGAAAAGAATCAAACGAAAACCGTCAAGGTTTGTCTCTCCTTTCAAAGGCCAACCGAAGAGGAAGGCAAATATCAACCATGTTGCAATGGTTGTTAGAGATGTAATAATTGGTAACAAAGATCTGACCAGGTTAGTTGCTTTTTACCAACATTTGATAGTAATTGATCACAGTAACTGATAGTAATTGTGTACTTTACTTTTCCAAACAGCAAAATTTTCATGTACATGTCAACACATTTGCAGTCATACTTTGAAGTATATAGTTCTTGAAACAGATGCATAATCTATTAAACAAATTGTAAATTATGTATTTCAAATGAAAGCAATCAGCATGTACAGCACCCGTAAGTAACTATGTAACTTTTTATGTAAGTTATACTTTCATGGTTTTCATCTAGAGATTTGTCACATTTTATGATTGTAATGCAGCATTTTCCACATTCTATGAATTTTCCCTCAAAATAGATTATGCAATTGATAGTAATTGATCATAGTAATTGATAGTAATTGTGTACTCTACTTTTTCAAACAGCAAAACTTTCATGTTCATGTCAACACATTTGCATTAAATAGTGTTATATACATGCAGCATTGAATTGATGAAGTATAGACATACAAGTCTCACAGCTTCTGTCGAGCGAAAGTATGAAGGCTTGTCGATTGGTTCACAAAATTACTCTTGACCATTCTGTTCTTGTTTTCGCTACGTTGCGTTGAAGTCATCCGTCCACAGTAAACATGTTTGAAGTATGCCGGAATCCACCTTGCACGTAGGTTGTACAGATTTTGAATTACTACCACCCCTTCGAGGTTGTAGTCAGCAACCATTTTCGCCCATGCTCCCTCAAACTCCATTGTTGTAAGTGGGTGATTTATATTGGAGATCAGCTCAACTTTGAACTTTTCATCCCTTGCATATAGCTTGTTTAGATGATCTTTATATTTCTTCAAAACATGCCACCTACACAATCTATGTTGTGTGCCCAGAAAAACTGGTGGCAGAGCAACTGCCACGGCCGGATCTTGATCTGCATATAAAGAAAAGTAATTTTCATGCTCCAAAAAGTAAACTTCATCAACTAAACAAGATTAAAAACTCACCACGTGCCTGTTAATATGTAGTGTGGGTCTTTACGGCCCATGCAATGTTTAAAGGTTTTGAATAACCAAATAAAAGACTCAGTTTTCTCATCTCGAAGTAAAGCACAGCCGAAAATCGTACTCTGCAGGTGATGATTAGATCCCACAAACATCACCAAAGGCATGTTATACATATTTGTCTTGTAAGTAGTGTCAAAAGTAAGTACATCACCAAAATCAGCGTACTCCCCTTGTGAGCTGGCATGGCTCCAAAAGATGTTTCGTACAACGTCGTCCTCATCAAACTGCATGGCAAAATAAAATCTTGGGTTCTGTTTCTGACACTCTTTGAAATAGTCCTGAAGTTTGGACATATCGTTTTCACGTTCCCGTCTACGATTGTTTGTCTTCCTGCATTGAAAATCTCAAGTTTAGAAAATAAACTAGTTCAGTTATAATTTTTTTTCGAAACATATTTTTACCTAACCTGTTTTCCAGATCATTAGCTGTGAAAGGGATCTTTTGCTGGCTACCATACAGGTTCGACATAACATGCATGATAGAGTTGTTGGAAATATTCGTCATAAGCATTGCATCCACATATTCCCACAAAGTGTCGTCGAAATTCTTGTTGGATTGCAAGAAAGTCTTTGATCGTGGAGTTTTAAGCAGAGGATGATTATGCTCGTAAACAATCCTATCGACCCAAACATTTACTGAATTTCTCTTTCTCTTCAATTTTAACATAGCTTTGCAACCCATCCTTTGCGTACTATTATTTCTCTGCCGTTCTCCACCATCTGTACTTTTGTATATGTTTTCCTTCACGAGTGCAGACAAGTATGCGAACTTGAGCAGTGCCTCTATCTTTTCTTATGCCAAAACCACTTGCCTCGGCATAAAGTTTATACTAATTGTATGCAGCATCCTCAGCTACAAATTGCCGATACAACTGCAGGATCATAGAATGGGGTACATTCTCTCCCGATTAGTATCAACATCAATTACTAATCAGTTCTACTCTGCTGAATCAAATATCCAAATAAATAATCTCATCTAACCTATTCGTGAGTCAAGAACTAATCTAGCCGAACTGCTATATCAATGAAACAAAACGAAACTCACATGTATGAAAGTAATTGATGCGTCTGGACTTTGAGCTTCCACTTCGGTTATCGCCCTTGGTGGAGTCAGACGAGTCCCCGCGATTACTTGCAATGGATTTGCAGTGATCGGATCATCTCCTTCGTCGTCGCTCGTACTCCTCTCTTCTTGACTGTTGGTACAGTCCATTATAGCGGGGCACCACAATGTCAACACGCGTGGGTGGAAGATTCTAATTAGCTAACATTTTATATTTGCGCAAATTACTACCAGAAAAACACATTTACTTCGGTTTACTTTCAGAAAAAACCCTTTTACTAGCAGAACAAAACATTTACTTCGACTTACGTCGTCATCTAACCGAACGTAACATCAATCGCGTGATTTACTTCTAGAAAAATAGCGCAGATTACGTTCGTATCATCCTTTTAATGGAAACGCGTGATTTTTGGATATATCCAACCGAACAATTAACTAGCCAACGTGAATTAACGTGAAGTAAACAGCAACCGCTCTTCTCTCGGGTGCGCTCGCTTGGTTCGTGGATGGTGCGCTCGCTGTAGAGAAAGGCTATGTGTAGATTAAACCTAATCTACACCCAGGGTAGATTAGGGGCTCCGTGTACACACACACACACACACACACACACACACACACACACACACACACACACACACATAGGGAGGCCCTAATCTACAACCAGGCCGCGCTGGTCCTTTTTGGGATGGGTTGGTTCTGCCAGTTCGACAGTAAATGAATGTAATTCAAATGAACTGACTTTGGCACTCGGCAGTAATTGGACTTGGATGTGGTGCGGAGAATTGTGGGGCCATTAACTATTCGGGTTCAAACAAATTGCAGCTCTTTTTTTTATCTAAATTTTGAATTGTTGTTCCGATCGTAGAAAACTTTACACCATTGAATTACTTGCATTTTTTCAAACAAAACAAGATCTCAAATGATATATGAATTTGAAATATTTTGAAAATGTCAATTTGAACATGATTCTGATTTGACTGTAAAGTTTATAGTAATCAATTTTTTAAACTGTTTCGACCAGTTACTTTTCGTCACTCATGATGTTTCGAATTGACAACAACCAGATTTAGGGTTTTCAAACGTATTACTCTCCTTTACTACTAAAAATTAATACTTTATATATGATGAAAACACAATTATTCCAGATTACTACCAATTACTGTGTCGTATTAACCAATCAAAAACGAAAAATTCTCACAAAAAAGGATAAATCACATCAGGCGCACCATTAATGTGCATTACTCCCAAAATTTCTCATAGTAATTCAGAGTAATGCCACCATCACATAGTAAATGCAGATCGGGGGCAGATTGGCCGACGACGGCGTAGATCTGCATCCGTGATCGTGGAGATCTTGTCTTTGCTGCGTCATGTTTGCGCAGCAGGTATCGAAATAAGCGTTGCCGCCGCAATCGATGTTGTTGCCGTTGCCGTGTGTAGACCGATGCCGCGACGCCGCGACACCGTTGGAAAGAGCGCGCCGGGCCGTGCCGAAGATCGAGCCGCTTGTTGGCGGCGCAGATGTTGCCGCCGCCGCCGTGCGTGACGCCGCCGGGCGATATGGGCCGCCGCCGCCGTTGCCGCCGCCGTGGAGATGGCGAGTGCGATCCGCCGCTGAGGAGGAGAGAGCGTCGTTGTTGCCATCAGAGAGTTCACGCACCACCATCTTGGAGATGCCGTGCCGTGCCGAGGCGTCGAAGTGATGGGCGCGCCCTCGCGCCGGTGAAGAAGGATGAAGCGACGCCACCGCCGTCCTTATTGAGTCGCCGCGCCGGTGAAGAAGATCAAGCCGTTGTCGCCTTGAGGAAGGATTTCGCCATGCCGTCGCCTTGGCGCGTTGGATCGCCGCCGCCATTTGCCCAGGGTGGGAGAAGGAGCGGTGGCGGTGGTGGCGGCGTGGCGGCGTTAGGCGTGGTGGGCGGACAGACGAAGAGAGGCGGTAGCCGCGGCAGCGATGGCGAGGAAGGCGGGCTGTGGCGGTTGGGCACCTGTGCATGCACGCACGCGTGGGGAGGGGGAGGTGATGGGCACGGGTTGGATCCAGATCTGGGTTGGGGCTGATTTTATATTGCGGACCACGGACCAGGTGGTCCATTTTTAGATGGGATGGTCCAGGTGTAGAATAAGATAATCTACATCTAGGTGTAGTATAGGATATACATACATACATACATACATACATACATATATATATATATATATAGAGAGAGAGAGAGAATAGCTAGTGTGAACTCGAGTGCATAGATATCTCCGTACACTCGATGGATTTTTGATTTCCGAGATGTCTAAAGACCGATCCGAACTGTTGATCTTGTTCGTCATGTCGAAATCTTTCTAACTACCATGTTTCGTATTTTTTTGAATTTTTTTGCTACTTGTTTTCTCATATTGAAAATCAGCCTTGTAAATAGCCGTGGAGCGTAAAAAAATGTTGATTTTTAATATGAGAAAACAAATAGCAAAAAAATTTAAAAAAATACGAAACTTGATAGTTAGAAAGATTTCAACATGACTTAACAATATCAATCTGCTTCGGACGGCTTTTTGACATCTCGAAATCAAAATCCATCATTTGAGATATCTATGCACTCGAGTTCACACTAGCTATTCTCTCTCTCTATATATATATAGTAAAAATAACAGGGGCTCCTAGGTCTAGGCTCCCCACCTCGTGACCCTCCGATTCACTTTGTAAATCGTTCTACTAAACAGGCTTTTCTCATCTGAAACCCGATTACACCAGACAGGATCCATTTTCATTTATTGGCCGCGTTAATTATGGAATTCATTCGCTGCTAGCCTGCCATACCCGTCGCTCTCCTTCCCCTCCGGCTCGGCATCTCCTCCCATCTCTTCCCCTGTCCCCACCACGCGGCGGCCGGCGGCGCCCCTCATGTGGCACGAGCCAGGACGGCGGCGCCCGGCGTCCCTCCACCCATGCAGCAGCGGCCTCCCCTTCCTCAGCTCGGCGCGGCGGCCTCCTCTTCCTCAGATCGACGCGACAGCCCTCCCTCCTCGAGCCGACGCGGCGGCGTCCCACACCTCCGGCTGGCACGGTGGCGCCCCTCCTTTCCAGCACGGCGGCGCACGACCCTCCCCAGATCCTGATCGGCGCGGCTCGGAGGCAGCCTCCCCCTATCTCTAGCACGGCGGAGTCTCCTTCCTCGGAATTGGGCGGCGCAACCCTCCTCTGCTTCTCCACCGGTGCGGCGGCTCTCGCAGCTGTCTCTCAAGTCGCTCCCGCTCCTCTCCTTCTGCCTCCCCTCCGCGCCGCTCTCTGCCGCCGACAGGACCTGGATGGATGAGTACCTCCTCGAGGCCAAGCAGGCTCATGCGGACGTGCCACGTCTGGAGTGGCCACTCCAAGGTGTGGTTCCTAGGCCAGTACGTGCTGGAGCTGGCGTTCTGCGAGTTCTTGCAAATTGGGTATGTTCTTGTTTCCAATTTTTCACACATGGAAGATGTCGCCTTTTGCCTGTGGCTTGAATTTTCACTCCAGGTATGATAATCTCTGTTATACACATAGGCTGGAGGTTGAAGATGACGGTTTGCTCATATTTTGTCATAATCGGCAATACACATCTCCACAGACGGGTGTTCTGTATTACGCATTTTTTTATTAGATTCTTCATTTGGGTATGTTCCCATTTCAGTTTTGCAATTTTTTCATAGCCTGAAAACATACTGAGTCATTCTTGGCATAAACATTGCAGCATGAATTTCAATTTGTGAATCTGCTCATCCAGCTTTCATCATTGTAGCAGCTAAATCTAGGTATGTTCTGGCCATGTTTCTTATATGCAATTATTAACGCCATTGAAGTAATTATTAAGGCTAAAATATGATATGCATTCCTAAAAAATGTTCACAGTTTTTACCACTTCAGCCATTTTCTATCTCTTGCATTACTGAGATCTCTTTTTAGATTAAAACTGCATTGAAGATTAACCTTTTTCGATGAGGGTATGTACCCAAGTAATAATCATACCCAGTGAAATTCACACTGCATAATTCAAAACGTATGTAGTGATTCACCAAGAACATTAGCTCCCTCCTCGATTTCTTTGGTGATGTTTTTCTTTCCTTCAGGTGCTTGGTGATGGCTGATGGAAATGAAGACGGGAGAGGCCTCTATTCTTGAACTAGCATACATTGTCAACAATAAACCTTGAGATTGTTGATGGCTACACAAGAACATCTATAAGTTTGTCCGGTTTTTTAGTGGATCCCCTTTTCTAATTCCTTTTTAGTCTAGGACTAGAAAAGAGAAAGATGTATTTGGGTTGAGCCCATATACTCTTTGATATTCTGAGTATGTACCCTCAAACAGATGTTACATGTTCTTTTTTTTTTTTGACAGACCTTAATGCATGTTCTGATGTAGGGATTATGCAGTGTGAATAGATTCATATGACAGTTTTGAATAGATGTGAGGATATCATACCCAGTGAACATTGACAGTGTGAATTATGCATCCATGAAACAATGCAATAGATTGAGCTAATGCATGTTCTGATGTAGTATGGAAAACTTTCAGGCCTACCCAATATTTGAATCATGGTGTTCTTGAAATGATGAATATGTATATACTTTCAGGTCCACTTATACACATGTTTCTTCATACCTATTTTTATCTACATTTGAAGGGTTGTTGCGCGTTACAACCATTGTTATCAAGTCCTGCGATTAGTCGCGATTAATCTACGATTAGTCCATAAGTCTCTTCTTTTAGAACGACTAGGGACCTCGACTCGACTAGGCATTCTACCGTGAGTTCCATCATCTAACATTAGAAGAAAAATAGTTACTTGGCATTGCATTCTCATTCTTGCTATGCTTTTGGACTCCACTGTAATTGTTATTTTTTTACAAAAGTACAAGTAGTCATGCCAACCACACAACTACTTTTCTAAACAAAATAGATGTTGTTGTTGTCGACTAGTCATGGACTAGCCACGAGTAGTCCACGACTAGTCCCCAAAGTCTCCCCTCATACGACTCGACTCGACTTTACGACTTGATAACCATGGTTACAACACCTTATTTATTTGGTGATATCTTTTATTTATTATACGACTCTACTGCTTGGTACTAAATAACAAAGAAAACTCAACAAAAAATATATACATACCCACACACTTCTCAAATCCATTATAAAATCTAAGTATATACTCACTATCGAAAATATACCGTGAAAGTTGCTCTTTGGGTTTTTTACGGGTCATACATTTTTGTTATAATTTCAAAACAAACGATAAAAAATCATACATAGAATTTCATACCATACCTATGTTTACGTACCTATGGTATTTTCTATAAAAAAAAAAGCAAGAACGAAGCTATGGTATAACATACTCACATACGCACATACTCGTTTATTTGTAAAGCAAGAACGAAGCTATGATATAACATACTCACATACTCGTTTAATTATTTTTTCCAACAAACGCACATACTCACATACGCACGTACTCGTTTTATAACATAGCTACGCATGTACATAGGTATGCGCATCTTTCAAAATTTTAAAACGAGGAATCACCGATGACTAGGTAATCACTGAGTACGTAAATGGCTACCATACCCCAGCTAGCGTGTGATCCTCTTGCCGGAGCCGCTCGCGTTATTACGGGCCATTCAAAAATCAATTTCGAACAGGCTGTGTGCTTTCATACCTACCATATCAAGCCTACTAACGGGCATACCCATTAACAGTGAAACCCAAAAGAGGTTAATTTCATCGTCTCAATGCAATCCAACGATTAAAAATTGGGGAGCTCAGGCCTCGGGGAGTCCCAATTCCGCTTCCTATATATATATATAGATATGTATGTATGTATGTATGTATGTATGTATGTGCAGTTAAGAAGGAGAAAAGAAAAGGCAAGGATAAGAAAAACAAAAAGAAAAAGAAAAAAAAAAGGAATATGTGCACGTGCATGTGCGTACTGTGTATTAGTGCTGGGACTTGGGCCGTGCCGGGCCGGCATGGCACGGGCCCGTCGTGCCTCGGGCCGCCGTGACTTGGGCCGGCACGGCACGGCCACCTCGTCGTGCCGGGCCGGGCTGGCACGAGGAGCCAAATGCAAGGCCCGGCACGGCCCAAAAGCACGTCGTGCCTTCGTCGGGCCGTGCCGGCACGAGCCCGGCCCAGCTCTCCTGCACTGCAGCGATTTTCGGCCAGCAGCAGACCAACGCCTCGTGCGCAGCCGACCAACGCTTCGGGCCTTCGGCCAGCGTCTCTCCGGCGCTTCGAAATTGCTGTGATAGCTAGCAAGGCCCATCAATGCTGGCTGCAACGATTCATGGCCTCGTTTCTTGTTCAGAGCATGCATGCACAGATGCACTCGTGGCCTCGTTTCTTGTTCAGCATGCATGCACTGCTTTGGAAGTTGGAGCAGCATTAACCGTGGTGTTGCGGTAGAATCATCCAGCAAAGCATGTAATTAACACTAACGGTCAATGATTATAGCCACTTCGGGCTTCTCTCGGGCCGTGCCGCCCAAGCACGCCCATGCCGCCGGGCGGGCGGGCAGCATGGCGTGTCGCCATTTGGGGCACCGCACGCCCATTGCAATGTCGCACGGGCGGGCCGTGCCTTGTTTTTCGGGCGTGCTCGGGCGGCCGACCGCCTACCTGTTCTCCCAAAGACTTGTGTATGTGTATGCATGCAGGTCTTTGTGTATGTGTATGCATGCAGAACGCGATCTGGTGTACTCTGCATGCATGCAAGATGGGCGGTGGCCCAACCAGCATCTGCGGGTGAGCCGGCCCAAGTGGCTGCGAGGCCCAAAGTGGGTCAGTCGGCGGTGGCACGGCCCAGTCAGGAGGAGCGGTAGCAACCAGCCCGTGGGTAGAGCTTGAGCCCGAGACGGATTCCAGATTTTTCCACTATTTAAGGGACCTGAGATAGGGCTAGAAAATAAGCTCGTGGCTCGCGGCTCGGCTCGGGCTCGGGCTCGGTCAGGCTCGGCTCGGCTCGAATCAGCTCGGAGGCGTGTGTGAGCCCGGGCCGAGCCTGTTTCTCTGGCTCGTTTGTTAAACGGGTCGGCCCGGCTCGAAGACCGAGCGGCTCGGCGAGCCGTTCGAGTCGAACACCGCGCGGCCCAGCCCTAGATCAGAAGGCCAGAAGCCAAGCGGCCAACGGGCCAAGCGCCCAAGCCCCAGTCACTCACGACTCTCTCTCAGTCTCACTTCAGTGTGAGTGTGTGACCTAGGGCAGCAGCTAGCAGGGCGCTAGGCGGGCGGCGGCGGCGCGGCGCCGACGGGCAACGGGCAAGGGGCGCAAGCGCGGCGGTCGGCGGTGGTGAGCGGGTGGCGCCGCCCCGCCTCCATCACCATCTCTAGTTCTCCGGTCTCGTGGACTCCACCTCCACTCGTGCTCGGGCCTCGGCCGTCCAATGGCCGGCGGCGGCGCGGCCCGAGCCCCGCCTCCCTCCCGTGCTGCCAGCTGCACCTCCACTCGCCGCCTCGGCCTCCGAGCAAGCAGAGGCAGCAGTGATCACCAGAGGCGGATCCCTATTCGGGCTGGTGGCTGGTCGGTCGGCCCGCCAAGCCCACGGGCTGGCTCGCGAGCCAACAATGGCCCGGGCCGAGCCAGCATTCACAGCTCGATCGACGGGCGAGCCGAGCTAGGCCCGGCCCGTCCAAATGCGAGCCTGAGCGGGCCGAGCGGCCCGGCCCGACCCGTTTCCACCCCTAACCTGAGAGGATCGTGATTAGGTGAGTTTTTAGGGCTTCTCATTGCTAATGACGGCCACGGAAATTAGGAAAATTCCAGAGGTGATTAGAGGAGATTAGAGAGAGATTATGATTTGAGGAGATTAGAGAGAGATTAGAGGAAGATTAGAAGAGATTTTTTAGAGAAGAGAGGCAGATGAGCGAGGGGTTGTGTTAGGGTTGCAGAAGTGTAGCAGGGCAGTAGACGTTGTGTGAGGCGTAGCCAGGAGCTATTGCAGAGCAGGCTAACTTAGACCAAAGCAGATATGTACTTCTTTGTAAAAAGATTTAATTAGGGATGAGTGCCCGGAATCATTGCCCTGCAGATGTAGGCAGGTGCCTTACTGCGTTATCAAACGTGTGCCTCTCTGGTAATGTTTTTCTAATCTTACATGAGTATCTAATTTCATCGATTGCTTCCACTAATTAGGGGTATTTAGCGCCAACGATCCTACATTGTGGACCTTCTAGTATACCAAACTGACCTATCCTCCAAATTTTAGCTGCAAACTTTTCTAGAAACTCCATTTCCAAAAAATTGAAAGGTTTCCAACCACCTCGAGTAGAATTAAGACTCTTATTTCTCTCCTTATTCTTCCTGGCCGACCCAAGCCCGCCTCTCACAACTATATAAACCCCCTAGACCCTCCCGCACAGCCACAACACCCCCACATCGAAACCCTAGCCGCCGCATTGGTTTCTGTGCAAACCCTGGCCGGAACCAATAAAATAGCCTAGATCCCTCTTTGTCCTAGACACATCTCGAACATCCAAGACCAGAACATTGAAGATCTTATCGAGACGGTCAAAATGAATATATTGATCGCCTATTTTGATCGAGAATTGAGCATGATACAAGATACCAAGTTTATCTCTCCTCCCTACACTTCACCGCTCCGCACGCCACCATGCGCATCGCCTGCCCCCGTGGTCCCATGCCTGGCCAACGCACCGCCTGGCACCGCCCAACCCATGGCCGCCGTCACCAATCTGCACGCATTCTGCCACACGTCGTGCCACCGTTTTGCAACGCGCACGCTGCCGCTGGATAGTGGGGCCCGCTTGTTGGCCACAGCGCGCCGTGACTAGTGGGGCCCACCTGTCAGGCCGCGTGCTGCTCGCGCTTGCTACGCCTCCTTGGCCGTCCGTGCGGAGATAGGGGAGGTAGGCCAAAAGTCAGGACTAAGCCCATTTAATGTTTTAGCCATTTAATTATTTTCTAAAAATTTCTATTTATTCCAAAACTTCTTGGAATTGTTCAGGGAGTTCCTGAGCTTTGATTTAGGTGACTCCAAATCCATTAATTCACAAATATTTCCTAGAATTTTCATATATTTTTATTGTTATATTTTTGTTGTTTGTATCTACTGTTTATTCTGGTTTTCTCAATATGCGTGTAGACGACGTATTTCCAGTATTGGACATTGTTGCCGGGAATTTCTGTTGGAGATCTGCAAAGCTCCGACTTCTTCAAAGGCAAGCGATAGTTTGCATATTCCCATCACATGTTTAACAATTTCACTTTATATCTATATGTTAATAATTGCTACTCTTAAATACACATTAGACTAGTGTGTGAGTACCCGGCCATGTTAGTCTTTCACTATCATGTTGTTGCCTTGATTGATAAACCCCTTTACTGTACCTTAACCTATCCTTTGACTAGATGCTAGGTTTGCATTGGTTATTCACCTATTAAAATGAGATGGCGAAGCCGAGTATTCGAGATTTTTTTGTTAAACCCTAATCAATTAAAAGCAATGTGGTCAGGGGGAGACCCGGAAGAAATGGTTCCGGGGTTGTAGTTGAGGTATGGAGGTCTGCTCTTCTAAGGACTCAAGCTTGTGACATTCTATACCAAACCAAACAGTACATCCACATGTGCCTTTACCTTAGCTTAGTAATCTACATAACCTACTAACCACTTGCTAGTAGGTTGTCTAGTTATGGTTCGACTTTTGGGTCCTATGGGAAGGTTTATCCGCCCTTGGCCACATACACGTGAGGGAACAACCTCGTTCTTAAGATCGAATGGCTTAATTGGGAAACAACCCCGTGTGGTACCCTGAATTTGTGGGCACCCTGCCGCGGCGGGTACCGGCGGAGCCAGGGAAACCAAAACAAAGGGTAGGCGAAATGGTAGGAAAAATAGGAGGAATAGCCTTGTACCGTATCTACCTCGTGATGAGATGGTGCTTGTGTGGAAGTGTACCCACTCTGCAGAGTTAAAACTGTCATGACAGCCGTGTCCACTTTTACGGACGATGTTTGATATTTTCACATGTAGTCCCACTTTTTAAATAATTAAACTTGACTAGGGTAGTCTGGGTTTGGCCTTGTATGATGACGCACCTTCCTTCGATGATTGTTGGTAACATTGAGATCATGCATTAAACAACTAAAACATAACTACTAAAATATGGCTACTAAATAGGTTTTGCATAAAATATCCAATTCCTCCATCTTTTGCAATTACATACATTGTTAAGAATTCATTGTTGGGTAACCACGTACTCACAATAGATATCATGGATAATTTTATTATTTAGGTTGCGAGTCTGATCAAGAACAGATAGGTCCGAACTTAGGTGTGCAGGACTAGCTACGGGTGTTCGATTCATGATGCGCTCACGGGTTCCCGATCTTCCGGTGAGAGGGATAACTTCGATTTGGGCGGAGGATGACTTTGACGATCCGGCTACAAACCATGCAAGAATAAGTGCCTGCAATCGCTAAACCACACTCCTGATTGTTATCAATCATGCCAAAGCCTGGATGACCTGACCACGAAGGTCTACCCTTGCAAGCAATCGAAGAACTCGCAAGAACAAGGATAAAGCACACACTTGAATTGAGGTTCTGAAGCTTGAAATCGATAGGTCAACCGACACTAGGGATTTCAAGAATGCTTCTCCAATCTGGAAGATAACAACAAATGAACAAAATCTAAGGAGAAAAGGGAAAGGCTTGTCCTTTATATAGAGCAAGGAGATGACTCTAGGAGGTGCTCTCATGAAGTAGTAATACATGGGGACTCAGCCCAAATTAATGGTGACGCAGCACCCAAGAAGAGAAAAAGACTGGTTCTGTCCACGAGATGTTTTTAACTTCTACGACCAGCTCACTTGGAATTTGAAGGTGAGGCCGGATCCATTGGAAAGATGGCGAAGTTATCTTTCCAATGAGTACTCACACGTTCCAATCGGAGTCCGTTTGCATTCTCTAGGCTATTTTTAATGCAGACTGGTCATTGATGGTCGAGTGGAATCCCTTTACATTCCCACCATACTTTATTGCCTTGTTTGGTGCGTTCGTGCCTTATAGGTGGTGCTTGTTTAACTTCCTATGCATAATATTGTTATTAGGTAGCAGTCTATTCTCCAAAGTATAATTATTCAACACGAGAAACGAGTTTACCTGATAATTAATTTGTCGTGCGAGGGCTCGTGTGTTTGGTCCTTGCATGATGATCAAAGGTCGCTGGTCACTTGGAAGGACTTTGGTCATTGATCCCATGGATGTATTCGATGTAGCGATGTCCTCATTAGGTCAATTATTTGGATATCGTCATTGAAGGCTACTACTACTTTGATGTCCTTTTTTTATTTGTTCTTAATATTTTGGTAATTCCGAGCAGGATTACCTGTTTTTTTGCAATAGCAGATAGCAGATGATGCTATCTTTAAGCAATTCGTTATTTTAAATAATTACAGAATGTAAGCGATGATAACCACCGTCATGAGATACTAGTTTGGGCCTAGTATCGAATCATGTTGTTGGATTCCCTATGAAAACATAGGGGGTCGTGACACTCTGCTAAGGAGAACGGCTGAGAGAAGGTGAAACCTGTGAGGAACAGAAGTCCGTGAGGTAGGTGTTGTTGATTACCGCCCTTGACAATGCATGGAGGTGTGTCCGGAGCACAAGCAAAGCACATATTTAATAGGTTCACAACACCAGGAGGCATCGTGATCGCGGCCGAGGAATCAAAATGAGCGCCCTTGGGAGTAGGCACGGCCATGCGGGGGTGCCATTACGGCGGCATCTGGTGGACGGGGATGGCGAGGCCGGACAACATGCCTAGCCAGGGGCAGTAAAGCCGACGCATGAGGTACGATAACCCTTGAAGGCGCCCTATAGGAAAACGACAGGCGGCGCGGGCGCTGGCGGGGCGGCGGTGGCGGCGGCGCGCGGCGGCGGTGTGGGCGTGGGCGTGCGGGCGTGCGGGAGCGGGCTAGGTCAAAGAAGGAAAAAAGCTGGTAAAGTGGACCGTAATTTCGTCAGCCCAGACCGACGAAACTGTTCCCACGTCACCCAAAACAGTACAGATCGCACACAACGCACCGACACCGTAATTTTGTCGGTTTCGGCCGATGAAAATAACGCCACGTCATCTCTTCCATGCGTCCGCACCGCAATTTCGTCAGCTCGTACCGACGAAAATAGTCCCACGTCATCAACTTGGATCTGCGATGCGGCACCACCTTGGTTTCATTGGCCTGAACCGACCAAATTACAAGTTTTTTCGTTGGCTTGCTCCGAACCGATGAAATTAATTAATGTCGTATTTTCGTCGGTTTGGGTATACCGACGAAATTGTTGCGTTATTTTCGGCGGTTTTTTGAGACCGACGAAATTAAAGTAGACTGACGAAAATAATTCGTTTTCCTGTAGTGGCGCAACCACAACGGAGCAAAGACACAAGGTGGCTCACACAACTTCACTCACTTTGCCTTGATCCTTTTTGTTGGGAAACCACCTAGGAGGTGGGCTCAACCTGACCTAGGGCTGGCGCCTCTTCTGGTGGGTCCCACACTGGACCTAGCCAAAACAATAAGCAATACTATATAAGAAGAGGTGGATCCCCCTATTGTAATATAGATCTGAAATTAAGAAAGAGAAGCTCCACCATATCTCTTTTTCCCCTATGTTCTTAATCTTTCTATGTGATTATTTGACTACGTATATACCTCGGACTACACCCGGTAGCGAAGTTTCTTAACACGCTATCAGCACGCTCGCTCCTTGATGTGCCGATCAATCCGCGAGGAAGAACGATCTGCATCCACATCTACCACGAAGGTATTGTTTTGCGCATCGACTACCTAGTAGATTGTAACATCTGCTTGTTTTCGTTGCAGATCAAAAAATCTTGTGCCCCGCCGCCTCTATGGCTGCCTGCGCCATCAACCCGCATGTCGACGGCGCCGGGCGGCTGCAGACACCGCCAAGACCGCCGCTCGATGCGCCGCCGGTGCCAGATCTCGGCACTAGGGTTGGAAACCCTAGCCGCCATGTGCTACGTGCCCGCATGGGCCAAACGGGCTGACCCTGCAGGCCTCTCGGCCGAGCCGGCCTGCCGCCCGCTCTGAGCCGAACCGGGCTATCCCGAGCCACCCAGCCAAGCCGAGCCGGCCTTCGAGCTAGCCTAGCCCACAGTTGAGCCACCCCGCCCCTGTAGATGGGCCGCAAGGCCCAATTTGGGCCGAAATTGGGCAGAACTGGCATAAGGGCTAGCGCCGAAAAAATTCCAAAAATTGCATACTCATCCGAATTTGAATTGAATTTGTATTAGTACTTTTAATAATTTTATTAGGCCTTCCCGACTATGCGCCGTCCTGCTCGCAGCAGACTGTGCTCAGGGCCGAAAGTTTTAGATGGGATGCATGGGCCATCCGGCCCATTACCTGACTACGTTCGGCCCTGCTAGCAGTAGGCCATGTGCTGGACCGAAAGGTCTAGATTTGGCCATAATTTCTGAAAAATTTAAAAGGCCATGAAAATTTCTGAAATAGCACTGAAATTATGAAATTGCAAAAAATCCCTCTGATTCTTGTAGAATCACCTAGGATTTGAATTTTGGCATGTTTCGCACCTCAGGAATTTGAATTTGGAACCCGTGTTTTTGGAAGAATGTAAATTGCATTAAAATCCCTCAGAAGTTTGATAATTATTAGAAGTTTTTCTGATACCTTCCTAGAATTTGTTGGGTATACTTAAAACTTATTTTTTTTCTGCGTTTTAGCACCTCGGGAACTTGAAGTTTGCACCCGTCTTTGAATTTTAAGCATTATTTAATTTCTGTAATTATTTATGTACAATCATTGTGTGCAATTGCCATTATAATTATTAGTAATTATTTATGCTTTTTAATTGTTAATGACATGCTATAATATATATTACTAGAATACATGAGAATTAATTATGACACGCACCGCTTTCAATTAGATTATATGAAGTAGTCTTATGAATTAATCCTGAATTATATATGTCGAGTATCATAAAATATGAATTCGAGGTATTGGCATTGCACAGCCAGAGCAATCCCACTTGGGCATTGGACTATAGAATTGTATCCTGTAGCATGAAGCTCTGGACCGCCATCAGGTTAGAACCCTAGAAGGATAAGAAACTAATGTGCGGGACAACTCTGCATTGCACATTCTTAGGCACCCCACTATGAACATATAGTATTTGTTTATGCATGAGCAACATACTGCACTTCATAAGCGGTTCTGGACGCTCTAGTATACTATCCTTTCTATTATATCAGAAATGGGACATGCATGAGACTACAAATCATGAAAAATGACCAATCCCTCTTTTGTGACAAAGAAGATCATATTCGAGGTGTAATCTCCACTTTCACCTAAGTACAACTCCAAGTGCTTAAAACTTTTGTTGTTGAATCATGGAGTAGCTACTAGGGGAGAAAATCCCAATTATTGAAAAAAGGGCATGAATGGGAGAATAAGAATAATTGGCCTATAAAAACAAAGTTCATTGCTTAAGAAAGATAAAACAAGGAGAAACCACATTTTATTTTCCCACCATTAAAAGGGCAGAACCCTCACAGCATAATGTCGGAAAATTATATGGCATTTGGGGTATTGGTTCATGATTTGCCATGATTATGCATACAATTGTGGCTTATCGACCAAAGAAGAATGAAAAGCAATGGCAGAGTCTTAACTTGCTATTGTCGACAGGAATTACCTCATGAGGACACTCGTACAGACTTCACAGAATTTTCCCCCTTGTTCTTATTGCAATTGCACATGAAGTGCATAGAGAAACGAAGATCTCGACATATGACATTGAAACCTGAGTGACCGTCTCGGCCCTGTTGCGCCGCTTCTCGGTTACATCTGTGTAATTGACTATGGGGCCTTCGAGCTGTGCTCCCGAACCATTGCATCGCCCGTGGTCTGAGTCAATCATTGCCATGTAGGCATGGATCTAACACGGCTTGTGCTGCACACTGATTGCGTCATTCTGGCCTTAGCCTGCTGCTGGCACATTTGGTACAGACTTGACAGGCCACAAACCACACATAGTGTCGCCGCCATGTTGTGGCTGTACTATGTTATGCCAGTTGTTGACTCGCCATGCCGCATTGGCCTACATGTTTCGAGAGCACACCCATACGTAATGGGTGCATATTTTAAATCACATTTTATAAATTTGCACTCTATATTGTGGTTGCCAGCAGACATATGAATTTTAGCATGAATTGGAAGTTCCTAAAGAGCATATTTTAATTGAAGCAATAAAACATCGCACATCAATTCTCATGACGAGTTTTGCATTTCCCTTATTCTAATATATATGAAGTCGCAATCAATTATGAATTCTTTAAATCATGAATCTTGCCATTACCTGATTGTAACATAGAATCTATGTAATGCCCTTGTAGGATATTAGCATCGTTGTGGAACAAAAATTAGATTTTGAATAGAGCCATTATACCTCATATCGGTATGAATAATACTGATAGTATTAATTGGCATAAATCGCTAGTAGCAATCCTTGCATAATATGCTCATGAAGAGTTAAAGGGATATTACTTTGGGTATTACTTTAGCACTTTAGAACCGTTGTTTCCCTAAATATATTAGGACTCTCATAAATTTGAAAGACATCGGTGCATATGTGTTTAATGAAGAAACCAATGAAAAGAATAGCATTTAATGTTAATGCATTATGATGAATGTCGGATGTAAGAAAAGCATATTAGAAGTAATCCCTCCTCTATGAATTCGGGCTACACTACAATATATTTGATGCACTTGTGGTGCATGCCAGCATAGAAAACTGGATTTCGAAGCTCTTAACTCTTATCTTTTCAGCATTGTATTCTGTGTTCCCAGTTTTGGAATGATAAAGTATTACACAAAAAACTCACCGGGTTATAATATCATCGTTAAGACTTTCTGAATCTTGAAAATTTTGTGTGCCTGAATGTGCCACTGAAAATTAATGAATAAATGTTGTATTTTGAAGTGAATGCCAAAGTCCCTAAATCTCTGTACTGCATCCAGTGGGACATTTGCGTTCCAATTCAGCCCTTAACAGGGCAGTTTTGGTACTACATAGTGCTCAACACTGTTTCCTCTATGTGATCGAGTTTACTCTCACACAAGAAACGAAGCATTTGAATAGAAGATCTTTTAGATCACTAGAATTAAAGAATTTTCCCATATCATCATATGAAGCCCGCTGCAATGGACACTGCTAATGACTTTATTCCAAAGGCATTAGATGATGGGATTTCAAGCATAGCACTTTGCATAGATATAGCATGCCATCTCTTGCAGAGAGACTAACAGTCATATGATTGAAAGAATTGAATAATTAGTCCGGTTAATTAGCAGAGTTGTAATTCATGAAGAATATGTGGAGACATGAATAACTACACAAAGCATCCCTAATCACTATTAAAAAAGATATGTTGTTCTACAACATCCAACTAGTGCATGCAATGGGTCATTTTCCATTTTGAATAATATGTAACATACCACTATTGACAAGAAATATTTTTCTGTCATTAGGGGGAGAATTAGAACTCCTGAATGAGAATGCCGAAAAAAATAAGCATATAGAATTCTCATGCATGACCCTTGTGCTAATAAAAAATGAAAGTGTTGGAGATTATTGAAGTATATGTGAAACTGTCACTGTATGACCATTTTTGTGATATGAAGGGAATGATTAAGTTGCATTACTAGAAGTAATGCGGCAGAGAGGGTTGCAGCACCAAAGAATTGAAGGTACCCCTCAACCTGTTCAAAGACCTTCGAAAAAACAGGGAGTCTGGTTCTTCTGACCCGAAGTACTTGGGGATGCTTGGGGAAAAAGGAAGAGAGGGCTTATAATGACCAAATTAAAATGCCCCATGTAGTGAAGGGGAACCAGTTGAGACCTGGAAGCTAGAGAGAAGCCTGCTAGCGAGGCACTCCCAATTTTTGAATATTCCATGGCAGGAATAAATGCATGAATGTATCGATCAAAGTGTGCACACACCGGCGATAAGAACTAAAGGAATTTGCTCTCGTGATGGGAAATAGCGGTGCAGAGCAAGTAGTAGTGCACAAAGCACCCCATGACTAAATGATCATATGAATTGTTTTATTAAGAGAATTTATGAATAGAGCAATAGCAAATATCGACATGCCTATTTGCCATATGAAAGAAGGTAATAACCGCGGTATACTAGCATCTTCTCCAGAAGGGAAACGGAAATAATGAATTGGTATGGTACATAATAAGGTTGATAGCTCGACGCTTCATGAAAAAGCTTATTTCATGGTCATGGTATTCCTTTAGATATATCTCCTTATTGGCAGTACTTAACTTGAAGTTGAGAGTGAAATTTGAATTGAAGGATATTGTTGTTGAATATATGTATAAGAGACCTAGATTCGGACTTGTGAATGAAGATACTTAAAGTATCACCTTCAATAACCAAGATAGAGCAAATAGAAACATATAGTGTGAAACTCAGAAAGTCACTATATGAATTAAAGAAGAGAATTAGAATAAGTATGCTCACACTTGAAGTATGATTATGAATTAAAAGACTTAGGTAAAACTAAACACTATTTAGGCTTGCAGCTCGAGCATTTCCCTCATGAGATCCTAACACACCAGGCAGCCTATACTCAAAAGGTTTTAGAAAGGTTTGGCTTTGACAAAGCCTGTTTCTCAATAACCCTTATGATAGAGAGGTATTTGCAGAAAGATAAAGACTCCTTCCGGCCCAGGGAAGAGGGGGACGAAATTTTTCGATAGGAAGTCCCGTAACTGAATGTAATAAGAGCACTTATGTATCTTGCTAACAGTACACGACCCATTATAGCATTTGCCATGAACACATTGGCTCGATACAGTACAACGCCCACGAAAAGGCATTGTAACAGAATAAAGGTTATCTTTCGATACCTCCATGGAAGTCGTCCAAGCAGACACTAGTGTCTACGTCCACTAACCACTTTGAAATCATTGCATTATATGAAACATCTAGTGAATGTGTATGGTTGAGAAGAATGGTAAAACACATCCTGCAGCCATGTGGATTACCTATTAAGCAAACCCCTACAATTATCTTTGAAGATAATGCCGATTGTGTGCCACAAATGCAAATGGGTTATGTAAAAAACAATCTTACTAAGCATATTGACCCCAAGTTCTTCTATGTGCATGAACTGTATAAGTTGAATGAAATAAGTATTCAGCACACCAAATCCTATCAGAATTTGGTTGATCTGTTCACTAAGTCGTTGTCTACTGCCTCTTTTGAAAGGTGTGTTAGAGACATTGGAATGATCAAGATCAAAGAAGTGCTGAATTCAGGGGAGATACTTCGCACACCCTGAATTAAATCTCTGGCAAGAAGACAAAGTAGCCAAGTTGATTTAGAAGATCGTATGCAATGTTGGATGGTTTGTACTCTTTTCCTTTAGTGAGTTTTACCTGAAATTTTCTCACGTAAGGTTTTTAATGAGGCAAATCGTGCACATAGCAAGCGTATGCTATGTCCTCCTTTTCCGATCCTTTTTTTTCCACTGGGTTTTTGAATAGAGTTTGATGAGGCACATACATCTTGCTGACATGGTCCAGGGGGGAGTGTTGGGAAACCACCTAGGAGGTGGGCTCAACCTGGCCTAGGGCTGGTGCCCCACCTGGTGGGTCCCACGCTGGACCTAAACCTAAGCAGTACTATATAGAGGTGGAGCCCCCTATTGTAATATAGATCTGAAATCAATAAAGAGAAGTTCCACCCTATATATCGTTTTCCCCTGTGTTCTTGATTTTTCTCTGTAATTGTTTGACTACGTGTATACCTCGGACTACACTCGGTAGCGAGGTTTCTTAACACTTTTTACCCCTTTTCAAGTAAAATATCTACCATTTTAGTTTAGAAATAAAATAGATGAAGACACAAAGTGTGAGAGTTTTCCAAATATAGATCCTATGGAGACAAAAAAAATCAATATGAATCCACCAGTTGAGCATAGCCTAGCAACATAACAATGCTCCGCTCTAAAAGAATTGGCCATCATCGTCGGTTGCAAAACGGCTACACTATCGGTTTTGGAACCGGTATTAGCTAACTGTGAGTTTTATCTCAGGATATCATTATGGGCTGTGGAATCGGTAGTGTTGAGAATGTATAGGGAGAAGTAGGACTCGGAACTAGAACGCAAGGCCTCGTGACTCCAGCCTCACCGTTCTGGACAACACACCCTCCGTCACACAGTTATGTAGATAGAATATGCACTCCTTTTAACATTTGCTTTCCACATGGCATCACTACCGGTTCGTGGCTCAAACTGATAGTGATAGTGATGTGAGGCATTACTATTGGTTTGTGGCTTAAACCGGTAGTGGTCGATGCCTTAATACCATTGCTGGTTTGTGGCTCAAACCGGTATCACTACCGGTTCGTGGCTCAAACCGGTAGTAATGCGTTGATATGACTATTAGTTCATGGCTAAAATCGGTATCAATACTGGTTCGTGTCTCAAACTGGTAATAATATTTCTTCACTACTGGTTTCTGGATAACCGATAGAGATGTGTTGGCAGTGATGCACTCACGGGATTAATTAGTTGTTGCGCACGGTCTCGTGTAATTTGTTCTTGAATATTGGTTGTTGCTCTCATGGTTGTATTCAATGTGGTGATGTCCTCATCGTGTAGCGAAGCCCACTTGTCTAGTAGCGTTCACGAAAAAATAATATAGTAACTGTCGTTAGGGGTGGATTAAAAGCTCGGGCTTGACGAGCCATTCAAAATTGGATCGAGCTCAGTTCGGGTTTGGATCGAGCTCGAAGTAAATTCGAGCTAGTCTCAAGCTATTTCTCGAGCTCGGCTATCAATTGAGCCGACCCCGAGTCCATCTCGAGATGCTTAGGTTCTGTTTAAAAACTCGAATAAATAGCAAAGTGTAGAACTGCAGACCATCTAAGTATCTCATAGCCCAACAACCAACATGACCATTCGGCTCTCAGCCCGCTCAATATCTCCAAATCCAGTTAGATGATGGCTGCCAGAGGCCTAGACATGGTTAGTCGGTCATGGGTCACGCACTTAACCACTCATGCCTCACGTGAGACGCTCCCAGGCTCCAGCCTCTAGCTCCAGCTGTGGCGACCGACGATGCTGGTTGGCAGCGCGGGGGACAACCCAGCGCGACAACGGCCGACAATGCAGGGTGCGGCCGACGGCGCGGGGTACGAACCAGCGATGCAGCTGCCGATAGCGAGTTGACGACGCAACACGGCAATAGCAACCCTAACCCAGTAAGTCTTAAATTCTCTACCATGAATGAGATGTTCGTTGATTTTGAGCCAAACCAATCTGGTCTCGATCTAATCGAACTTAATCGATCTCATGTTCGAGCCTTATAGTACTTAGCTCGGGTTATAGTTGATCTGAGCTCAAGTCTAACTACATTGGACTCGATCAAGATCAATTGGAATCCACCACTAGCAGTCCTATGAGAACGTGAGAGCCATAAGTGATCGGTCAACATCTCTAGAAAATCACCTAGCTAATTAATCAAATGTGAAAAATGGGATAATTAATCTTGGACAACAACAGCATGCCACCTCACAATTAATCAGCCTGCATATCTGTCAGTATGGGTGTGATGCTGGAGGATATAATATGGTAAATAATTTTGGACATTAATTAATTAACGAGCATATGTGGTCAAAAACTCATGCCGTCAGCTAGTTGTATTATTTAAAGAGACGCGTACATGTGGGAGAGGAAACTTGAGCGATAGCTTCACAAATACTATAAAACTAACATGCAGATCACAAGCTCGAAAAAATATTTGGCATTGGCAGTAATGTGCATTGATACATCATCTGCTGACATGCCTACTTCAATACTCAATGATGGATAAACCTAACTTGTGTTTTATATCCGTCATGCAGATCACAAGTTGTTTGCTTCTACATATATAAAGGGGAACATAAACTTGTGTGATTTGGCCTCATCGCTCAAAACTGAAACACATACAACAAACATACACATATACAGAGAGTAAGATCGACCGACATGGAGATGGCTGTGAGCGCAACGACCGGGGCGATGAACTCCGTCGTCGGCAAGCTCGCCGGGCTGCTCGAAGGTGAGTACAACCTGCTCAAGGGAGTGCGCAAGGACATCGAGTTCCTCCGGGAAGAGCTCAGCACAATGAACTCCGTGCTGCTGGAGCTCGCCAAGACTGAGGAGCTCGACGCCCCAACCAAGGAGTGGCGGGACAAGGTGAGGGAGATGAGCTACGACATCGAGGACTGCATCGACCTGTTCGTGCACCACCTCGGCCGCGAGGACGATGCCGAGAAGGGGTTCGTGAAGAAGATGATGCGCAAGATCAAGAAGCTGAGCCCCCGCCATCAGATCGCGGAGCAAATCCAAGAACTCAAGGCTCGTGTTCATAAGGAGAGCGTGCGGAGGCAAAGGTATAAGATTGAAGCTAAACCTTCTCCTGATGCTGCAGCAATTCGTGCAGTGACCATAGACCCTCGATTTCTTCCTCTGCTCGAGAGATCCAAGAACTTGGTGGGGATTGATGGCCAGCGGGATAAAGTCATCAGGTTGCTGATGGATGAGGAGAAAAGGTTGAAGGTGGTTTCTGTCGTTGGAGGTGGAGGGCTAGGCAAGACAACTCTTGCAACTGAAGTGTGCAACAGTGTTGGAGGGGAATTCCATTGCCAAGCCTCCAGTTATGTGTCCCGAAACCTTGACCTCAAGAGGCTTCTCGAGGATCTGCTTCACCAAATTGACAAAGATAAATGTAAGCGGCTTCTCGAGGATATGCATGGAAGATGCAGTCCGGAGCAACTAATTAGGGAACTTCAAGGATGCTTGAAAGATAAGAGGTATGGGCAATAGTACTAAAGAAATGTTGCAGTTGTAAAACAAAATTTGATGTTTGTCTTCCTTATTTTCTAATAACGTCACTAAATTTGACTTCCATAAGTTTGCTATCGTATTACATTGAAAATACACTATAAACTTGATGATAAGAACTTGTCAAATTAGAATAAACTGATCGGTACTTCCATTTTCCATATAAAATTATGTCGTTTTGCTATAGACACCGCTACGAAAAAGGCCTTTAGTACCGGTTGAATAGATCTTTAGTACCGGTTTTCGAACCAGTACCGGTAATCCGAGACTGGGGCTCCCGAACTGAGGCCTTGACTTGCATTTAAAAAGATAGAAATATTGGGAGAACCAGGATTTGAACCCAGCACCACTTGTCTCCTTGTGACCCACGTCTCACTCTTCTAAACAACTCACCCACCCACGCGCTCTGATATAAATAGGGTCGGGCATTCGGTTTTTTTTTGGGTTTTTTGTTTATAGTCTATTTGGTTTCTCAAAAAATTGGTTTATGAAAAATGGAAATCAAAATTGTCAACAAAATGTATGGAACCAAACCTTTTTATCCGAAATAATTAGGTTCAATCTTTTACGTGCTCGGTTCCGAACCGAATTATTTCAATTAGAGTTTGACAGTAGCCACTAGCAATTTGGGTTCGATTGTTTGGGGTGATTCGGGTTTTGCAATAAATAGTATATTGGACTGTGGGGGTGGGGCTCGGTTTTTTAGGGTAATTCGGGTTCTGCAACGTTAGAACCGAACAGAAACCGTAGAACCGAATAGCATGGAAAATAACCAACCGAACCTGAAATCCCGAAATCCTTGAAAATTTTGATTTTTTGGATCGGTTTGGTTCGTTTTTCCAGTTCTTAGTTTTTTGTCCACACCTAGATATAACTAACACATGCATACCTTTTAGTCTTTTTAGAAACGAGGCATCAGCACCGGTTCCTATTACGAACTGATACTAATGGGCTTGCATGCCAACTGGCCTGTAGCTATCTGTTTCCTCCAACCGGTACTGAGAGTCCGAATCACTAATGTTGTTAGAAACTGGTACTGATGCCACTGTTAGTATCTGTTCCAATCCAACCAGTAATGAAGTGCCGGTATAATTTCCTATTTTTCTAGTTGTCTGCTAAAAGTGATGGTAAAATGTGAAATTGGATGGCAGTTAGAATAGTCATAGTAAAATGTGAAAATGGATGACACAGATCATCGTCAATTTGTGGTAATTGATCTAATTTCTACACCAAAACATGTATATAGGTACTTGATCATCATTGATGATATCTGGAATATACAAGATTGGAGACTGGTGGCGGCAGCCCTTCCCGACAATAATAATAGTAGTAGAATAATTACTACTACACGCAACACTGCAGTAGCAAGATACTGCCTCTCTAGCAGCAAAGACCATATCTATGAAATGACACCTTTGAATGAGTCGGACTCCAGAATCTTATTTTTTCAAACAATTTCCCGCTCAGATAGTACTTGTCCTTCTCATCTAGAAGAAGTTTCTAGCAGAATATTGAAAAAGTGTGGTGGTTTGCCATTAGCAATAAGTAATATAGCTGGTATGTTGGCTGCAAAACAAGAAACAAAGAACCAATGGGAGGCAGTGCTAGATTCTATTGGTTCAACAACTCAGAAAGGTTCTAATCTGGATATAATGGAAAAGATACTATTCCTCAGCTACAGTGACCTGTCTCCTTGTTTGTTGTATGTAAGCATATATCCAGAGGATTATCGTATTGATGCAAATGATTTGATATGGAGATGGATAGCTGAAGGATTCATTGCTGAACAAAGGGGCTCAACTTTGATGCAAATAGCAGAGAACCATTTTAATGAACTTATCAACCGGAATATGATTCAAGCAGTGGATATCCAGTATGATGGTAAAGTAGAAGCATGTCGAGTCCACGATGTGGTTCTTGACTATATCATATCACAATCAACTAAAGAAAACTTTTCCACCATATTGGATGGACAAGAGGGCATTCATTTAACGAAGAACATTCGTCGGCTCTCCTTGCAATCAGACCATGTGAAATATGAAGTATTCCAGAAAGCATCACATATTCGCTCAATTGGTCTGTTTGTGTCTAAAGGGAAGCATATTCATCATTTGTACGGAAGGCCTATATCGGACTTATGCTCTTATTTTACAGAGTTTCACGCTCTAAGGGTATTGGATTTGTCACGTTGTTATCAATTGGAGAGCCCTCATATTAGCAATATTGGAAGCTTATTTCAGCTGAGGTATTTGACATTAGCTTCTGAAAACATTACTGAATTACCAGAGCAAATTGGAAACCTATATAATTTACAAACATTAGATGTACTTGGCTGTTCCATTACGGAATTGCCTTCAACCTTAACCAGACTCAATAGGTTGGTACGTCTGCGTACTTGGGATTGTACATGGCCAGATGAGATTGGCAAAATGGAAAACCTAGAGGAGTTATCATATGCCTGCTTCAAGAAGACAATGAATCCCAAAAGTTTAGCAGAGCAGCTTGGTAAATTCACAAGATTGAGAAAGTTGCGCATCGACTACAGTAAATATTTTTCTTTGTTCAAGAAGGATTCAGAAAAAGATGACAACGTGGGAACCGATGAAACTAACAGAGCCTTACTGTCATCTCTCCACACATTGGGCAACCTTCAGGACCTTCATATCACCGTTTACGGGACTGGTCTTTTCCCGGATCAGTTGCTGGAATCAGGTGTCTACTTTGGAAAGCTCGAAAAGCTTGTTATTGATTCACTTATTAAGAGGATTCCGAAGGAAATAACCTCTTTTGCCAACCTCCACCACCTTTATATAGCACTAGATGGACCAGATAATGAAGATCTCCGCGTCCTCGGTGCCATGACCGCCCTGCTTTGCCTCCGGATTACATCTACACGTAAAGAAGAGCTCACTGTCAGTAACCATGGATTCCGACATCTATTGAAGTTTTACTTGAGTTCTTCGCATGGAGTGAAGATGGAATTTCTACCAGGTGCTATGCCTGAACTCCGACAGCTTCATATTGGTGTCTTTGTTGCAAAGGAGCAGCAGCAAATTCCAGGCCTTGAGCATCTCTCAAGCCTTCAACATATCAAAGTTGGAATTAAGTGTGATGGAGCCAATAGGAAGGAGGTGGAGGACCTGGAGGCCACCATGAGAAAAGCAGCAGCCAAACATCCCAAGAAACCAACTCTGACAATGTGGAGATCTGGTGATCGTTACATACTAAAGGAAAGAGAGGATGATGCACAGGAGGACATAAAGGCTGGCATCAAGAAGAGAACTAGTAACCTTTCGATGGATGACAGTGATGAACAGTACACAAACCTAACAGAAGAGTAATGAATACGATGCAATAAAGGATTCCATCACTTGCAGGTTTTAGTTCTTAATTATGTTACTCTTTTTTCATCATCTTCTTGCTTTCTTTTATTTAGATCTGATCCTTCTTCCTCCCTTCCTTTGGGCTGCAGGACATCATGAGGCACGAAGGAAAGAGTAAACTCACCCATGAAATTTGAAGGTTAGAAACGTGCTGCTCTTCTTTGTGTTGCAGTTATGATTTCTTCTTCCTCCGCAAAGAAAGGTGTATGCACACTTTTGATTTCTATTGTCTTTTGTCTTTTTTAGCAATTCTATTATATTTTTCCTTTAAATGTATGCACTTCCGTGTTAGATGTATATATATGTATTTGTGGGCTTTGCATTGTATATGGGCTTCTTTCCTAAGCCTATTTTTTTAAAGGATTCCTAAGCCTATTTGTACGTGTATGTATACTGGTCAACGGGCTCATATCAATACATGTTGCATTTGTAATATAGTATCAAAGTGAACTAAATTAAAAAGACTAGTCGATACAAATTCACTGGTAGGATATGGTAGCTGTATTTGCATACCAAGCTTACAACCCATGTAGAAAAAAGGTATCACCAGAAACCTCCTCAAGAACACCATGACTCACTAAATACAAAAGATAAGAGACACACACATATGACCTAAACTAAACAAAGTTGGCTAAAGATGGGGTGGCGACGACGATATCATCAGTGTTGGTGGAGAATTGGCGGCTAGAAGTGGAAGAAGCGGAAGTAGAAGCGGAAGGAAGACAAAGCCAGTCGAGTTTCCAAAGATGTGGAGAATCATGGAGCCGGTGGCCAAGTCCAACTAGAGCCTCCGTGTGACGATCCTGAACATAACAAGAATCAAATTCAAGAATAATTTGACAGTCATGATATGTTAACTAACTCGCGGAAATCAATTGCATATTGGCATTTATGCTTCTTATGTTAGATCACAGGTGTAATAGGATGTGATTGCTCTTCAATATGTGCCTTCCGAACTTCAACTAGAGGATTTTCTTACCCGGGCACATACCAAGACACATCATGGTTTTCATCTCTCCAAACTTAATATTGTGGATCCGGTTTGAGTTTAAGGGGGTGTTAGATGTATATATGTATTTCTAGGCTTTTACATGTACATCCTCTTGTACGTGTTTATATATTGGCTGACGGCCTCAGATCAATACATGTTGCATTTGTCACACTTCCATCGATCATTGAGAGCCAAGGATTCATTCCAATTTTTAAGGGAGTTTAAATATTTTCTTATGATGAATTGGAGTTGTTGCTGTTAGAGTTTGCGTCAAATACGAGTATGAGTTGGTTACATGGATTCTGAATTGTAATAGGCAGGTGTGGCTTGTGTCAAGGTCGAAGTCATATCCTGGTCTCCTATGTAAATAGGGGAGGTACCCCTTGTATAACCGATCATGACGACTTAGTTGTAGCGTAGGACACGCCGGGATCAGCGGCCTGCTTGTCGCCATGACCCGGGTGGTTTGATGAGTTTGGCCTGATTGTGGAGGAGTGATCATAGTCAGAGGCCCACAGATGTAGGAAATCGTACCGAACTGCATTACCAAATATCATGCCTCGAGTGCCGTCTAGATCCTATGTGGCTAAAAAATCATAACGAGTGAAATCAGAGCAAGATGTTTGCCATGCAGAAGATCTATGGAGGCATGATGCTCATATCTCTACATGGCATCGGAAAAGGCTCTATGGTGCAAGGAGGAGCTTGGAGTCGATCGATGAGATTGATGACATCAAACAATCCGGGAAGGAAGCCAAGGCCTATTGATCGGTTGCGGTTGGTAAGGATCGGCAAGGCATGGCAATCAAACTGATGAGGTGGCTAAGGAGTCGACATGGCAGTGAAGACTACGGCTCGACATCAAACGAGCAAAGGCCAGGCATGGCTGAAAGCAGGAGAGATTGGAGCATGTGGAAGCATTGCGGCAATACGATCACATGTGGCGGGGGACGACATCACGACGCTGGGAGCTATTTTGCGTCGATGATGAGGTCTTCTAGGGCAGCACGAAACCGGTGGTGTGTGGAAGGCTCATCAGACGAGCTTATATAGGATCTAGAGGTAGAAGTGATTTTTGGATGATTTTTCGGCGGTGATGGACGTCCTCGGAGGACCCCATAGCAAGGAGGAGTCGATGCACAGGTATTGTACAGCAGCTACTTAGGCCAGCAGTGGTGTGGCAACTTGGGCCAGTGGAGGAGCTAGCCTAGTGAAGGGAATACGTCTTTGTTCATGTACTTTTAGATAACTAGCTTATCAGGTTCCATGAATAATGGTCATAACTTTGTTCATCAAGTATAACTTGGTTGTGAGACACATTGTTTGTATGACATTATTCTAAATTGATCCCTGATTCAGAATCATTATAAGGAGCATTAATGATTGATCAGGACATATATTGATTGATGGTTCTGTTTCACATACCATAGATATTGTGGATATCGAATCAATAATGTGGACACGTGCTAGAGAACACGGATGGTTGGATTGACCTACTCCGAGACACTGCTGAGATTGTTATCTTAATAGTGCCATCAGATTGTTGTCTCGAGTGGTACACCTATATGGTCCTTAGACTTGAGATCATCATAGAGTCCCAAAGATGCGTAGTTGTATACTTTGGGGTTATCAAACGCTACTCCGTAACTGGGTAGTTATAAAGGTAACTTACGGGTATGCCGCGAAACATGGCGTAGGGGTGTGATAGATCAAGATGGAATTTGCCCCTCCTAGATAACGGGAGAGATACCTCTGGGCCCCTCGGTGTGGATGGATAAGGAAAGTGCGCGGCCGTGCCAAGGTGACTAATTGTTAGTCACATCTTATATCCATTACACGGAACGAGTGAATGGGTCGAGCTATCACAAGGGTGGCACATATCTTGCCTTGAGCTTGACTAGTGTCGCGTGGCAAAGGGATCGGTATGTACGTGTGTATCAAGGTTCAGCCGATGAGATCATTCTGTGCATTCGGGGGTCAATATGTGTTGCTAGATACCACTATTGATCTGTGGACTGGAAACGGGTTTCCGGGTCCGCAGCCGACTTGCACATGAACCTAACGGGTCACACACTTAACGGTTTGGAACATGCTTAACGGATTCACTTTTGTTAATGGGTTTTGGCGCGTCGATATGGATCCGCGTAGGAGATAGAGTCCTAACGGGCCTTCTAGTGTAGAAGCCCGTTAGCACGTCTATATAAGTTGGAGGCCAGGGGCGGAGCGATAGAGTTAGATGCACTCCATCCAAACCCTAGCCACCACGACCCTCCCGCTCCCGAGGAAACCCTAGCCGCGCGACTTGGTGCTAGCACGCCGACGCGCAACGTTCTACTCCTGGACGTGTGGATACCTTAGAGGCGCTGCCGCTTTCGCGAACGTGCTTGCTGATCGGCGACCTCTCCACGAGCTTGGGCGACCTCTCCCCGAGCACGGGCGACCTCTCCCCGGCACTGGCGACCCCTCGGCGAGCAGTTGGCGCGCTGATCGGGGCGTGTACGACTACTTCCTCTACGTGCGCGAGTCTTCTTCCGCTACATCCGCGCGTCGAGAGTAACGATCCATGGTCCCCTACTTACATATTGATCCTGGGTGTGCGCGAAAATTTTGAGTTTCGGCTAGCGTAGCCTGTGCGTTCCCCATCACCTAGTGCATGCACACGGCCAAGCGCGGCGCCCAGGCTAGGGTGCGCTTAGGCCGGACCGGGTGGACGGCGGTGCTCGTGAGCTAGGTCGGCAGCCTCCCCTCCACTATTCAACCATCATGTGGCCTATGGAACATGGCCTAGATAAGCTTGCCATGGTGGAGCCTCCAAGGGCATCTAGCGGTAGCGATCCCCTTCAACCAACCGCTTCACTACTCCATGGCTCCTCTACCCTTGTGCAATGGAGAAGAAACCAAGTTGGAGGCGTTGGGCACACCATCGACGATGACCTAGGATCATGCCGGCCATCTTGTCCAGGCTTCATCACCCACATTGGTAGGCACGTTGGATGCGAACTGTAGCACACCTTCTTCCTTGCCACCGGTGCCAACATCGGGTAGCGGCCACGGTTGCTGCTTGGTCTAATCCCCGGGCCCCACACAAAAGAGGCGTCTCAAAACATAGCAGGTCCTTCCTCCACTTTTTCTTGTAGCTCAGTTCGCTAGAGGACTGCCCTATCAAGGTAGAAGCTGAGTGTTTGAGCCCCCTCAGTCCGAAACTAGCATTCAATCAATACAGGAATTCATCTTTATTCTTTTGATGAAAAATCCCCCGGACAGCAGACAATAGACAAGATCAAGTACCTAAAGAAAAATCATTTCTACCGATAGTGAGAAGATCCTTTTGTTAAGTAGTGGGAACACTATAAGTATTACTTTATTACCCAAAGGTGCTGTAACAAAAATACTTTATGCACCAAAAATCTTGGGTTCCGTGAATAAATCTATTAAAAAAGGTTGAGCACTAGGATATGCACTACTACAAAAGAGAATATTAGTACCGGTTGGAAACTGTAACGACACGCCATTTGGGACTGATCCCTAAGGATATCACTATCAGTTGGTTGAACAGGTAGAGATAGTAATACAGATGTGTTGGTGATTGATAAGTGGCCCATCCCGTGACGGGCCTTGGGCCGATCCCGTACCGGCCCACCGCACGTACAAAAGGTCCAAAAGTCCGCCCCTGGCCATACTAAAGGGAGCGTCTAGCCCGCCAGGGTCTTCCCCGGGCTTGATCAGGTCAACCGCGCCTCCCTGGGTCCCAGCTAGGAGCGTGGCGTACCTCCCAGGCTATCCTTAGCCCAGGAGAGGGTCCTGCGGATAGTCCGCCTGTCCGTGGACAGATGGCGACAACTGTCATGTTCCACCTCACTTTCCCCGGCCTTGACCGAGAGGAACTGTGTCTCCCCGGGGATCCGCAGCTCGAGGAGGGACGCGCGAGCAGCCTGGTTTATCGTTTGCCTCCTTTGGCAGGTGGCGACGGTTGTTACGCTACGCGACGCCCCCAACGGGCGGCGCGAGGCTGTCCCAGTCCAGTCAATGCTATATTGGGGATAAAGGGAAAGTGCTTTCTCCCTAAAGAAGATTCCTCCCCCGTATCGGCATCCCAAGACAAACACGTGTCCAGTACTAACCTGACCAGCTTCTCCCTGCAGACTCCAGACCAGATAGAGCCCCGGAATGAGACAAGGGCACTGCCACTAAAGCGGAGACGGGCGCGGGCCCGTCAGATCAGCTCCGGGCGACCCGCCGCTCCTATAAAAGGAGGACCTGCCCTACGAGAAGGGGCATCATCTTCTATCGAGCAATCACCCAAGCAACGCGCGCATCCGAAGTTTTCTTAGCAGTAGCCATAGTCCTTAGTCACTACCTTTGTAAGCTCGGGATCGGTGCCTTCAAGCCCGGTCTCGGCACCTCTGTGCTGTTTTCCACTGTATAATCAACAAGGCTGGAGTAGAGTTATTACCCGGCAGTGGGGGCTCGAACCAGGGTAAATCGCTTGTGTCTTCACGGTTTGTATTGTTTCTTCTCTTTCTCCTTCTTTCTTCTCCTCACCGTGCGAAGGGTCAGTACCCGGATCGCCAAATTACACCAGGCCCTGTCCGGGAAGATCGCGTGGCCTGAGCCCCCCGTAGGCTTGGCCGCCGCCCCGGGCTGCTGAGAAGGGTGGTTGTTGGGCCTCACTCCAACTACAAATTCGTCTGCCGGTCCGTGGACCCGCTGCCCTTCAGGGGCGCATTTTCCAGACATCGACAAGAAGGTTTAAAAATAAGTTGAGAATATTGGGAGAACTAAAAGTCAAGCCCAAGACCTCTTCGATTCCATACTCACCCATCTAGTAAACCCACCTATTGTCATGTTCTGACATAGCTAGGATATGCATCTCTTTTAATCTACCCACCAACCAAGGCATCACTACCGGTTTATGGCTTAGACTGGTAGTGATAGTGCAAAAAGCATCACTACTTGGTTCGTGACTCAAAATGATAGTGATGTCTACCGGTTCGTAGCTCAAAAGACTCACTATCTGTTTGTGCCTTAAACCGGTAGTGATGCAATCATCGCTACCGATTCACGAATAACCGTTGAGATGAGACGGTATCTATTCGCAGTTCTCTGACAGTGATGAAAGGGTGTCACCTATTTATGCCTCTGTTATCCCTCCAGGGGCGGAACCAAAGCCCATGGCAGGCCGTGCTCAAGCCTGGGGCGTGGCAAGGCAAGGAGGTCGGGGTCCCAACCGAGAACCTAGCTAGCTAGATATTTCTATACTTGTATCTTCTTCTCTCTTTTGCATGTTTTCAGACACCAGCATGATTTGCAACACACATACTTAACCACTTTCTCGTAAACATATTTTTTATTCTATAAACAGATGTGTGGTGTTTAACCAGACACGTTGAAATATTTAAAATGACATGCATTTTAGCGTACACATCGGCATGAAATCGTCCCAGCTGTTGTAAAAATGCAAACTAATCAGCTGCACGTTCGCAATACTAAATGGGCTAACTGCCAGTGGCAAGGCCAAGGTCAAAGTGACAAAGTGCCATACTGCCACATCGCTGAAATTGTATCTCGTATATTTTTAATCTAAATTTGTCCTTCCTTTTTAATCTAGACAAGGATGACATGCTGACACCTCGATCCACTAAAATCTGTGTTGGACGATGACAGATTGGATTGGGGATTCAACTAATCCTGGTCCATTGATCAATTGTACATTGTGCACTCGGCAAGTCCACAAAGAGTCGATTGACTGATCTGATCACAACTTTTGACGATGCCTATCGCCTAGTAAAGACACATTCTGGCTCTTGACTACCGTCATCCTCCTTATGTAGTTACTACTTAGCAGTTAATATAATTAGTATATGATTCATCATTTATCATATATATAAGAATTTTTATTGAAATTTTGAATTAGGGGTAGTCGGATAGAGAATATTTAGGTATTTTTATGCAAATTTTTAGTACATTGAATTTTAGCCCGAGGCTTGTGAAAATCCTAGCTCAGCCTTCCCTTATGCTATTACTGGATGGCGTGACACTTTCTGAGCTTACATTCACGGGCGTGTATATTATGTATAGAGATGAATTGTTAACTAGTACGGCCGCTCGCCGACGACGTTGTCCGGCGGGTAGTACGTAGCGGTGGGAATGGAGCGGTTAGGTTCGCTCCTGAAACCAAACCACGTGCCCAGAATTCTAAACGGAGCGGTTAGGTTGATCCATTTGTGTGTCCCTCTGCTGATCCAAATGATCCAAAGGATCGGTCCGATCGATCCATGTTTTATTAACTTCACGTTGCTACAATGCTACTGTTTGCTAGTATAAGTGGAAGCATGCATGGTAGGTCTTCTTCCCAGCATCATGTAGGAGCAGAAGGCTCTTGTTTCTCAACAATTAATAATATAAGTATAAGAGCATCAAAGTAAGCAATACCTCAAGGAAAAATAAAAAACATGATTTCCATTCATGTATTTCCCTTCAAATAACATTGCTTGAAGGCTTATAGATGAAGCAGAGCACCAGTCAATGAGCATGAAGCACGAAATTCATAAGATAAACAATTTATATATTTTTAGAAAAGATAAACTATTTACTAATGTCATGGTTTAGTGGTGTCAAAAGAAACATAGTAGTTCAACAATGATGACAAAAAACTAGATGAGGCAGCAAAGCAGGCTCCTTAGCTCTCATTTGTTACAGTACCAAACACAACTATCGATAACTTGCAAATATTTCTCAGGCAATTATGAGAACATGTGGAACCATCTTCTATTTGTCAACATGCTGATTGAGCTACCAACAACACACACCCTATTTAAGAAAGCACTGATTATCAGTACAGTACCAAACACAACTATCGACATAATGAAAATATAGTAAGTTGAACTTAGTTATAGGATTGTATAGCAAGAGTTGGTTTTGTTTGCATGCTTGTAGAACCTCTGCAAAGAAACAAGGGGAAAGATCAGCACAACATATCATAAACGAAACAGCTAACATATGTTACATGCTTCATAGAGTCTTTTATTCATGTATAGGATCACATGAGCGATAGGTTGATTAGCATAAAGTATATGCATGTAAATAGTACCTCACATCTGAAGATCATTTAGCTCAATGGAGTCATGAATGGAATCCATCCTAAGCTGGCAAGTACCTATGACTTCAAATAAAAAAGAAGAATTATTGCACTTGTTGCAGCATTAAGCATTATGACAAATTGATAAGGGGTTAAATGTAATATTTTACCGGATGCTCTTAACCAATCTTGGAGACAAACAAGCACTTCGGCCGTCTCAGGAGTCAACCGGCTTCGAAAATCAGAGATAACTCTTTGACCGGTGCTAAAGGCTGATTCAGATGCAACCGTCGAAGCAGGAACAGCCAAAATATCCTTTGCCATGCGACCTAGATTCGGGTACTCGAGAGAGTTCATTCTCCACCAGTTCAATATGTCAAAGTTACCACCTCGAGGGAGTGGGGGCTTTGCAAGGTATGTTTCTAGTTCTGAGGCTGCCAAACTTGTTGATTGGACCCTAAGGTTAAGGTGTTGATCCCAATATGCCAAACGGTCACTATCATTTGCACCAACACCAACATCACCACTTCCTTGATGTTCATACTCTAAGTCACCAATATTCAACTTAGCATACTCATTGAATAGATCAGTGAACACTTTCTTCACTTTTGCAAGTTTCGATGGAGCTTTATTCTCAAATGCTTGGGGATAACGAAACTCAAGAAATGCAAACTTAAATCGTGGATCCAAAATGACAGGGATCGATAGCGCCATCCATGATAGTTTCCAATATTTGTTGAATTTGTCCTGCATGTATGTAACCATGTCATGAATTCCAAGGTCTGCCATAGAACATTCCTTCTCCAATGCAAGCTTTATTTCCCAAATTTCATGAAACCATAGATTTGCAGTGAGATACTTGGAGCCTGAAATCACATGTGTTGCATCATAAAACACTTTTAGCAGCTTGCACACCACTTCTGCCCTTTCCCAGTCATCGAAACTTGGCGTACATGTGTAATTTGAATCTTGCAGCCCTAGAGAATCGAGTGCTCTTTTAAATTCCATAGATGTTGCAATCATATAGTAAGTTGAGTTCCATCTAGTTGGGACATCAAGCCGTGGACGCATCAAACTTGAAAGGTCCAACTGTGTGACTATCTCCTCAAACTTTTCCTTTCGAGACTGGGATCCTCGAATGTACTTTACGCTCTCTCGGATCTTGGTGACAATGGGGCTAACAAAGTTGAGACCAGCTTGGCATATTAAGTTTAAGACATGTGCTGCACAACGTTGGTGCAACAATCTACCTTGTCCAATGAGCAAGTTCTTTGCTAACAAATTATCCTTTAACATCCTCACCATTGCACCATTGCTGCTAGCATTGTCTAATGTGACCGCAAACAGTTTGTTTTCACATTTCCAGTCTTGTATGGACTTCAAGACAGCATTGAATAAAACAATACCAGTGTGCGGTGTCTCTTGGATCTCGGATCTGCGTGCTATCTGAGGATCAAAGTTCCAATCTCTCAAGGTCACGCCATCTGGAGACATAACCATTGCATTGAGGTTATCAACTACTTTACGAGCTTTTTTCCTTTCTTTGCACCTTAATAGATGGTTGCGTAGAGCACTCGTTCCAGCCCCATGTCTAGCTCCAATTTTTGTATGGCAGTACTTACATTTTCCCTTTATAACTATTCCACTAACTTTGATTGGGATATACTCGCGCCAAGCCTTAGATCTGAAATTGCTTACATCATCCTCGCCCCCATCTTCCTCATGTTCATCTTGCTCATTAACAGAGATATCACCTTGAGGGGCATGAATAAGAGAGATCGGTGTGGCTGGAGACCTCATTGCAGGAAACGGCTACACCACTGGAGTTTCTTGAATGAGGATCTCCACCTCATCGGGCCTCTGGCTAATACCACAACCATCATCCATCTCACTTGCACATCTAGTTCCGTCAAATCCACCTGAATCACTAACCATCACCCTTTTCCCTACTTGTTGTTCAATCTCCACACCATCTTCACTTGGACGCTTCATGGCACAGCAGTATCTGTAGAGGGCATGACAATCCCATAAGAAAAGTAGTAAATGTAACTGAATTCTTCAAAATAATCATCTATATGAATTAGTTCAGAGAGAAGGGACATGCTGCAAGCATATGCATTGATTTGGCTCATTCAAGAATTTCCATAACTTGAAGCATTAGATACTGGATTGCTAAGCACAAGTGTATTACATATTAGTGAGCACAAATTAGCACTTAAGCACGTACAAGATTCAGCCTAATAGCCTATATGAAAATCTTTTTTTGCCATCATTAACAAATATAATGGGAAGAACTATGGTCATTCCAAAAAGTAACAAATACTAGAAATTCATAATACATTTTAGTTTATTCGAAAAGAGTGCATTTAGAGACATTAATTCAACCTTTGTAGGAACAACTCTTGGACAGATGAGCAGTTAGCAAGGCCAAGAAACACACAATTCACAAAAAGTAGCTATTTTTTGTGAAGAGTTAGAACGCAGAGAGATTTTGCGCTGCGAACAGCCAACAACTTTTTAGTTTTCTCTTCTCTGAATATAAAGCAACAAACTACAACTAACCAAATCTGATTTTTATGCCACTACTTCCACGCTCGCACTTAGCTGAAGAATGCTACAAGAATCGGATCAAGTCTGGAGGCGGAGGCAACCCCCTCAACAAACTAATTCACGCCTTCTTCCGAGAAACGAATCCTCGATTCCTCGAATCCACCACCCAGAACCAAAAAAAGAACCGCGAGATCTCACCTTTGTCGGGAGCCTCCGGCGACCAAGCAGCGGGGCCGTCTCCGACTCCTCGAGCGTGAGCAGAGGTGGAGATCACGGCGGCGGCTGAGCCTGAGCGGAGGTGGAGATGGCGGCCGCCATCGAGCAGATGCGGCGCCGCGGTGGTATGTCTGAGGGTCGAGGAGCGAGGGTTTTCGGGCTTTCAGCTTTCAGGGGAGCACAGATGTGGCGACCCCCTCGATCCAATAGGTTCGATAAGGTCGAACCCCTTTCTACATGTCTTGGTTAGGGTCGCACCGTCCGCTTCAAACCACCGCAAAAAATATAATGGATCGGATATCCAATGGATAAAATCGCTCCATTCCCACCCCTAGTAGTACGTGCAGATGGCGACGGTGTACATGACGTTGTTCGAGCAGGTGCGGAGCGCGCAGCCTAGCTACCGCGTGGCGCGCCACACTGCCTGCGTGTAGCTCCCCGCAGTCCCGCAGGCCTCGCCAGGCGCACGCGCATGTCAGGGAAGCAGAGGGCATATGCGATCGCTTGGCGGCAAGCCGTGCTAGTAGCGCAGGCTGCGTGCCACGCTAGCCATGGGTTTTCTATCATTCCGACCCAAGTGCTAACGGGATATAAATCCTATTACTGTGCTGATTCCGACACCAGTGAGAAACCACTATTCCAAATCCTCCCGTTGTCTTCCTCTGGTGTTCTAACTCTTTTGCGATTTCCACACTTTTGTCCCAAATCCTTCCTCTAATTCACTCTAATCTTTGTCATGAACGTCACAAGTGGTATTAGAGCCTGGTTCGGCGTTGTTCGGATCTCGATATTCCCTTGAGATCAAGTCTGTAAAATTGTTCCGAGAGCCAGGCCGGTCTCACCTTAGGGCTGAGACCGTAAGATAATTCATATACTCGAGGTTGGAATTGATTTGGGGGAGAGATCCGACTGTGTCCTGACCGGACACAATGGGGGCAAAGAAGGAAATCACACTTATCACTCGAATGGCGGCGATGGAAGGTAATATCAGTTCACTGGAAGAGAAGATTCAGTGAACTTGTCATCGGTGACGACAACAGAAGAGTGGTTGAAAGCCCAAGATGAGAATGGAGGGTGGCGGTGGATCACATAATGCAAGGGTTTATGCAATTCTCTAAAGAATTTGGGTACTCGGGTGACGTTTTTGGATGAGCCCCGTCACCAACACTAAGTATTCGATCGAATGGCAGAGAAGCAATACAAGGGCAAACTGAATGCCAGCCCGCCAAGAGCGGCTGCATCCAAGTGGATGCCACTCAGTTCAACCATTCCTATCAGATTGTAGGGCAAATGCATAGTCTAGATTTCAGGATGCACAGGAACATTAATCTGAAATTTGCTCCCATACATCTGTGGGCTAGCTTCGTAATACTCCACTTTCAAGGTAGAATAGCTCTCTGGCTGCAAACATATGAGATGCAACACGAGGTAATTACCAGGCACGAGCTTAATTTGTTTGGCAGTGGAGAGTAAATTTGGACAAGACACTTATAGCAATTCCATGAAATCTTTCGTTGCTATCAAGCAAATAGCAGGGGTTCAAGAATACCATGATCCATTTCAAGAGTTAGCATGCAAAGTCTTGGCCCATAACACATGTTTAGATGAGGTGTTTTTGGCGAATAGATTTTTATAGGGTCTGAAATCTGAGATAAGATCTACCTTGGAGCTACATAAGCCCAAAACAGTTGACTATGCTCTCTCATTAGCATTGTTGCAAGAGAAAGAAATAGCTAACACCTCCAAAAGGGCTTTTCAAAGGATTGAGTATAAGGAGCAATCCAAGTTTCATACCAAAACACTTCCGCAGTGCATGGTAATCAATATCGGCGGCTAGACAACTACCGTCGACACAGATCAGCCCCCACAAAGGTCCGCGAGGAAAAATTTGAATTTGGAGCCCGCCAAAACAATCTGTGTCGGCGGCTAGGCAATAACCGTCGACATAGTTGCAACCCACTAACGGCGCCATCACGGCATGACGGAAACATCCTAGGTGGTCCCGCATGTCAGACGAGGGAAGTATCTGCCATGCGGGCCAGCCAGAGGGGTGTAACAGTGGAGGGCAAGGAGCATTTGTGTCGGCGGTATTCTCTTTGCCGCCGACACGGCTAAATTAAAAAATCAAGGGGCGCAAGCGCGGGCTCGAACCCGTGATCAGCAGGGAGCCCGCGCCGCACTGCGCATTGGTAACCGGGTGGGATTTACATTTATCTCAACATTCCAGGGCACGGTCCTTATTTGTACTAAGTTGCCAAATCTATGTCGGCGGCCTAAGCTTAGCGGCCGACACAGATCCATATGTGTCGGCAACCTCAGTTAATACCTACGACACAGCCTTATAGCTGTCCGCGGTCTGATGACAACTGCCGACACAGATCTTCTCCCCCCTTGCCGCAAAATCTCTATCCGACGCCCTTCGGCTTCCCGAGGGGTTCATTTTATGCAATCTAAGTTTAGATGACAAGCAATGGACATCACAACTCATTCAAGGTGGCATGTTGGCAAGCGTTCGACCTCATGCATTATTACTGTTGTATCTGTTCTTGTAGGGCAATTGCTATATATGTACGATACAGGTTTAGCCACGAGGTTGAACGCTGGAGAATACGTCATCTTGAATTAGTTGTGATGTCTATATTGCTTGTTATCTAAACTTAGATTGCACAAAATGAACCCCATTGGAGAGCCGAAGGGTGTCGGACAGAGATTCGGCGGCAAGGGGGAGAAGATCTGTGTCGGCGGCATTATCTTGGCTGCCGACATAGATCAACATGTGTCGTCGGTCTCAATGTGAGCCGCCGACACAGACAACCTGTGTCGGCGGCTTATACAAGGCCGCCGACAAAAGTTGTTCCTAGGGGCCACAAAATTTGTGCGACTGACATGTGGCTCGGAAAGGTCAAATTGGCTGGGGTGGAGGCCTGTGTCCGTGGCTTTTGGCCGCCGACACAGGTGTTCTGCATTAAAAAAAGAGGGCCCGTGCACTAAGTCCTCACGACCTAGCGCACGGGCTCAGTTCACACCGCCCAAACCGCCCTGTAACATCCCAAATTTTAAACCCAATTTGGCACGTTAATAATTTCTTAAAATGCATGATTTAAAATGTTAAATCATTTATTTATATTGCATCATGGCATCATCATCATTGCATGCATTGCATTTTAAATTGGAAAATTAATTTAAACTTTTCAAAACATGCACCCTTGCTAGAAAAATTTAATAATTTGTTTAATGTGTATGTTATATTTTCTTAAAGTCAATCCCAAGAGAATTATCTGGGAAGTATATTAGTTAACTTGGGTAAGCAAAATAAGATTTTCTAAAGTATTAATATATTTAAAAAGAGTATTTGAAAATAAAAGCTCTTTGAGAAACCAGAAAATTTAAAATGCTTTAATACCCCTCGGCCCATGTCTCGGCCCACTCTTCCCTTTCCTTTCTTTTCCCCGCACCCTTCCTTTCTCTCGGGTTGGGCCACAGCCGAGCCGGCCCACTTCTTCTTTTCTCCTTTTTCTTTCCCCCGCGACCTCCCTTCCTCTGCCGGGCCGCCAGCGCTGCGCCAGCCCAATCGGCAGCTGCCTTCCTCCCTTGCGCCCGCGAAGACGTGGTGCCACCGACGGGTGGGCCCGCCTTGTCAGTCCCTCCTTCTTCCCCCTCTGTTTTCTTCTCCCCGCGGCACGCCCTGCTCGCCAGTCACCGCTGCTGTGCTCTCTCTCCATCGTTCTCCCGAAAGCTCGTGGGCGCAGTCTCCCATGCGGCCACTCGTCCCAATCGCCTCCCCCGGACCCCCCTCTTCTCTCCTTCCTTGTCTTGTCGCCGGTCTCACGCTCGTGACGCCGTCGTCGCCCCCAACACGCCACCGGCCAGAAACTCCGCCGGCTTGGCCAAACCTCGCATCGCGTCAAAAATTCCCGGGCAGAGCGTGCCTTTAGAAGGGGCACTGCACCACCATTCCCACTGCTTCGTGCCACCGCATTGTCATCTCGCCTGAGCCGGTGCGTCGTCTCTGCCGCGATTCTCTCCTTCCTCCTCTACCCCGTCTCCTTTTCTCTGACCCGTGCCCCCTCGGGTGTGCTCCTCAGGTCGTCGCGAAGGATTTTGCGCCGGAGGAGTGGAGCCAAGGTGGTCCGCGTGTCCCGGAGCCCACGCCGTCGTCGCCGCCGTGGTCTCGTCGCCCTGCTGCACCCTCCACCCCGGAGAGCTCGGAGGTAGCTTCTCCATTTCCCCCTACCCGTTTTCACCCTTGGAAGAAGTGCTCAAGGCGAAAGTCCGTCGGTGCCGTGTGGTCCGTGACGTCGCCGCCGCCGTGAGCCGCCGCGCCGCTTGTTCCGTCCGTCTCTTGGAAGGATAGCACCTTATGGTTGTTCGCCTCGCCCTTAATTCGTTCCCCGTGCGCCCAATCGACCTCCGGTGGTTGGAGTCGCCGCCGCCGGAGCGCGCCCCTATTTTTCCCTCTTCACCGCTGCAAGAGGCGCTGCCATGTGGGACCCGCTCGGTCACCACAGAATCCGCCTCGCCCTCGCCCAAGAAGGTCTTGAAGGCCCGCTATTGGGCCGCGCGACCAAACAGGGCCCATTACCGAGTGGCTTTCTCCTTTTAATTCTTTTTCTGATTTCTGTTAAAACATTATGTGGTATCTCAAAATCCTTAGTTAAAATTAGCTGCTGTGATAAAAAAAATTACGTAAAAAAATTATGAAATTACTTTAAACATTTTTGGACCCAGGAAAATTATATATATATGCATGTCATTCATTTGGCATTCAATTCTAGCTAGATAGCTAGCCTAGAATGGAATTATTTCATGTGAATTGGAGCAATTTTCATAATCTTTCTTCTAAACAAAAATGCATTAAAAGTTACTGCATGTCCCATTACTTAAAAACAGCAAGTCAGTAAGTCTTTACTTATTTTGTTGTTAAAGTCATCACTTAGACATTGCATCATTACATGTGCATAGCTAGTGTCATAATGTTCTTTAAATAAAAATGCATGGGAAATAGGATTTCTGCATTTTTCCTTAAAACAGCAAGTCATGAAATATTTCTAATTATGTGTGTTGTATTGCTTTGCATGTGCGTGTGCGCGTTTAGGAGGTCAAACCCCAAAGAACCGATCAAGGCAAGTCCCCCTTCGATCATGTTGTGAAGCCATTTTCGGTTATTTAGAAAATGATTACTAGACTTGAAAATGTGCATGCTAGTTTAAAAATAATAAATGTCGTATTTACTAGAATTAGATATCACGCCAAATAGAAAGGTAAGAAATATGGTAGGATTAAACCTAAGGCTAAACTATAAATTGCTCATATTTATATACTCGTTGTGGTAGGATAAATGCTTAAAATCATTTATGCGGAATGATTCAATCATTTGTGTGAAATGAGAACATTGTTGAGAAATGTTTGGGAAAGGGTGATTTAAAGGTAGCGCATCAAGGGTGATGCTTAGTAGGAAATGATTTTCCTCTTACCCCAAAAATCTTCCGACTAGGGAGAGATATTTTTGTCGGTTGGTGCAGTGTGGCGCCATTTTGAAAACTAGGCTAAAATATCAACTCTCTCCTAATCTAAGGACTGCTCATCCTATGATCCTATAAACTGAACCATAACAGTACGACCTCGAGCCCCGGTATGGGACGGGCCCGATCGTTGGCCCTCGCGGTTGGCGGTCTTGTGGCGAAACACTGTCTGGGTGCGTAGCCTCTCGAGGGTAAGGCGTACCCACTCTGCAGAGTTAAAACTGTCATGATAGCCGTGCTCGCGGTTATGAGCGTGCGAAGAGACTGATTATATGGTAATTTCTTCATTTCAAAACCAATTTAGTAAAGGGTTTTAAACAAAGGATTTGAGATGAGTAAAGGATTTGAGAAGGATTTCGTTTGAGTTAGGTGCCACCGGCGATATTCCGGATTGGGGATCGGCCTACCGGAAAATGTCGTGCGGAATGGACCTAACGGTTTGAGAAAAGAAAATGAGAAAGGATTTTGTTTTCGCTATGGCACTGAGGCCAAGTGGCGAGTACCGTTTGAGAAGAGCCCAAAGAAAATGTTAAGATTTATTGTTTCCAAAATTGCTTTGCCAAAACTAGGCTAATAAATGCATTTCCGCAAAATATCCTAAGCTCTCCATATACTAAACCACATTTGCATAATTCCGGACTTGCGAGTACAATTTGTACTCACCCTCCTTTTCTCCTCTCCCTTTTTAAAATTTCAACAGCCGGTCCATCCGAGTATGGCCCGCCTTCCGAGGAGGAGGACCCGGACTACGTCGAGGAGACGTTTTCCGATGAAGAATATGAAGACAAGGGTTGCGCGTTCCTACAGCCCTCGTGCCTGTGGGATGGATAAGTTTCTAGATATTGTATTAGGCCTGTATCTCCGTGTACTCTGAATTACGGCCTGCGAGCCGTTGTATGTGTTTGTACTGGACTATATATGTTCCCATTTGTAATAATAAGATCGTTGGCACTGTTCCGTTTTTGTATATCTGTGTATACGAGCCATGATCCTTGGGACTAGTACGTGTTTACGCGGGTGGAATCCGATCTTGTAAATCGGGTGCCGACACGCCCGCCGCCCCGCCGCCTCCGCCACCAGTATCGCCCGCCGTCTCCCGCCAACAGGCCACCGCCTCCGCCTCTAGGCCACCGCCCCCCCTCCAGCCACCGCCCGCTGCCCCTCCACCTCCAGCCGCCGGCTTGCCGCCTCCAGCCGCCCGCCCGCCTGCAAGACCTAGCCGCCGCCCCTCCTCTCACATCTGCCCCGCCCCCCACTGCCCTCGAGCCATCGCTGCCCACTGCCCCCGAAGCCGGGGCAGCCCAAGGCGTGTCCTCCCCTTCCTCCGCTTGGACGTCCCCGCCCGCCCCAGAAGTATGGTCGTGTAATTTTTTTAAAAAAATATTGAACCTGTGTCATCGGTGTTTGTTTAATCGACGATATTATTAGATGTAATTAATTAGTGGTGCATGTAATTAGTACAAAATGTGTCGTCCACGTGTTGCTAACCGGATGGTATTATTAGATGTATTTAGCTATATGTATTTTGTATATTTTCAATATATTTATAAAATGAATCAAGCCATAGTCATACCCGTTCGGAGCACACCTACACATTTTCATAATGAGCTCGGGCAGAGTTCAGGTTGAGATGGTCGACACACATGCGCCAGTTGCCGCCCTTCTTCTGGACCATGACTGGGTTAATTCGCAAGCCAATTGGAGTGCTGCACTTCACGGACGAAGCCCGCTCGGAGCAGTTTTCCGACCTGGTCTTGGATGATCTTGGCCTTCCAATCGGGAATACGCCTCTGGCACTGTCTCACTGGTTTTTTATCAGGCCGGACAGCTAGCCTGTGCTCGATCACCTCCCTTGGGACACCGGGCATATCGGACGGTTCCCATGCAAACGCGTCCGTGTTAGCCCGGAGGAAGGTAATGAGCTCGAGTTTCTATTGGGCCTCGAGGTTTGTCCCCACGTGGACCACCTTGGAGGGGTCTGTCTCCGTGAGGACGATGGTTTTGGTGAGCTCCTGCGGCTGCAGTGCCACCTTTGGGAGCGCTGTGCAGCGCTCCCTGTTGCTGGGACCATGTGTAGGGAGCTGGCCCACCATGGCCAGCGCGGTCTCGTCGCAGTTCAGGGCCGTCTTGTGGTTTCCCCAAACGGTGATGACTCCCCTCGGCGCCAGCATCTTTAGGTAATGGTAGGCGTGGTGGAAGACCGCCATGAACTTGGAGAGTGCGGGGCGGCCCAAGATGGCGTTGTAGGGGAGGTCGGTCTCCACCACCTTGAAGGTGATGTATTCCGTCTTGAAGTTGGCGGAGGAGCCGAACGTCACGGGCTGTACGACCAATCCGACGGGGCGAAGGGACGAACCTGGGACGATATATCCCATGGAAGGGGATGGTGATGTCCCTGATCTTGGAGTGCGGGACCTGCATGAGGCCCAGAACGTGTGCGGTGATGATGTCCCAGCGAGCTCCCGCTGTCCACGAGGACGCGGTCGACACGGGTGTTACCGATGGTTGGGCATAGCACCAGCGGGAGGCGCTGCGGCTTGGAGAGTCCTGTTGGGCAGTCCATCACCGAGAAGGTGATCGCTTGGCTGGACCACAGCAGGGACTCCGTCGCAGGCTTGCAGCGGGAGATGCGGAGGACCTCGCGAGACGCGGCCTTGAGCTCGCGACGAGAGCTGTAGGCCGAAGTACCGCCGAAGATGACGGTGATGTGGCCGCCGTCTTCGGGGAAGCCCTTATCCTGGGCGCCTGGTGGAGGGGGGTGCTATGGCCATGCCCTCGGGAAGCTCAGGCATGGGGCCATGGCCAACATAGAAGTCCTCCAGCTGGCGGGTCCACGTGCGGCAGTTGCGCAGATCGTGGCCGTGGCGCTAGTGAAGGCGGTAGAAGAGATTGGGGTTGTGGAACGGGTCCTCACCTTTGCCCTGCTGCTGCGGACGGGGAGGCTAGCCCTGAGGCGCCCCTGGCCACCGCGCGGCCTACCTCCGGCTGGGGGAGGTCGCGGCTAGAGCTGTGGAGGCTGGAGCCGCGGGCGGCGGGTTATCTTGGCGGCGGGGCTGCAGATGGTAGGCACTGGCAACGCATTTAATTTGGCGGGTTGCTCTGACCACTTCTTCTTCTTCTTCTTGTCCGCGTCGGCCTTGCCTAGGCCGTCACCGGCCTTGGCATTCTTTTTGGCGTGGGTGCGGCGCTTCTTGCTCTCAACCGCCTCAGAGGCGTTGACGTAGGGGGCCGCTGTGCGGAAGTGCTCGCTCGCGCTGTTGACCGGATGGAGCTCGAGGTCCTTGGTGTAGCGCCGGTCCCTTACTCCATCCTTGAAGGCCTCAATGATGGCCGCATCCGAGATGCAGGGGATAGTGTTGTGAGCTCTCACGAACCGGCACACAAAATCTTGGAGACTCTCATTGTCTCGCTGCACTACGAGCTTCAGGTCTTGGGGGTGCCCGCAGCGGGCGTAACACTCCTGGAAGCTCGTGCGGAGGGCATCCTAGAGCTGGGCCCAGCTGCGGATGGAACCAGGCCGCTGGATGAACAGCCAGGTTCGGGCCATGCCCTCGAGCACAGTGGGGAAATAGTTGACCAAGATGGCCTCGTCTCCCCATAGCTTGGATGGCGGTGGTGTAGATGCACAAGAACTCCTCGGGGTTCTTGCTCCCGTCAAATTTCTCGATCAGCCCGAGCTTGAACCTCGGCGGCCATGGTGCCTCACGGAGAGCACAGGAGAAGGCGGAGCACCCTGGCGCGGCCTTCGGGGGAGAGCCATCCCGAAGCGGGCCCAGTGAGAGAACACTCTGCCCGGGGCACGCGGCGAACCGCTGGTGGAGGAGACTGTGTGGGTCCGACGCAAGCGGCTACGTTTGCGGCGGAAGCGGCTATGAGAGCCACTGTAGCCAGAGCTGTCCGTGCGCCCGCCGTTTTGGGCCCCATGCTGGATGAGGCCCTCAGTGATGGCCGGACCTAGGTCAGCCATGGAGAAACCACGGGGATTCCTTTCCAGGTCGCGAACAACCTGGGCGATCGCGCGCGCCTTCTGGTGACTGCGCCGGACCGGGTTGCGCATGACTTCAATGAGGGAATCGACCGGCCGAACGTGAGCCTGGGTGCGCGGGTTGTCCTCGCGGCAAACCTCAGCCATGGCGCGGCTGACGGGGTCACGGAAGAAGTCCCGGGCCACGGCACGGCGACGCTGCCGCTCCTGGGCCTCCATGTTCCCGGCATCATCGTCAGCCGAGGTGGCGAAGACGCAGCGAGACGTGCGCGAGGCCGGGGGAAACGTCCCTGTGTCGCCCGCAGAGGCGGAATCGCCAAGCGGCTCCAACTCCATGGGAGTTTCGCTGACGTGGGTCAGCGATGGGTCCAGCTCGGGGAGCGACTCCTCGGGGCGAAGCTCTGCCCCGGAGTCGAGAGAGGCGTCAACCTCCATCTCGTCAGCTCCAGCTTCGGCGAGGTAATCCTCTCGCCAACCCTCGTACGATGGACCCAAGTCGTCCAGATCATCGCACTCATCGAACTCGTGATCCAGGACCTCATCGTTGCTCGGGATCTCAGGCATGTCCGAGGGAATGGACTGCTGAGGGATGCTCATGGGCCCCATGGTGGACGCCAGCTGTCGGTGTCTGGGAAACACGCCTATTGTGGGCAGCGGGTCCACGGACCGGCAGACGAATTTGTAGTTTGAGTGAGGCCCAACGACAACCGTTCCCAGTAGCCCGGGGCGGCGTCCTAGCTTGTGGGGGCTCTGGCCGTGCGGTCTTCCCGAACTACGCCGGGTGTGACTCGGGATCCGGGTACAGATTCGTCATACAGTGAGATTCAGAGGTGGTGAGAAGAGAGGCGAAGGAAATACAAACAGTGGAGACAAGTGATTTTACCCTTGTTCGAGCCTCCACTGCCGAGTAATAGCTCTACTCCAGCACTTGTTGATTATCTGGTGGGAAACAGTACAAGGGCGCCGAGACCGGGCTAGAAGGCGTCGATCCCGAGCTTACGGGGCAGTTTCGGACACTTCGGTGGCTAGAATCTACTGTGCTACGGCTACTGCTAAGGAAGCTTCGGATGCTCGTGTTGCTTGCTCTCTTAGACTTGGCTTGGATCGGATCCCCTGCTATGTTGGAAAGGCTTCTCCTTTAATAGGCGTGGCGGGCTGCCTGGAGCTGATACGACGGGCCCCGCGCCTATTTATGCTTTGTCCTTCTTTAGTGGAGGCGCCCTTGTCTCGTTCCCGGGCTCCGTCCTGTTTGTGGCCTGCAAAGATAAGCTTGTCTGGTCAGTACTGGACACGTGTTCGTCTCGGAATGCCAATACGGGGAAGCAGCCTGCACAGGAAGAAAGCACTTTCCCTTTATCCCCTATATAGCATTGACTGGTCGGAGCCAGCCCTGCGCCACCCGTTGAGGGCGTCGCGTAGCGTGGCAGCTGTTGCTATCTGCCCAAGGGGCAAACGACATAGCGAGCTACCCGCGCGGCTCTCCCCGGGCTATGGATACCCGGGGAGGTACAGTCCTCCCGGTCAAGGCTGAGGAAAGTATGGTGGGGCACAACAGTTGTCGCCACCTGCCCAGGGGACAGGCAGGCTGTCCGCGGGCCCCTCTCCCGAGCTAAGGATAGCCCGGGAGGTGCGCAATACTCCAGGTTAGGTCCGAGGGAGGCGTGATGGCCCTGGCGGGCTAGACGTCTCTTTTGGTACGACCGGGGATGGCCTTTTGGGTTTCTTCTTACGCATGGCAGGCCGGTACGGATTCGGCCCAAGGCCCATCTCCGGGTGGGCTGATTATGAATCACCAACAATTTTCTACTGGGCCATCGACACAGCACTCTGTGTCGTCAAACCTTAATGTCGGTGGACCTTTTTGTCGTCGGCTGGCTGACGACACAGACTTGTGTCGTTGGTTTTATGTCCTGTGTCGACGGTATAAGCCGTCGATAGTTGTCGCGATTCCTGTAGTGATTTTGCGAGAAATTTGATGATACCTTTAGATGCCTAAAGAACGGCTGAGATTTTTTTACATATACTACCCACAAACACAAGAATATGCTTCGCATATTCCCTACAATACTCCCCGCATATTCCACTCTTACAAGCCCACTTGGGCGCACACAGGATGCAGCCGGTTCAACCCAACTATGAAGTTTCTGACGCCCGCGATCCACCTACCTCGTCTCGGTCCCACTTACTAGTTGCGGTCCATCTTCCACACTATCTGTGCAACCACAAGTCTTAGTCTGATCATCTCACGCAAACTCCTCGTCGCCTAAGACCCCCGAACCTTTAGTTCGCATCCACCACATGTTGTCAATAATAATCGACCTAGACATGTGCCAAAATGATTAGTCCGAAACCGTCCACTCACTGTTGTCACCTGCAAGGTTAGTCCATAATCATTCATGTTCAAGACACACATGGACCCCAAAATATTGCATCGAAAAGCGTGCACAACGGTGCAACTTTAGACAAAGATAGTCCACGGGACCCAGTCTGGTGGCATGAGCCCAAAATCATTCAAACGCACAAACTTTATCAACGTCATTCATCACAACATGGAGTGACCTTGACATGGTCTCACATCCCCTATAGATATGCGGATCCATGTATCTTGGATTGCCAGCTTTCCCAGCAACTATACTATGTACAATAGGATAGTGTAGTTGATGTGAAAGAGTATCAACCCTAAAGTTGTATGGAATCTAGGTCCTCTACGAAGGTGAACTCATATATGTAGCATTTTCTAGCCTTCCTAGCACAAAGGTCTACAAACTACAAAAAACGATCTTTCTTGTAATCACCTTTTTGTGATGAATATTATGAACTAAGTACAGACTCAGTCCATTGACCTTAATCTTCCTTCATGCACTACTATAGCTTTTTAAGAGTAATCAAAAAACTTAAAACTGTCTCCGAACTCAAGCTATGCTTCTTCCGATGAGCACCTGACATATCTAAAAGTTTTTTCATTGCATCCTTCTTAAAATTACATGCCTACGGACAGTCGAGCTTCTTTTCTTCACCTTTTTGAAGGGTTTACGATGCTTTCGCATATATTGCAATGGTGATCAAACCTGCTCAAAATCTCATTCAAACCATTAGTCCGTTAATTGTTTTGTCATTAATCACCAAATCTCTTAGGTGCCTAGATGCACTTTCACTAGGTCTAGTTGGATCCGTTCCTGGGGTTAGCTCGTTAGATCTTGCCCATTGCCACTGCCGCCCACTTCTTCCCCACGGCAGTCTACATCGCGCTTCCTTTACCATCTCCCCAGTGTCTCCCTCACACTCCGCAAACCCGCTACCCCTTGGATCTCACCACAGGCGACCTCCCGCACTGCGTGCTACCTTGCATCGTGGCCGTTGTTGCCAATCTTCTTTTGCCGGGCCACATCCACCCCCATGTCACCCTTCCTTCCTCTACCCCACCGCCCATCTCCCATGGCCGGAACTGCCGCCGCCTTGATCCCTTATGCTGGCTCACTTCTCTGTTCGGCTTGGTCATAGGCCAACTAGTCCACAACGGGCGATGCCTCGCCCTTGAGTCGTGACACGTTCCCCTGTTGGGCCTCCTTCCCTGTTCCATTGCTGGGCCCTGAGTTATCCCACTCCGCATGTTCTGCTGCCATTTTGCCGGACTGCACTATGCAGGGTGGCTCGAGTTAATTTTATGAAATTATCCCCAGCTCTGTCAATTTGTAAAATTTTTATATTTAATTTGTAACTCCAAAAAATATGTGATAAATTCTAAAATGTTTATAGCGACCAATGGATTTTTGCCAACGCAGCGGATGACTCATCTCAGTACTGTGCTGGTCAAGGCAAGTGCTGAATGTTTGCTACCTATGTTTATAAAATTCTTTGTTAGAATTTCCAATTTGCATGCCTATGTTAAATTTAAATTGCTACTTAGTAAGTTAGATAAACCATGTGATATTGACCTTGCTAAAATATCCCATGTTGCTATAGGATTACTATTATTGCTGAATTATTATCCTCTCTTGATTAAGTTTCGTTCATATATAGAATTGCTTAGATTAATTAGCATTATTTTACCCTGCATATGTTGTTGCATTATTGTTGAAATGTGAATTTTAATAGACATTCCAAATGTCATGTTTTCATTATACATATATTTTCCTTGTCCACTTCTCACTTCCACACAATTTTTTTTTTAGATTTTTACTTGCACTTTCAAGTGATATAATAATGTAGACTATTTAGTTCTCAACTAATATATAAATTATATTTAGATGGATGTCCATCTGTGCTATTTGCATGTACCCTTCTTTCTGTTCATATCCGTAGGATGTACTATGTATCAATCAATAGAAGTTTTATATTTTGTGAACATGGTTTTGTCCAAAACCATTTATGTTGTTCCTTTTTTCAGTGGTGGCCCATATTTCAAATTTTGGATCATGCTAATAACAATCTCAAAGCTTCAAGCCACCGAATTTTTCCAATTGGTTAATTAATGCACCACAAGTCCACAACTGCTATGCAAGTCATCAGAATGCAATAACTGTAGTGTCTTTCTTGCATTTAGCTAGGTTTATCATATTGCCGCTACTATGATTGGGTGGAATTCTCATGGAAACAAGTTTGGCTTTTTGAGTTCATTTTATATTTAGGTATTTTTATTGCACCATTAGTTGGATGTCATCGTTCACCAAACTTTAAGAATCTTTGTATTTTATGTTGTAATTTATGTGTTCCTTTCATGACTTGCATTCGGTCGACATACGGGGATTGTATTAGATATTTATCTTTTGGGACTGTCTATTGGACAGTCGACTGAAAAATACTAGAAGTTTAAATCGACACATACATCCATTGGCCACCGAGCCCACCACGTAACGTGAATCGCAACACACCCATCTGATGGTGTAGAGATCAACTGGAAAGAAAGAAAAAATTAAGTCGACTGTTAAGTAGATTTTTCGTTATCATTTTAAGATTTCTTATCACAACTGCTAACTCAAATTGTCTTATAAAATCATCCTTTACATTTTATATATTGCTCTGATTTCTATTTTTCTTTTATAGTTTGGTTGCATGGATATTTAGTAATATAATACTCCCTCTGTTCTTTTTATTTGATGCTTTTGATTTTTAAGCACGCTTTTGACCATTTGTGTATTAATGATTAAAAAACAATGTAAATATCATTTATTTTATTGTGATTTGTTTTATCATGAAAGGTACTTTAAGCATGACTTATATTTTTGCATGTTTATACTAAATTTTTGAATAAAATGAATAGTCAAAGACGTGTACAAAAGTCAAAGCGTCAATTTTTTTTTAAAAAAGGAGAGAGTATAAAGTTGGTACGTGGAGCTCCAAATATAACCACACAGGCAGCCCCCCGAGCGGATTACTTCGCTGGTTCCGCGCATGCATGATGCATCGTTCCCTAGTAATTAAGTTACTGCAGTAAGTATATATGTTCTGTGATAAGCTTTCCACTCGTTGTATTCTAGATTCTATAGTCTTTGCGGCTTTGCGCTAGTTGGCAGCCGACGCCGAGCTAGGGCTAGACGACTGCGTCGCCTCCGTCGCATGGCTGGTCCACGAGTACGACCCCACGGTGGTGGGCTCGCTGACGCCGGCGTACTTCATGTTGGACGGGCCGAACGGCTGCAGGTAGAAGGCGACCGGCATCCGCGGCGGCAGCACCGGCATCCTGAACTTCCTCGATTGCAGCGCCTCGGCGGCCTGCCGGATCGCCGGCCGCGCCTTGGGGTCCGGGTGCGCGCACCACAGCCCCACCGCCACCACCCGCTCCATCTCCCACCGGTCGAACACGCCGCGGAGCCGCTCGTCGGTGGCGTCGAGGGCGGCGCCGGCGCCGTGGAGCTCCCACGCCCACTCCACCAGCCGGAACACCTCGCCGCCGGCGGCCGGTGGCGGCTCCATGGGCCGCCGTCCGCACGCGACCTCCAGCAGGACGACGCCGAAGCTGAAAATGTCGGACTCGGTGGAGGCCTTGCCGGTGATGACGCACTCCGGGTCGAGGTACCCCGGCGTGCCGGCCACCGCCGTCATCGTCTGCAGGCTCATGCCGTGGTCGATGAGCCGCGCCAGGCCGAAGTCGCCCAGCTTGGTGTTGAAGGACTCGTCCAGCATGATGTTGCTCGGCTTGATGTCCCCGTGGACGACGCACTGGTCCCATTCTTGGTGGAGGTACAGCACGGCGGAAGCCAACCCAACAATTATGTTGTACCTGATAAAAATCAAGGACATGATTTAACAGTTTTAAAAAATATAAAACAATTTATTCATTTCAAAATATTAAAACACCTTGTAATTTATTAGGCCAGTGCTACGGATCGGACGCCCGATCCGGAGCCAAAAATCGGCGCCCCCCAACCTGCTCAAGACACCCCCGCCGCCGCCTCCGCCTCCTTCCTCCGCCAGCGGCGCCTCGCCGCCGGCCTCCGCCACCTCCTCCACCGCGCCGCTGCCGCCGCCCACCCTAACCCGAGGGGTGAGGGCGGTCCCTCCACCCGGCCCACCGCCTTTGGCCCTCTCCTCGCTCGTGGCGCCACCGCCGCCTCCGCCCGCCGACGAGCCCCACCCCACCGCCGGTCCGTCCGCCCCCGACCTCCTCTACAACCAGAGAAATCCAAATGTTCCTAACCCGAACCCTAACCCGGCGGGCGAAGCTCGATGGCGGCGGCAGCACGGCGAGGTCGACGGCGTGAGGTAGGCTCCTCCTCCTCCTCCTCCTCCTCTCAGACAGCTCGAGGTCGACGGCGGCGAAAGGAGCTGGGCGTAAGGCGAGGGGTGGGAAAAGGATACACAGCCTTGATGGGGCGCCCGATCGGGTCCGGACGCCCGATCGGAAGCAATTCCGAATTTATTATGAAAAGGTCTTTGCCTTCTCACATCATCGACATGCATGTTTTGGAAACTAAATTAATTGCAATAGCGAGTTAGTCAAAGTGATTTCTCAGTTGTGAAAATCATTCACCAATTGTCTTTTAACCTTATCAACAGCAGTATTGACATGTCAAAGGTGGTTCGGCTGAAGTTTCACCTACATTTTTACATAAACAATTTTATTAAATCTAAGTTAAACAATATATATATATTCGAGTTACTAGCAATTTTACATCTTCATAGGAATTTTTAAGCAATACAGGTACAAACAAAAGATAGAAACCTCGTGATTTTAAAATTTTAAATAATTACATTCATCTCGCCATCCATTGTTGAATGCAATTTTATCTTATCTATATATACAAATACTTCTAAGTGTACGTGTCTTATGAATTTAGGATGTCTAATCAACATCGTTTCACTTTCAACCGTATTGACTATTGAGTATATATTGACAGTGAAAGGCTAGAAGTTTTGGGCACGAATGCAAATTACATCACAAAAAAAACAGAACGAAGGGACACTTTAAAACTTAGCCAATAAGCATGGAATTTGTTCACCCCATAAGTGAGAAAAGGTCGTTCCGTCGAGGTGTTTAAGAATGCCAGCGATGGATATGGTTTGGATATGTATAATCCAACACTAGTGCAAAAATCGTCGTCATCAGTGACAGTTGTAACAGGCACCAGTATCGGTTTTTGAACCGTTACAAACAAACTGTCACATATGAGTATCCAACATCTATGTCAGGTAATTAAATCCACACTAATAATTTCTCGCTGTCGGTTCGTGGTTAAAATTGTGGCTAATACTTCTGTGACAATTCTAGCCACGAACTGTCAAAGATAGTCCTCAGCATTAGAGACGCTTTATGGCTAGAACTGTCACCGATGCTCCCATCTTACCCTACGACTTACGAACCGGCACTAACAACTTTATCAGGAACGGTTCGCGATGAATCGCTGACATACCAATAATCCAACACATATGAGATAGTTTTGATGTAGTGGAGATTGTTTGAAATGAACCGAATATCGACAGTTTTGGCTGCAAAAGCAAATCTCACATCCCAAAAAAAGAAAAATAGATCGAGTGACATTCAATATTATCCATAAGAATGGAATCTACCCCCGTAGCAAGAAAAAATCGTTATTAAGTCAACGAAATTACTTTAAGAATACGATTGATGGACATGCACGATGTGACAAGGATGCATGCAATTAATGCGTACCTCATTGGCCACGTCAAAGTCTCCTTGCCGTGGAGGTAGCCATCGAGGCTGCCATTGTGGACGAGCTCGTAGACCAGCAGCAGCCGGCGGCGGCCGTGGCACCAGCCGATGAGCTGCACGAGGTTGCGGTGGCGCAGCCGGCTGATGACGGTGACCTCGGACCTGTACTCCTTCCTCCCTTCCAGCGACGCCCCCCTCGCGAACACCTTGATGGCCACGTCGCGGCCTAGCTCCTTCACGTGGCCCCGGTACACCGACCCCGACCCGCCCTGCCCCAGCTTCCCCTCCTCCGCGAACACCCTCGTCGCCGCCGCCAGCTGCGCGTAGGGGATCGGCCGGGGCCCCGCGCCGGACTCGAACTCCTCGCCGTCGACGTCCAGTCCGGAGTCCTCCTCCTCCTCCTCCTCGTCGAGCCGCTGCCGGCGCCTCCTGCCCGCGCGCCAGAGCAGCGCCGCCATGGCGAGGAGTAGCAGGAGCGCTAGCGCGGCGGCGGCAGCAGCCACCCCGGCGGTAAGCTCCCGGGTGAGCTTCTTGGCTGGCGAGGGGGACGGTAGGGAGCTGAAGTTTGTCGCCGTCGCCAGAGTCGAGTGGAAGCTGCAAGAGAGCACGGTGTGGTTGCCGACGAGCTTGTCGCCGGTCGCCGCCGAGAAGCCGAGGGTGACCTGCTCTGGCAGGAGGTTTCGTAGGTCGACGGCGGCGGAGAGCGTGTAGGTGGCGGTGCCGGCGCTCAGCTCGACGTCCAGCCTCCCCGTGGTGTTGTCGTAGTCGACAGTCGCCGACATCACGCCGGCGTCGACGAGGCCGTCGTCCGGGAGGACCGTGTAGTGCCCGCGCGAGTCGACGCTGTTCACGTCGACGCCGATGTGGCGGCCGCTGGGGTCCCACGAGTCGCGGTGGGTGTCGAACTCCACGGCGACGAAGCTGGCGTCACCTGAGACATTGACCGTCGCGTTCGCGGCTGCTAAGCTCTCGTCGTAGAGGCCGAGGCAGCCGTCGTAGGACTCCTGCGGCAGGTTGGCCATGAACGGCGCGAGGAAGAATGTCATGCCGTGGCCCACGGTGCCGGTCCGGTTGGGTAGCGAGGCGATGCTGAAGTTGAAGCTCGCCGAGAAGCTCGCCGCCTCGCCGGTGGCCGCGTCCCAGAGCTGGAACGGCTGCCGGTGCAGGACCCGCCCCCTGGCCCGGGCGGCCGACTCGTCGCCGAGAAGCTCGATCGTGCCGTCGCGGGAGATTCTCGCGTCCGCCTCCTCCTTGAACTGACTGGTGTTGAAGGCGTCGTAGTTGAAGGAGAGAGCGGCGACTTGCCGGACACCGACGCCGACGGAGAGGAGGAAGAAGTAGCAGACGAGTAGATTAGCCATTGCAATTGATCCAAGCCTTGAGGATTGCAGTACCACAGGAGCAGCACACAAATGGAAGACTGCAGCTAAAAATGCTCGAGTATTCTACTATTCAGTCTATTCTCATATGGGTCCCAGACAAAGAACCCTTTGTACTTTTTTTTTTTTTTGAGAAATGTTATTAGACGGTTGAAAGTTGAAACCGTATAGGCGTTTCATGCTGTTGTGTTTTACTGGTATTTTATGGATGTTTTATATGGTGTTTCATAAGCATTTTATGTGTGGTATATTTTATTAATATTTTTATGCGGTGTTACATGATTATTTCATATATTATAAAATGATACGGACACGACCTTTTCCGTTTCGACGGAAAACCTGTCTACCGGTTGCCCTCTGATTTTTCCCATCAAAATGGCATAAGTCGCATCATTGCGAGCGACATCCAGGTGCTGAATTCGGCCGAATTTTGTGCGTTACTAGCAGACCGGGTTGAATATTTGGCCGAATATATAGAGATTCATAGATTAGTCAATGCTACCTCTCCACTTTTTTAGTCGGCATGATTATGTTAAACAACCACATTACTGGCTGTAGTTTATTTATACGAGTGTAAATCTTTGTCAATGCAATTGCTTTTCTCACATGTACAAAGCAGATAGACTCCTGTCCAATCACTACAGGAATCGCTCAGAATCTCGAGAGCCATCGAAGATTTCGAAGGCCAAACCTATGCAATCAAGAGAGGCCACTTATTCTCGACGGGATTTCATTGCATAGAAGTTAGAGGATTACAAACCACACTACATGTGGTAACAAGCACTCTAAGTGTCACTCAAAACACCCAACTCACCCGAGCTATTTTTGAAATTTTTAGCTCTAAGGGGATGAGGAGGAGGTGCTCCCCCCCTGCCCCTCTATTTATAGCTCAAGGGTGAGATGCCCTAAACCCAAGAGCTCATCTCCACCCTTCATTTGAGAGTGAGTGGTGTGTACAACTCACACACTACAAGACACACTCCCGTGAGGGAATATTCTTCACATATTACTTGAAAAATATCTTTGTTGTTTACTCGGTCGCCAGCCCAAACCTGGTCCCACCGGTCAGATCAACTTCGCCACCAGGTTACCGACGCCTCAACTTTCCGCTGCCTCAGATTTCTTGCCATGACTAAGCTTCTCGAGTACACCATGTCATGTGACCGCCACGTCATTGAACCCAGTCACCTGCACGTCTCCGGATGCACCAGCATCCAGCTGTCCCCATGAAGCGTCAGCCACGTACCCGCCGATACTTGCATCACTGTGATGAACATACACGAAACCAACACACCTTAATTACCTCACCTTCATGGTTAGTGCATCGCAAAACTACCAACATTACAATCCATTCATGACACCACAATTAGTAAGACTTAACACACCTTGTGTCAGCTTAACAAATTCCACCGGATCACGCCCGACACCATGCGAATCGCTGGAATTCTCGACGGCTAGAGCCGTCGATAAAGAGAGGAAAACCGTCGAGACAGAAATATCTCGACGGCCAGCCGTCGAATTTGGCGTCGAGATAGCACTCGAGACAGACGATCTTTCTCGACGGCTCACCGTCGTTATTTCACTTTCCGACGGCTAAAACCGGCCGTCGAGATACATGAACTGGGCAGGCACGACGTGACTTAAGGTGCTTTCTCGACGGCCTAAAACCGTCGAGATTATTCTTAAGCAGGCCGTTCAGTTCGAGGCCCATCCCACAAGTTAGTCACGACGGCCAATAGCCGTCGAGATTTTATCGGCGAGGAGCAGCGGCTCCTCGGGTGGGCCATGGAGGTTATTCACGACGGCTTATGGCGTCGTGATAGACTCTTCTGGTCGCGACGGTGGTTGACCCGCACGTGGGCCATGGAAGGCTATCTCGACGGCCATGGTGTAGCCGTCGAGAATACTTAAAAAGCAGAAAAAAAAAATTTAAAAATTTGTAAAATCACAATAATTTTGCATGCTATCGCACCCAAAGAAGAAGAAATGCAACTCTAAACCCAAAGCAGGTCCCGCATTTAATTTTCCCACGATTTCACAAATACACAAACCTCCGACAATTTCGATATATCACAAATATCGCATCACAAAGATCACAAACATAAAATCCACATTCACGAACATCTAATTAACATTCACAAACATCGTAACGACAGTATCAACATCATGAACACAATAAAGTAAACATCGATCATGCACGCCGTGGTGGCGTCCCGAAGAGCGCTCCGCGAGGTTGGCGGCCATGTTCCACGAGCCGTCGCCGCCTGCTGCGGGTCGCCCCGAGTAGGTGGCACGAAGGGCGGAGGAGTAGACATCGCGAACCTTAACGCAGCGAGATTTTTCAATTAGTAAGTTGATATATGTACAATGCGATAGTATATTGATTTGGCATAGGAGACTTACCGCTGGATCACGAAACCAGGGCGCCGGCGTTCGGGTAGTTGGGTGTGGGGCGTGGGCGGTTGGGTCCCGTAGGTGCCCGGTGGTGCCGTCTGTACTGGGTAGCCGCCCTGCCCAACATAGGTGCCTAGAGGGGCTGGATGGCTACCGTACACGGCCGGGGCACCGGTGTAGGGACCTGCCGTCCCCACCTGACTCGAGGAGCTGCCCGCTAGCCCCGCGTGACCACTTGGACCGGCCTGCACATATATTTGATTTCGTTAGTAGAGATGATAAGATATGCACTATAAAAAGAATTGAATTGCATGTGTTACCCAATGACGAACGCCTCGAGTGTCGAAGCCTTCTGTCATAGTCCTCTCTGCAGCTCTCGGACTCTCTTGCATCGCCCTTAACATTTCTCATCATGGGCCCGCTCCTCCTCGTGTCTCTTCTGCTGCTGCTCTCTCTCCTCTGCAGGCGATCCTCGAGGCGGCGACGGGTCTCACCGCGCCTGCTAGCCTGCACATCGGGCATATACTCAAGACTGCAACATGCATATACTGCGATCGGTTTGCAATCATAATATACAAGTGTACGAAAGAGATCTTACTGTAGGTGGTCGCCACCGATCGCTAGGCGCCCGTGAGCCTTGCCCCCATGTGTTTATGAATCACATGAGGATCGAGGAGCCTCCTGCGATTGCTCTCCTCCCGTGCTCCTCTCTATAAGCGTCCTTATAACGCTCCTACATGTCGTTGTGATAGTCAAAATTAAACAAATAACCAAGCAGATATAGTTGTATTTACTAATCCTATCGACACTTACCAAGCGGAGATAAGCATGGGGATCTAAGGTCGGTTGTCCACCAGTGGCGCCTTTTTCGTGTGGGCTGCTTCCACACGTCCATCGGGCTAAGGCATAACCCCGTCTTCGCCAACTAAATTGTAATATGACCGATATGTGTTAGTTCGAAAATCTAAAGTGAAGACAAGTAAAAACTTTTTATTACAGTTTCTTTCCCAAGCTGTGCGATCGACCACCTCCGGTGTTTGTTTTGTAATCCTTCACGCCTGTTCTTCTTTGCCTTCTCGGACTTCCCTTCCACTCGGGGTTGTCCCACTTCCTACCTATAGCCTCCCAGCGTCCTCCCCGACACCACTCAGGCGGACACAGTTGTCTTGTTGGCGATCAAGTACAAGCTGGCGTAGCAAACAGGCGGTGAGGTTTTCTTTGCTCTGTCTCCTACAAAAGCAGAAAAATATGGAAATTAGAAGCGAACACATAAAACTTAATTGTATTGTGAGGTTAGGTTACTCACCTGTGATACTCTGAGCGCCGAGACACGGGCATTGGACATCATGTCTCTGTACCCTCTGCCGCCATCCAGCCGATGACAGAGCGAAGTCCGTCTCTTGAAGTCCCTCTGCGGAGGCGAACTCGAGTGAAGTAGGATATAACAGCAGATATAGTTAGAAGATAAAATCAATAAATGAAGCCGAGTTATTTTGTATCTTACCCAAAACTCGCGGATAACCTCGATCCATGGCGGTGCTATCCCATGCGGGCTAGTTCGTAGTCATCCCACCAGTCTGTTGGTCTTGCTGCCCCATCACGGGTTATTAGCCCAGATAATCTTTCGCCGCCGAGGTGCCAAGCGCCATCCGGCCGATGCCTCTCGTTGACATCCATCGAGACATGTTGATGCATATTAAACAAAAAATGTGACAGGTTTATATAATTAAATTGAAAATGGTATGAAGTAATTGGCTACAAAAATATGTACATCACCATCAATCTGGATCACGGTCGTCCATGCTGGCTGAGAGTGCGGCCTCACCCCTGTTCGGCCCCTCTTCCTCCTACCTCCCCGAGAGGACGACCCTCACAGCTATCTCCGGCCCGGGCCTTTCGCTCCACTCTCTGAGTCGAGCGAGCTCTCGCCTGGCTCGAGGCCTCCTCCTCCTCCTCCTCCTCCATGTCATGCGGAGGGTTGACGAACTCTTGCAGCGGCATATCCCGCATATGAAAATTAAAGAATAGTTAGTCAAATAAATAATTTAAATCTTGATAAATAATTAAAATTAAGATATTTTAAATGCACATGTAACCTCGGATATTTATAATATCTAGCGATAATTATCGTCGACATCCATAATATCTTAGTTTAACGATCCCACGACATCCGGGTCTTCTTGAACCTCATGTTCTTCTTCTTCTTCGACATCCGGGTCTTCAATTGCTTGTAATTCGTCAAGTCCCGACCCAATATCGACTACCATTGTGGTGTTCAGTCGGTGATCCTGTGTTGGACCTTCGTAATCATCGGTTGTTGGGTCTAACAATGCACTGGCCGACGGACCTTAAACACAACCCACCACGACTTCAAATCTTCCTTAACACTGCCTTTTATAGGTTTTTGGCATGGATAGGGGAGATAATACACCTGTTCTGCCTGGTTTGCGAGAATGAATGGATCGTACCCTTTAAGTCTGGAAGTGTGCTTTACCTCAACTAAGCCAATATCATGTTTACGCCGAACGCCATCATATGGATCAAACCACAGACAACGAAATAGAACTATTGAGAGCTCTTTACTGCCTTCGAATACCAGTTCGATTATCTCTTCGATTATACCGTAATAATCAACCCCATCCTCCCCCTGGCATAAAATACATTTGTTCTTCGATCGCAAATCAGGTTTTGACCGCTCATGTGTGGAACAACGGAATCGAAAACCGTTTATATCAGAACGGTTATGAACTTTCACAGATCTCATGCATCCACGTGACATTTGGCGAAGATCATTATGTAAACTAGCATCAATAGCAGCTTGTTTCCAAAACCATGCTAAGAAATTCGGCCGCCCATGTCCAGCACCCGTTCGCAAAAGTTGAGTTCTATCACCGGCGGTTGGTACGTCGACTTCCTTTCCATTCGACTCGGACAAATTCGTTTTCAGACAACCGCCAACTCTTCGATGTTGTCGAATATATATAACAATGCGACAACTCGTTCATCCCAGATAAGTCTCGGTCGGATGCTTACCTACCGCTTGACCTTGCACTGAAAAATTCTTAGCTCGGTGAACTCTGCGATCGGTGAGCGGTATCTCGGTATCTGAATATTCACATTTTATCTATTGCCAAGTATTTGTTAGTGAAATTAGTAATCTCTGAACATGATATGCCTCGGCTATTGAGCCTTCGACTCGTGCTTTGTTTTTGACACTTGCTCTAACATTTTTTAGTCGACGTTCTATAGGATACATCCACCTATATTGTCTTTGGTCCCCAAGTTGAGCTTCATAAGGTAGATGCGAGGAGATGTTGCATTGGATTGAAAAACCGGGAACATAAATCTTTTCTAACTTGCATACAAGCACGGCGATATCATCCCCAAGCTTCATCATATCATCCTTATTGATCTCCTTAGCACATAATTTTCTGTAAAAGAAACTCAATTCACTAAGAGCTCTCCAGACATCTTCAGGTACATAACCTCGTAACACGACAGGTACGAGATCTCGTATGAATATGTGAAAGTCGTGGCTTTTCATTCCATTTATCTTTCCTTGAGTGATGTTCACGCCACGCCCAAAGTTCGACGCATAAGCATCGGGAAACTTTAGACTATTCTGAAACCAAAGTAATACCTCCTTCTTCTGCGAGGATGTTAAGCAATCGCGACTTTTGGCTTCTTCTTTTCCCCTCCGTCATATTCATTGTCGATTCGATCACATATGTCACGACAATCTCGCCGTGCTTTCGCATTATCTTTACTTTTTTCAGCTATATCAAAGTTTGTACCATATATGGCCTCTGCACGTTTTTCTCTTGATGCATCACATCAATGTTGTGCGACAAAAGAAGATCATTTGCATATGGCAAAGCATATATGCAACACTTGTGTGTCAATTATGTGAGATACCGTAATCTTCATAGGCTCCATTCGACCCGGCATCAATTGGGAATGCCATTCCTTTATGAGCATAATACCCACACGACCACGTTTTCTCCTTTTTATTGTGGTGTTCTTACGGAATGCATTTTTACATTTCGAAAAGGATGTCCCGGTTTCAAAATGCTCGATGACAGTCGAACCAACTCGGTTTGCCACCAAATCAGAATGGAATGCCTCAGTATCATCCAAACACACAGACAACTAAGCCGCCCATGTGTACTCCATCCGGAGAACATACCGTAAGCGGAAAATTATGTATTAGTACATGTAGGCAGCCCTTATCTGTAAAGATCTGTTTGTTTTTCTATCGTATGTCGGACACCCTCTTCCCATAACTCCTTCATTTCGTCAATCAATGGACTCATAAACAAATCAAGATTTTTTCCAGATTCTTTGGTCGAGCACGATTAAAGAAAGAAACATGAACTCTTCTTTCATCGTAATTGAAGGCGGGAGGTTCAGAGGAATGCTAAAAGCGGCCAACATGAGTATGATGCAGCCATCATATTGAAAGGCGTAAAGCCATCGATGGCAAGTGCTAGCCGACGTTCCTTGGATCCGCTGCGAACTCCGGATACACCCTATCAAAGTGTTGCCACGCTTCTCCATCACCGGATGAACCATCATACGGGTCTTACGTTACCCTCCTTATGCCACCTCATCTGCTGCACGGTCTCCTCCGTAATGAAACATTTTTGAGTCGTTTCTTTAACGGAAAGTACCGCAATATTTTCTCGCCACTTTGGTCATTTCTTTTCTCCACAACCGTCGACGATCTCAATATATCTGGACTCCCCACAATGATCACACACATTTTGGCAGCCTCATTTTGTAATACAACATGCAATGGTTCGGACAATAGTCTATTTTCTCGTAAGGCATTCCCGGACCGGCAAGCGATTTTCTACACTCGTACCAACTTGGGGGCATCTTGTGTCCTTGAAGCGTCGCTTAAACATCCTAACAACTCATCAAAACAAGCGATAGAGAAGTTATACTTGCATTTTAGAGCCATCATCCGTGTTACCATAGAGAGCAGGGTCACGGTGGTTTGATCATGCAAAGGCTGTTTGGAAGACTCTAACAGGGTTAAGAATTCGGTCATAGTGGTAGTTGCCTGCTCATCATCAAAATCATAGCCAAAGTCATCCATCATATCTTGCATTCTGTCAACTTCATCAAATCCTTCGTCGGGAGGAGTAGGGACGACACGAGCACAACCACTCTCACCGTGATAAACCCAACGACGATAACCGGCCTTAAACCCATTTTTGCATAAATGCATTCCCATATCATACCGTGTCCTCTTTCTACAGTTTCCACACTCCGTACAAGGGCAATGAACGTACGCCGTGTCAGGGTTTGGGGTCGCCTTGAAAGCATTATCAACAAATGCATTGGCCTTCTCATACCATTCATCTGAATGTTGTCCGTTCGATCTCCATCCATCGTACATCCACCTCCTCTCTTCATCCATCGGTCTTGACACGGGAAGCTACACGTTAGGGTTTCAGAAAAGGCTTAGGAAGGCTTCTAAACCCACCCACGAGTAGCCGCTTAGACGTGTTCCGCTGTGGCATCGATAAGAACGAGACAAAATTTCGGCAGCATAACCCTATAGTTCTCTTAGTGCAACGATGGCTAAAAAGCTGAAAGCCAGCTTAACAGCACTTATGTTATGCACTAGGAGAACTATAGGGTTATGCTGCCGAAATTTTATCTCGTTCCTATCGATGCCACAAGCAGACATGTCTAAGCGGACTATTCGTGAGTGTCCATCGACGCCACACATTGGTATCCTTTGGACAATTCGGGTCATTGCACAGCGTAATAGAAATGAGCGAATCACCGTCAATTTCTTTCTGGCGTTGTGTTTTACCGAGCGGGTGACGTGCAGCTAGGTTACTAATCGGTTCGAGACTTACAAAAATACAATAAAATAGGCATAGCACATAGCAAAGCAAAATTATATCTATAATTAAATAGCAAAGCATTACAATTGCATTACCTAATTTAGCAATTTTATAAATTAGGTAATTTTTAATAATCATTACTTACAAAACTAATTAACTCAATATTATATAAAAATGTATATATAAGTTGCATCTAAAATTAAATGGTAAAACAAAACAATTGCATTATCTAATTTTCAATTTTATAAATTTTATTAATTTTAAATTATTACTAATTACAACACTAATTAAATTTTCGACGGTTTAAGACCGTCGAGACTACACAATGATAATTTAAAAAAAGCGAAGAAACAACATGTACCACCGATGGAAGCGGCGGTTAAAGCTAGGCTAGACGCGACGGCGGCGGCTCGACGGCACAGGGTGATGCTGTGGTGGCGCGCACGGGCTGGGCGAATTGAAGCTGAAGGCGGGCGAGGGCAGCGGAGGCGCTGGCATGGCGCGGCGGCGGCTTGGCGCGGCCTGGCGATGCAGCTGGCGACGGCGAGGCGGGCTTGAGAGACAGGCGGGGGGGCAGCGGCGCGGCGGCGGCAACTTCGGCGCGGCGACGCGGGCGACGGCAAGGGCGGCGGGCTTGGCGGCGGCAAGCGGCGGCGGCGGCGGCGATGGCGCGGGAGGCGAGAGCGGCGGCGGCGACGGTGCGGACTCGAGGAAAATTTGCCTAAGTCCAGTAGCGAGTTTTTTATAACAACTAATCTCGGCGGCTTTAGGCGTCGTGAAAGATCCCTACCGGACAATTAACCAGCAAAACATGACACGTGGCGAGCTTAAGCGTCTCGGCGGCCGGCCGTCGAGATTCTGAGCCGCAACGCGAGACCGTTTATTTGTTTTCTCGACGGCTAACGGCCGTCGAGATAACTCCGTCTGTCGGCGTCTGCTCACCACGTGTCACATTTTCACGAGCCACGATCTATATCGACGGCCGATGGCCGTCGATATTATTTAAAGGGTGGCGTGGCCCGTTTATTTCCTTTTATATCGGCGCCGAAGCCGTCGAGAAAGATATGTCGGTCGGCTCTTGGATTGTCCATATATCGACGGCTTGTGAAGTATAGCCGTCGAGATAACTCTATTCGACGGCTACGTTGACTACCGTCGTCAATAATGCTTTGTCTCGACGGCCTTTTATTATGCCGTCGAGAATGTGCTCTATCTCGACGGCTAGTGCGGCACCCAGCCGATGGTCAACATAGCTTACTTAATTTTTATAAAAATTTAAAAAATCTTTGGTGCTTCTAAATGGCTAATAATGTTTATGACATGATAATGTACTATGAAGAAAATTCGTATGCTCAAATTAAATTTGCAAGCGGAGTTGCCTATGTAAGTGGTTATATCGGCGAGTATAAGTGAGCGTTCTATAGAGTTTTATGATTTATGGGTCATGGGGATATCAAAATTTTCAAATAATGCACCATTGTGTCGGAAAACCATTGTATATAGATCATTTCAATTGAAATGTAATAAAATATTGCATTTTAAAAACATTACAATACAATTTGTTAGTTTTAAATATATATACATATATTATACCTAACCTAAATTATAAATACAAATTATTTCAAGAATTAGTATGCAAAAAATAACACCTTGCACCATTATATATTTTCCCAAAATTTGGGACTGCATCAAATTCTATTTTTATTTAAGTTTTTTTATTTAAATTGCTAAATAAGCAAATCTGGAAATTATGAAAAATATTTACAAAATGAAAAATTCAATGGGCGACCCACGATTGAGATTAACTATTTCTCGACGGCCATATTCTAGCCGTCGAGATTGATTCATTATGATGGTAGGCCCATAATCTATTCACGACGGTGATTGTGAGCCGTCGAGATAGAATCTTCCGCCGCAAAAGGAAAAAAGCGTCTTGGCTGGCCTCAAGGACCTTATCTCGACGGCTTTTCTATGGCCGTCGATATTAGGTTGATCGTGTCGACGGCATTTCCTTGGCCGTCGATAGTAAGGTCACTGTGTCGACGGCCTATATCAGGCCGTCGAGAATTTTTCTGGCCGTCGAGATTTCGCGCGTTTCCTGTAGTGCGATCAAAACTATTACCTAGCCCAAGTTCAGCACAATGGTACGGTTTCAATTCCACAGCAATTTTCACAAATGCACCATTTAACATTCTTTAAAACTCTTCAAATTTTATAATCACATATATTCATCATCAAACCGGGGTACCCTCCACATGGGTCTCAACACATGCCATGTATCTTGCCGGCATCAACATCGACACTACGGACGAAGATTGACGTGCACCCATTAGAGAATCTAACCTTGTCTGAAAACAATTCTGAAATCTTTTTTCTTTGTGCCTTAGTTAAGCAGTACGAAGCCTTTGATTTCACTCTTTGCCCTTTTATCATGTTAAATGTTGGTCGGTCACATAGCATCTCACAGTCCAGACGAGTTTTGACATTATCTTTGCTTTTACCAGCTATGTCCATGTTCGTGCCCATGCTACATTCAACTCTTGATGCATTATGTTGAGATTATGAGGTAATAGAAAATCCTTTGCATATGGAAGGGAGTATATATAGATTGCACTTCTGTGTCCAATGGTGAACGGTTCTGTAGCCCTCATATGCGGTTTTGTTTTTTTATTTATCTTTAAGGTTGAATGTCAGGTTTTGACTTGAACTACTTTGAGAGATTCATGCTTTTGACCTTTTGCGATGGTATTTTCTAAAATTTATCTTTTTGTTTTCTGAATCGATGATCTGACTTCAATAAATCCCATGACAGTCTAAGAAGCTTGCATTGCCACCGTGTGTGAGCGTGAATTACACGGTATCACCCATTCATATCGGACAAGAGAGAGAGAAAGGAGTACATTAAATGGCCTGGCCACTATGCACCCACTTGCTACGGGAGAACACCTACTGCTTCAGCTCCCTTGCGCCAATCACTACCCTCGGATTGGATAGGGGAGTCGCCTGACACTGGCGCCGGTCAGACCTGGCTCCGCACAATGATTGCTTGACGACAACAATGCATTTGCTAGAGCTACAATGACAGCAATCATCAGCCTCTCTCTCTCTCACGTGGAATCGTCGCAATTAATGTCTCCGATACACTGGATGGGGAGACGCCTTCAACGGGAAGCTTCTACATGCGCGCCTTCCAATCTTCTGCATGAGAATTGTGGGGGACCCCCCCCCCCACTTCCATTGTCGTTTCTTCGAGCGCCCCTACGCACTCGATTAATGCCTTGGGAACCGCCGCCTCCTATGGGAATCGAGGCGACCGCAGCCGCTTGGTGGAGAGACCCACGGAGAACCTAGGAATCCGAAAGGTCTTTCTCGCGTTGGCGCTTATAAGTACTTTCGTGGCCATGCCGCAGCTTCTTACACCTCTAAGCTCTAGCTCTCCAACCGTACTTTGAGCGCAAGGCCTTCTTCACTGCTTCTCCATCTTCTCCCAAGGCCTCCGCACCGTCTCCTCCTTCGCCAACCACGGCGACCCGTCGCGGTCGTGGTTTGCGCCATTGCACCGCCACTCCTGCTCAGGCTTCGGCCCCTACTTCAATGGCTCCAATATTGCCGCCGTAGTCGATCGCGGAGGGGGAGATTGCCATCCTCCAGCAAATCGCGCCGTCGAATGTCCTGTGTATCCGTGCCGGAACCATGGTGCCACACTGCCGCCCTAGGGAGATCATCACCTTGTACTGGGCGCTCATGGTGGGGCTAGTGCTGCCTTATTCTGAGTTTTTCTTGGCGGTGCTGGGGTTTTACGAAATCAACGCGCCGCACCTTCCCCCAACTCCATCCTGACGCTGGCCGTCTTCGCCCACCTCACCGAGATGTTCGTGTGGGTGAGGCCCAACCTCCTGCTGTTTCGGCACATCTTCACCGTCCGAGCCTAGGAGACAGCCTGGTGGGAAGCTGCCACATCCGAGGCCGCCCCGGAGCCTCCGACGGCTACATCCCAATCATCACCAAGTCCAACTGGAAGGACTGGAAATCGTAGTGGCTCTACGTCGAGGACGAGAGCAACGTGGACAGGCTCTAGCTTCGAGACCAGGTGGCCTCCTGCCATGAAAACTGCGAGGACCCGCCCGAAGACTCCACCGAGATTCGGACCATGGTGGCCTGCGTTATCGACCTCCGTGACCCTGGGTTCACCGGAACCCGGTGTTGAGCGCCTTTCTGGCGCGGCAACTCTGCCCCCTACAAGAGTGGGAGCGCGGCGCCTGGATGTACACCGACGACACCGACTGCACCCGCATCCACCGTAGCCGTAAGTGCAGAAGACTTTTTACAATACCTTCTACGATCTGCATTTTCTCATTCTAACTGTGTTGTTCTCTTCAGCGGTAGGCAACATCTCCGACGAACTCCTCGACGGGTGGATAACGGGGCTCGTTCCGTCGACGTCCCTAGGCTCGCCCATGCCTTCTGGCGTCCGCCCGCTCTGCGAGTGGGAGCCCAGGGAGGTCATGGCCTGCGTGGCCGCTGTGCCGGCGATGGACGCCGTCGGGCTCGTCGCTCTGCGAGAGTAGCGGGCTCTGCAGATTCAGGACCAGCCTGAAAGGGATATGCCCTAGATCAATCATAGTGATATTTGTACCACGTCTTTGTTTATGTATATATGATAACGTTGCTTATTGGTTCCCTGAATAAATGTTATAACTTTGTCCATTGAGTACGACTTGATTGTGAAACACATTGTTATATGACATTATTCTAAACAAGTCCCTGATCCATATCATTACAATGAGCGGTTATGATTTGATCAGCATACGTATTGGTTGATGATAATGTTTCACATACCATAGATATCGAGATATCAAACCAATAGTGTGGACGCATGTTAGAGAACATGGGCAGTCGGACAGACCTACTCCGAGACACTGTGAGTTGTTATCTCTTATAGCACCATCAGCGTATAGTCTTGAGTGGTACGACTATATGTTCCTTAGACCTGAGATTGTCGTGGATGCCCTGCATGTTGACTCGTATACTTTCGTATCATTAAACGCTACACCGTAACAAAGTAGTTATAAAGGTGACTACTAGGTATGCCACGATACATAGATAGGGGTGTCATAATCAAGATGGGATTTTCCCCTCCTCGATAACAGGAGAGATACCTCTGGGCCTCTCGTGTGGATGGATAGGAAAAGCACACGGTCATGATAATATGACTAAGGAGTTAGTCATGGTATGTATACATTCCACTGCCGAGTGAATTGGTTGAGCTATCAACAAGGGTGGCGCGCATCTCGTCTTGAGCTTAACTGCTATTGGGTGGCAAAGGGATCGGTATGTGAGTGTATGAAGGTTAAGCCGAATATTGATTCTGTGCATTACATACTGCTAGGTGCCGCTGTTGATCGGTGGATTGAAAACTGGTTTTCGGATCCACGGCTGACTTGCACTAAACCTAACGGGTCACACACTTAACGGGTTGGAACTGTTTAACGGGTTTGTGTATGGATATGATCTACGTAGGAGATAGAACCCTAGCGGGCCGAAGCCCACTAGCGTGACTATATAAGGAGTGGCATAGTGGCGGCATTGGCAAATGAGTTGAGCCCTCACCACGCCTAGTCATCGCGCACCCCTCCTACTCACCAGAAACCTAGCCACACGGCGAGGTGCTAGCACACCCGTGAGGCGTTCCTGCTCGGTACATGTGGATACCGCTAGAGGCGCTGCCGTACGTCGACGCGCTGTTCGGTTGTATCGTCGGCGAACACTCGACGAGAACTCGTCGAACACCAGCGAGCACAGGCGAGCACTCGGTGGTGATCGGGACGTGTACGTCTACTTCCTCTACGCGCGACAAACTGCTTTCACTGCACCTGCGCGTCAAGGATAACGATCTGTGATCCTCTACTTGCATGTGCTCTTGGGTGATTCGTGGTAGAAAATTTTGATTTTGCGCTCACGTAGCCTAACCGTTTCGCAGCAGTGGTATCAGAACCTACGCGTGCCAAAAAAGAGCTCACTGCGAGGCCGCCATCCTGCCTCCGTCTCCCGTGCCTCCCCCCGCCACCCGTGGGGTGTCTTCTACAGATGCCGCCGCGCTCCCGTCCAGCGGGACCGTGGCGACACATCCTACTCCAAAGCCGCCGCTGCCGCCCCCGTTATACCGCCAGGGGCGGCGGCGCCGCCTTTGACCACCCACACCAACGGCCTCTCGAGCCCACCGGCCCAGCGCCAAGGCCAACCAACCGGAGAGAGAAAAGACCAGAGAGAGAGAGAGAGAGAGAGAGAGAGAGAGAGAGGAGTACATTAAATGGCCTGGCCACTGTGCACCCACTTGCTACGGGAGAACGCCTGCTACTTCAACCCCATTGCACCAATCGCCACGCTCGGATTGGACAGAGGAGTCGCCTGAAACCGGCGTCGGTCGTCAGACCTGGCTCTGCACAGTGACAGCTTGACGACAACAACGCCTTTGCCAGAGCTATAGTGACATCAATCATCACCCTCTGTCTCTGACGCCGAATCGTCGTAATTAATGTCTCACGCTGAACGGGGAGACGCCTTCTACGGGAAGCTTCTGCATATGCGCCTGCCAAGTGGGGCCCTTGACCCGCCTGCTCGGCCAAACACACGTGGCGCTACTCGCCAGCCGTTCCTGCTCGCCCAGGGCGTCGGGGCCTGCTCGCCCACCGCATGTCTGGTTGCCACATGGACTGCTCGCTCGCAGCGTCGTAGCGTGCTCGCCCGCCGTACGTCAGGCTGCTATGTGGACTGCTCGCCCGCGGTGTCGGGGCCTTCTCACCCGCCGTACGCCGGGCTGCCACGTGGCCTACCGATTCTTGCTCCAGTGCACACCCTAGTAGGTTGCGCGCCGACAATGAGGACTGCAGGTAAACCCTCGCATTTATTTTTTGGCCCTCGTGATTTAAGGAAATTCCAATAGTGGGTGGTGGGTTCGCCAGCTTTGAAGTAAACAAAGTTGAACAAGTAATCCTATCTTCTGCTACAATGACATTAGTTTAGGACCTTTTACTGTACATTAGTAATTAAGATTGACTTACCCTAGGAACCTAATATATCTCGTCTCGTTGTCGTCCCAACTCACTAAATCACGGTTTATCTTTTGAGTCTCCGATGTTTATCATTCTTTATCACTCCTATCTTATATTTATCACTGCTATATTTTAGCTGATACTTTAATTATTATGGAACCTATCCATATTCACGATAGTCTTAACCTTGTTTCCTCGTGGAAATCGATACTCTATAACACTCCCGGGTGAAATCTACATCGATATCCCACTACAACATAACTAGCCTATTCAAACACATACTTAGCATCATATATTGCTTGTGATGCAAAAAACTCATGGGATATGTCTACTCCAACACACGCTAGCAACACATATAAGTTATGATGCTAAGAAACAACTCTGCATCACATAATATGTGTTGCTGACACATATGTGTTGAATCATTAATTTTACTTGTGAAAACCTTTCTTGCCTTATGCCCTTATTTGTTTTAGTTGGAAGTTGTTGAAAGTTTTAATCTAAAAAAGTTGTGAAAGTGGTTTTGGAGAGTTCAAAAAATTATTCGAAAAATTATTCTAGAACTATAAACTCCATAAAAATGTCTACAAAGTAATACATCATTTAGGTTATACAAAAATAACAAATTTTCATTTAAGTTAATTTAATCTAAAATGAACAAAACCTTAATAAACCTGTTTCTGTGTATTAGGTATGTGTGACGTGTTTAACATAAGACAAACTATCATATTTAGTTAATAAAACACAAAAACTATACCATAATCCAATTTGAGAAAATAACAATCATGTACTTCGTTTTTTTTTAGAGGCCCACGACCTGCTCAACCACTTAGCCAGGCAACAGATTGACTTGGGTCCTTCCTCCTTTCTCCACGCCCGACCTAGCCGCCCCCAACCCTAGCCGTTGCCTGCGCTGTCGCTCGGTGCCATTCCTCCGCCGAGCGCCACCGTCCGCCGAGCTCCCGGCGCTACCCACCCTCCGCTGCTCCCCCCACGAGCCCGACGCTGCCTCTCCGTCGAGCCCGGCGCCGCTCCCTCCACCGTGTGAATGCCATGTACACACTAGATTCTAGGCTCAAATGTTATTAATTCGATCACCAGTGTCATATAGCAAATTACACAATTCAGGTTTTTCCCACCATTTTGCATGAGGAAATTGGAAAGGTGCGTTCAGCTTGGTGTTATTAACAACAGACATTTGAGGGGATGCTCCCTATCAAAGGGTGTTTAAACCCTGTAGAAAGACACCATAAAGGTTATCTTATTTTGGATGATTACAAGGCTGAGCCCATGACACTAGGGAGAAGGCCCTACATTCTACGAATTTCCCTGCCATGGCGTTCTCTTCATTTATATCGACAGGTTCGTGTGTATCATTTCATTGGTCTTCAAAATCATCATTGTGTGATTTCATAGTATTATCTTGAAGCATTTTTTTCATGACAATTAATTATCTTTATTGTAGTGTGTGGCTAACAAGTAAGGTGTGTGTGGCCCTTGTCTGCTTTATATGAGGATATCGCATTGACATTGGCAATGATGTACAATAAAATTAAACTGCTTTTCCATCTGCTGGACCACTTCAACTCTGATGTTTGTAATATTAAATAAATAAGGCATTATTCCTGTATCATCAACAGTATATCAGAATTTTTTAGCATCGTTAAATTCCTTTATTGATAGAGACACTACTTTATATTTTCTTCTGCATTATGTACCCCCAAAGCTAAGGAGTTTATATGCTTCCCTTTGAACTGAAGATTATCAGTAACTCATTATTGGCTATCACAAGCATTTGTTACTATTGATGATCAAGTCATGGACCTCTGAGATTGGCTGGGTAATATTTAATTTATCTTCGCAAGGGATTAATTACACTGTAATTGGGCTGTTAATTAACTTATTTTATATGAATAAATGCAATAAACTTGACATGCAATTTAATACCAGAAACTTGACATGCAGGTGAGTGAAACTTGATTTCTTTGTTGTCGATTCGTTTTTTAAATTCTAAGTACTTCTTCTGTGCTTGTTTCCTTGATTTATAAGCGTACAACCCCACCTATGCTAGAAATGCCTGGCTGGGGCTTGTTGTGTTGCTTACAATGATATGGTTTCAAAGTCATGTTGTTTTGGCTGCTATGTTATATTTATCTGAATCAAGATTGAAGCCATCAGTTTAGGCGTTACAATTCAAACAGAACATTCATATCAAAATTTATTTCACCAGCTCCAAAGCTATTCATATATAAAGTTTTGGGTATCATATTCAGCTTGTTGACAATTTGTTCTCTTTTAGACAGTGTGTTCTATGTTAGTTACTGTCCATTTGTTGAGTAATTTATTTTAGCTATAACTTGGTTTATTGCCCAACACTTGGAGTTTATTAAGAACTTGCATTTCTGGTCAATGCAGACAAAACATATGGTTTTAATATTGACATCGAGAATGACATCTGGCTGATAATAGTTATTGTCTATTAACTGATTGCTAGTTTGCTACCATATTGGAATGGGTTTTTCTAAATCGGGCTGCCTAAATGCAGACTTGTGATTTGTGAACCACTGTATAAAGCTTCCTTTTCATGCGCATCCTTTTCTCTGTTTGCATGGTCCGACTTTTTTGAATCTGCTAACCGTTTGCTATCACTCCCGATCAAACACCTCTGCTACTTATAACTAGATGAACCACATGTGCAAAGCTTCCTATTTCGTATTGTCTCTTCTATTTTGGGCGTAATTTGGGTAGCCAACGGCTCTGATAAAGTGTTCTATAGCACCGTTCTTATGCAAATATAGATGACTTTATAGGATTCCATTGAACTCTCTTTGCACCATTATTGGCATAATTTTGAAAGTACATTATTAAGATCATTTTTTGTAGTTTATGTAAATTGTTCTTCTTACAGGTTTAATTTCATATTTTTGTGGCACAAGACAATGTTTTTAACAACTTTGTTAATATTTTGGATCTTCTTCGGCTAAGGTATTGTTGCGGTCGCTACTTTCTAGCAATTAGGTTAGCCTGGATTTAAAAAATAAACTATTTTGTATTACATCATTTCACCCTCTAATCCTCTATGAAATTCTCAATGTGCAGTTGTGTTTATACTCCAAATTGACATTGGCAAGTTAGGACAACGGTTCGTACAAAATGGCTTTGAAGGACAACGGTTGAGCGTTGCTTCTATGTTGAGAGCGATAAAAAGATGGAAGATCTTATAGGGCCTTGAGAAGAGGGAGAAAAAGCATATTGTGTTAAGCCAATCCATGATGAGAGATAGGAAGCTCGGGCAGAAGAAAATAAAAATTAAGTAGACATCGTTGTTGTATTTCACATTTTTTAGTCAATTAGTACTTGTTAACTTCTCTTTATATATCGACAAAGGAGTTGTTTTTCATTTCTATGTGAAATGATGTACATTATGTTATATTTAAATGAATAAAATTCATTTTTTATTATTGCCTATATTTAGAGTTGTTCAAGATCAATTTCAGTAAATTATATGTGGCTAACTATATTATCTAAAAAAAATATAATTATATACAGGCACACTTAATGATGTTGCAATAGACCATTTAAGTGATGCTATTAGATACTGCCAATTTAATGTGTACATGTGATGCTAAATGCATGTTGCTAGCTAGCAACACATATACGAACATATTGCATCATATAGTTTGTGATGCAACATACAGCTAGCAACACCACCTTTAACAACACCTACGTTATGTGATGCTGTTTATGCCTGCAACACATATGCGTACATATAGCACCATATCAACGTGTTGCTATAGGCTAGTCCTTTTGTAGTGTCCATACACTTGCAGATTAGTCTCTGGTAGGCTAAGGACCGCTAACAAGATGTCAGAGGGGATCATCGTTCAGTTTGCTCCAGAAACTTTACGGATAAAAGCAAACCTTCATCGATCTTTGCAATCATGTTTGGAACCAAACTGTGATGATATATTAGGCTTGTAGAGTCACATTTTTCTTTGAGGGTACTCCACAATTTCACGTGTGGAAATAGACAGCATGTATAAGAGTGCGTTATGATTTGCTGCGATAGTACCTATGTCGAGTGCCCATGTGTTGTAATAGAACCCTCAAAAAGAACAATGATAGATGATTCCAGACCATTTTGTACATATTTGAGAGGTGTTGTCGGATATTATTATACTGATTTTTCTTTTTTTTCTTCCGCTATTTCCAGAGGTACAATGATTTCCTTCTAATATATTAATATAGCTTGCTCTCTGACTTCTTGTGTAGGTTTTCACTACCATGATCAAGGGATGGTGGTAATTCAATCATATCTGATGCCATGCAAGAGATATAATATTATGTAATTTAATATCTTTACCGCATTTAATATTTCATCGAAATGTGCAGGCAGTCAGCACTCTGCTAGTAAGGATTAAAACAGTGAACTGATTGATTGATGAGATTCCGCAGCGGTGGCGGCAAGAACTTGCCGTGCAGCTGGTCTTGCTTCCTCCTTAATCTTCGCTTTCTGGTTTGACAGGCAACGTACCATGCATGCATGCATACACCCCACAATATGCAAACTACTCAGGCACCACATCTTTGTTTGAGCCAACTCATTGGATTTATCTTATAAGTGGAGTAATACTCATTGAATTTATCATATAAATAATATTCTTGGATGCGAGGAAGGCAAGAACCAGCTAGATGACACCAGTAAGCGATCGAGCCGCCACGCCAGCGTTCAAATAAATCAACAGTCAGATCGGCCCAAATGCTGCAAGCGATCAGACTTCAAATGGAAGGGATATCAACATGCACGATACTACTTTCCTACATATTATCATATTATCAGATCAAATTCCAATTCCAATCCATCCTAGCATCCTATAAATTAAGGCGTACGTTCCTTCCAACCCTTCGCATAACCATCATATCGGCGTTGCAGAGAAAGAAAATCTCACGCGCGAATGGAAGCAATCACAAGGATGGCTTCTCACCTGTCGTGCCTCGTCGTCCTGCTGCTACTAGCGGTGGCTGCCGCCGGTGGCAGCGGCGGCAACGGCACGGCTGCTGACGCCGGCCGCCGCGGCCGCGCAACTGTCGCCGAACTCCTGTCGGTGCACAATGCGGCGCGGCGGGCGGTCGGGGTGGCGCCGCTGGCGTGGAGCGCCGGCATCGCCGCGTCCGCCAAGGACTACGCGCGGTCTCGCCGCGCCGACTGCGAGCCCCGGCGCTCGCCGCTGTTCTACTTCGGCGAGAACGTGGTCGTCGGCGAGGGGCGGCACTGGAGCGCGGCGGCGCTAGCGGGGCGGTGGGTGGACGAGGGCCGGCGCTACGACTACGGCAGCAACTCGTGCGCGGCGGCGGAAGGGATGTCTGGGTGCTCGCACTACACTCAGGTGGTGTGGCGCAACACGACACAGGTGGGGTGCGGCGTGATCGTGTGCGACTCCGGCGACAAGCTCCTCGTCTGCGACTACTTCCCGCCGGGCAACTACGGCACCGGCAGGCCCTATTGATCGCCGTTAATTACTGCCGTGATTACGTGTATGACGCCCAGGGTGCCTGCAAATAATTACTCGTTGATTTGGGTATTATGCTTTGAACTACTTTACGCGCCCTCAATTATTGCCGCCGGAAATTCATACCCCTGGGACAAGATTCTGCTGGTACTTTCCCCGTCGTAGGATCCTTTAGGGCTCATTTGGCTGCAGGGGTGATAAACCCTAGGATAAAAATGCCCCCACGGGTTTTTTTGCGTCATCAAGGATCCCAGGGATATTCTCCCTCCCTGTTCCCCAAACGGTTTGCTTAGTTACACAAGAAAATGAGCTAAACATTTGCCAATCATTCACCAATTAACAATAATTTGCAAATCAATCATGCAAAACAATGCAGATTCAAACCATTCAAAACAATTTTGCAGATTCAAACCATTCAAAACGATGAAGATTTAAATCATTCAAAACGATCTTGCGATTCACTGAATGCAAATCTGTATTTTTTCCCAACCAAAAATCCAACAAAATTGCGAGAGAGGAGAGCTTGTCTTGCTTCTGCCAGAGGCAACGACGGCAGGGCGGTGGAGGCGGAGAGGGCGGAGGCGGTGACGCCATGGAGGTGGAGGCGGCGACGGCAGGGCGGCGGAGGTGGCGACGGAATGGAGGCGGCGACGCCACGAAGGTGGAGGGGCGGAGGCAGAGGCGACGGCGGCACGGAGGCGGAGGGGGCGGCGCCACCGAGGCGGAGGGGGCGGAGGAGGCGGGGACGTGAGGTTGTGCCTAAGGTTGGGAGGGGATGCCGAAGTGGAGAAGACAGGAGGGCTGCGCCTAGGGTTTTGGAGACGGAGAGGATGGGAGGCGGCGCTGGAGGTGTAGGGCGAGGTGGAGGCACAGGGAGAGGCGGAGGCGAGGTGGAGGCACAGGGAGAGGCGGAGGCGAGGTGGAGGCACAGGGAGAGGCGGAGGCGACGGGGAGGTGGAGGCGTAGGACGAGGCGGAGGTGACGGTGAGACGGAGGCGCAGAGAGAGGCGGAGGTGACGGGGAACATTTCCACGAGTCCACAGCAGAGGGTGAATTCCCCGGGGAACGGATGGGGGATGGGCCAAAAATCCCTGTGCGAATGGGCTTCCAAATGCCCCCGTAATTTCCCCCGTGGAAATTTTCCACACGGGCCTCCATCCCCGGGATTAGGCCGGGATCCCGGCGGGGAACAGGCCTTCCAAGCGTGCCCTTATTGAGATCCGTACCAGCTCCCCTCGGAGTTGTATCAGAGAATGAACAATGTTCGATATTAGGGTTGTAAACGAGCCGAGTTCGAGCGACACAGCCTCCGGCTCGGCTCGGCTCGCTTCGTCACCAAGCCGAGCCGAGCTCGGCAGGGTATCCGAGCTGGAAACCGGGCTCGGCTTGGCTCGTTGGAATCTCGTGAGCTGCTTGCATGTGCTCGCGAGTCAGGGAAAATATTGATCTCCCAACCATCCAAGGCATTAACCATTGCAAAATTATAAGAGCATCCCTAGTAATTCCTGCACCAGCAGCCTGCATCATTATGGCTTGAGTGAATCGCGCATGGGCGGGACAACGATTCGAAATTATGCAGACTGTGTGGGGCGGGTGGGCGCGCTACGCGCACAAGCATCACGCGGATGCAGGCCGCTGATCGAGGCATTCATAGGGATGCTCTAAGTTAGCATTGTACATATCAGTATCAAAATGACTTATGCATGCATATGTGGATTTTGCTCTATTTTATGGGCCTTTTGGCAATAGAATATGCCATTTCTAATGGTTAAGAGATGGAATAAATAGCGTTAACATGTGAACGAGCCAAAACGAGCTGAGCTCGAGCGAGGCAGCCTTTGGCTCGGCTCGGCTCGCTAATGGCCACGAGCTGGAAATGGGGCTCGACTCATGCTCATTTATAAACGAGCCGAGCTTTTACCGAGCCAAGCCCGAGCAGCTCGCGAGCTTCGAGCTAAAGTGCCAGCCCTATTTGAGATACAAGTTATCTCTAACTATTGACATGTCACCAAAAGACAAAACTAGATATTGCATATACAATGGTAGAGATGGCTGCACGTTTTTATAGGTAATTACTCACACAAAAAATTTAATAATTCTCGTGTAAAGTCGACTCTTACTTAAGAGATGACTCAAATATCCATGCACTCTCTATTTTCTTCACATCATCAATTAGCTGGCATGACACTATTTAGAGATGGATTGGAGACTGCTGACGTAGACTGTTGTACATGCTCTTAGCTTTGATGTTAGGTCATTAGTGTTCCGGAACCGACCGCACGGACTGACGCGGCTAGCCCACCGAGCACTAGAAATCATGCCCTAATCGGTTAACCAACCAAAACTTTTCGTATTGTGCCTAAGTTAAAACCCCAATCAATCTACTAATATAAATAGAGGTGAAGTCCCAATATATTTGTGCATCTAAGAAATTAATAAAGCAGAACTCCATCCCTATGTTGTGTGTTCTTGTCTCCTGTGTGAATGCGTGTTGTATAATCTTGCTATCAGTGGTAGTTTAAGTATAGAAGAACCTTACTACCAGTGTAGTCAAGGTATGGAAGAACAATCATACAATCACAAAAGAGACAACGTAGGAGTGGTATTCTGCTTTATTAATTTCAAATGATACAATACATTAGGTCACCATCCATTATGTATACTAGATAGGTTAGAGTTTTAGGTCCAATACTGAAAGACTTCTAATCGTACTCGTTATAGGCTGGTCGAGCTAGGTCCATAAGTGGTTTCGTAACACCCCCCGTGAACCATGGCAACAAAATGCATATGCCTCATCAAAAACTTCATAAAAGCACAGTGGAAAATTTTTGGGAGAAAAAGTACATAGCACACACTTTTGTGTGCACGATTTGCCTCATTAAAACCTTACGGGAGAAACAACAGAAGAATACTCACTAAGGTGAAAATAGTACAAACCACCCAACATTACATATGATCTTCCAGATCAAATTGGGTAATCACACTTCTTGTCTAAGCTTTAATTCAGAGCATGTGAAGTATCTTTCTCTAAATTTAGCACTTCACAATGCCATACACAGCACCATCTATGGACAAGGCAGCTGGGCAAACTCACAATGTGTCTAGTTCATCCTATTGATCGAGGTCTGCACAGCTGCCACCCGTAAGAGCACTCACAATGCATAGTTTTAATAGGCATTTCTATAAGAAATGAAAGCATTAATAGACAACAATCACAATACATGGCTTTTATAAGATGTATCTAATATTAATTATCATTGTAATCTGTTGATTTAACGCTGAGATCTTATGTGCCATGCAACACACGTAGTTAGAGTCGGAGCAGACAATCAAGATTAGGATACCATTGAAATAACTTCTCTTTAAAATGTGTGTTTCTTCATCATTCTTTCATCCATCCATACCGTTTCTCTAGGATGAAACAACTCTTTCCTCTTGGCTCCTCCTGCCACGGTGATGCACTGGAAGTGCCCTAACAAGATTGATCCGTCTCAGCATATTTTAGGGTTTTTGTATCGATGTCATTGTTTGCAATTTTCACTGCAAACAATTCTTCTTGGCTTCCTGATTCTTGAACCAAACTGTTGGAATAGAAGACTCCTTTTCATTTCCACCTAAGTTATGGTTTTCGCTGGAAGCAAATTTTCCATTCGTAGAGAAAAGGTTTCCAACAGGAGACGCTCGTGATAAAATCCATATTGGAATATAAGATGTGTTCATGCGAAACCGTGCCAATCGGTCATGTTCATTACTCGCTGCTAGGACATTTTATCCCGGTACATCAGTTCAGGTTAACTACAAACGCGGACTGATAGTGACATCGGTCTCGATTCATGGCTAATGGGCCAAAAACATGATTTTTCATCCACATTAGAAGATCGTTTTGGTAGACGGGTAAATGCCAACTGGCACGGCCAGCACACATTTGTGCCGGTTCGTAACACGAACATGGACTAAATCTAAGCTTTAGTCCCAGGTCGTGTTATGAACCAGGACTAAAGGCTCGTTTCAACATAATTCAAAAAAAATGCGTATCCTAGTCTAATATATTCGCGTGGCTGGGTGGGTAAGAATGAGTGGGGACTCCTGTGGTGGCAGGAGGTTTCAGGTACTAGTCTTGGGTTCACCATTTTTTAGATATTCACCAACAGGGGCTAAAGGCCTATGACCTTTAGTCCTTATTAGAAGCCTAGGAGCGGGACTAAAGGCGTTTGGCAACCGGGACTAAAGTTAGTTGTCAACCGGGAGTAAAATTCCTTTCCTTGGTAGTGACTAAACTAATCAGGTGGTATGTAACAGAAGCTTCTATTATGTAGATTTTTTTCCAGGCCATAAGATGACATTATCTAACTTTTTGTCACATTCCACTGGCCTGAAGCTATACAAATTTTGTATCTACTTATTGGCATACCAAATCGTTTTAAAAGAAATTTAGAAAATTCATTTATTTCGCATAATTGAAACATCAAAAGAAATTTAATATTTTTTAAAAAAACATAGAGAGTCGGCTGAAGGAATTCTTCGTCCAAATTTTGGAAGAGAAAAATACTCAACAAGGTTATAATATTATATTATGATTTTCATATATCCGTTCTAAACCTTGACAGAAGTACCAAGTGCAAACCCAAACGCCTGGGGTCAAACCACAAAATCAAACAAACAATATGTGCATTTATTTGAATTTCTAACAACTCTACCTCATGCCAAAAAAACTCATATTTTGTATATATTTATGGTACAGTTTCTAGAAATACTTTTTACCTAGGTGCGTGAATGTGCCATGCCAGGAAAGGAGCCTTCGAATAATCGAATCAGCTGGGTGAGTAATTTGTCCGGATTTGAGACTTTGGGGTGGCAATGCGGTTTGATTTGTGCAATTAAAGATAAAGAATTAACACTTAGTTTTACTCATAACCGCAACGTACAATTAAATTATAGAAAATAGATTGGCAGAAGCTATTAATTAAACAGTTTTGCTTTGTTACGGGCGTCTGCATTTAGCAGCTCGCGCAAGCGACGCCACAAGAGAGCTACGCCATGACGCTGCTGCCGCTGCTGCCGCTTCGCCGACGCCTTGTGGCCTTCGCTGCCGTGGCAGCTTCTGGCGCTTCGCCGACGCCGCTGCTACTGCGTGTTCACAGCCGACGCCACTGCATAGCCGACGCCGCTGCTGCTGCTGCGTGCTCGCCGCCGACGCCGCTGCACCGCCGACGATCTACCCTTCTCTACCTCTCTAATTTGCTCGATTCGTAGCTTACGGAGTTTTTTCATTTTTTTTATACTATTTTTTCAGTACTTATGTGTGGTGAAATTTCTATATAATCGTACTGAAAAAAAGAGCACCTGCACGAAACGTAAAACGTAGGCGCTTACGTTCTAGTCGGTCCCTTAATTAAAAAGATCAAACGCGCGCTTCAAATTTAACACAAGATCAGTTAACGTTTTAAGGTAACTCATCCTATATATAATGACCCCTTCTGCACAGAACCATCAAAGTTTTCAAACCAAACTCAATAGTTCAAAATCAAAGCATACGAAACGCGATCAGCCATGCCTCCTGTCTGCTGCTACCTCGCCGTCATCTCACTTGCGCTGGCCGCCGCGTCGCCGGCGGCCGCCATCGCGGCGCCCGGCAGCGAGGCCCCCGCCGTCCCGTCCTCCGTCCAGTTCCTGCGGGCGCACAACGAGGCCCGCGCCGCCGTGGGGGTGCCGCCGCTGGCGTGGAACGGGACGGTGCAGCTGGACGCCATGCAGTACGCCACGGCGCTCCGCGCCGACTGCAAGGCGCGGCCGCTCAGGGCGTGGGCCACCGACGCGATGTACGGGCGGAACATCTTCATGGGCACCGGCCGCCGGAGCGCGGCGGAAGTGGTGGCGGGGTGGGCGGGCGAGCGGCGGTGGTACGACCCCGCCGCCAACAAGTGCGCGCCCGGCAAGTTCTGCGGGAGCTACACGCAGGTGGTGTGGCGCGCCACGCAGCAGCTTGGCTGCGCGCTCCGCCGCTGCCGGAACGGCGTCGATACCATGGCCGTCTGCGAGTACTACCCGCCGGGCAACTACGACGGCGAACGCCCATACTAGTTTAACTATACAAAGATATGCCAATAGGGAAAATAATGGCACGGTGTTTTATTCTAAAAAATGGAAAGGTATCCATTAAGAATTTGCTGACTTGCCAACGGTTTCAAACGCTAATCAAGAGATCCGAAACCCGGTAACAAACGTCTCGTACTGGTCTAATTATATGTATATTTCATCCAAAATGGAAGGACGAACGTGCATCAAGGGCCTGCCCTACACTGTTTGATTCTGGAAATTGTTCCAATGCTCCCATGAACCACGATAAAACGAACTCTCTCGGCGTTAGACTTATTATAACCCTAGGGGATTTATGGGCCGGAAGGTTACCTCAAACCCTAGGGGTATTATAGACAAAACCAAATGTAGTTTAGACTATATATATGAAACCCCTTATACATAAGAGAGATCATCAATAAAGATTATTGTGTTTGGCTTTTGTCTCTCTAAATCTGTGTTTCCTGTCTATTGTGATTGTGTTTGCGTGCGTGCGACGACTGTTTTACAATACGTTATCAGCACAAATCGCTCTCAAGTTTGACGTCATCGGTATGTCATACCACAAACAGATCAATTATTTTCGATCTACTGTTTTCGTCTTCCGATCTAGTAGATTGTTATTGTTTGTTTCAATCTATTAGTCTTTCTGTATTAGTAGATTGATTTTTGATCTATAACCGAGTGTTATGCGCCCCGAAGGCCACTGCATCGTGCAATCGCGCCCCGGCCCCCCGTGCCCGTGCCACCCCGTGCTTGCCATGCCGCTTTGCGGCCGCGCGCCCATTTCGCGCCGGTCGCGCGTCTGGCGCCTGCGCTACCGCCTTGACCGCCGGCAAGCCGCCTAACGCGCAGATGTGCTCTCGCCAGAACGCGCCCGGTCGCCGATCGCGCTCCTACGCCAGGCGACCCGCCACGCAGTCGTGCCACTTCCAGCCGCGCCGCCTTAGGCTTGGGCCCGCCCACGTCCGCCGGCCTTGGCCCCGCGCGCCGCCCTATGCACAGCTGCCGCCGCCCCCTTGGGCTAGGGAAACCCTAGCTCTTAGGGTTGGCTGGGATGGCTGGGCCGACCAGTCCATCTGGGCTGATTGGGCCCAGTTTGCACAAGGCATGTGGGGCAGTGGGAAAAAGGGGTCGGCTGGGCCGTCCCGATTAATTAGGCCCACGAGGCTAAAAATTAAATTAATAGGGCTTTATAAATATCTGTTTTCCCGAATCAATTATTAAATCCTGCAGATTTAATTTTTGTATAAGATTGTTTATGCCCTGATTAATTAAGTATTAATTCACTTTATTTGCTACGTCTTGATTAAAAGTCTGTGTCTTTTAATTTTGCAAATTAATTGTGAATTATTTATTCGCCTTTATGCAATATACCCTGTTTAGACCTGTAGTCTTATTTTGCAAATTGGTGAATTGTTAATCTTTTTTGTAAATACGCATGTTATATTACCCGAAATAAATATGTGCATAACTATGTAGGATATGTCTGACATCAATAAGCGGGAATTTGCCCCACTCGCTGTCGATGGGAGCAACTACCTGACTTGGGCTATGGATCATCAACCTGAGTGCCCGCGCCCTTGGTGCTACCATTGTCCCGCCTGCAGAGGGCAACCCTGCTATCTCTGACATGATCAAGTACTCGGCCTTGCATTTTATGCGCCACCATCCGCACCCGGACCTGAAGACCGAGTACATGATGGAGGACAATCCTCTGACCCAGTGGAACTCGCTGAAGGAGCGCTACAACCAACATGTGAACATTCTCCTGCCATAAGCTCAAAGGGAATGGTCGGAACTACGGTTCCAAGATTTCAAGACTGTGGCCGATTATAATTCTGCTATCCATAAGGTAACTTCAAAATTGAAGTTTTGTGAGCATGAAATCTCCCAGGTAATTGAAGATATAAGTCCATTATTATCTACTAATTGGTTAACAGTGGTGCAAGTGTGTGGATCTACCCCTCGCTCGCAGCCGATGATGCCATTTGTTTACCTAAAAAACATGAAGAGCAAGGGTGAGTTCGAGACTCAGCAAGTACATATTTAATCAAAAGTGAAATATCCAAAGTAGCAGACGAATAACCAAAGCAACATCTACCCACTCGTAGCTCCAACCTAATCATCATCAATCTCCAAGCCAACACAATACAATGCAATGCAATGAAGTACAATGCAATGCAATATGCGTCTCTTCTCTGTGCTCATATTAATATAGCAAATGGTTCACCCGTCGATGACACCCTTAAGCCCATCCTTTTTAATACGGGGTCAAAACAAGTCGTGGTCTTATGGCTTTCTCACCGACCTACCCAAAGCACTCCGGACTAGTCATATACCATCTGTCGACTTGGCTCCACTCCCGCGGCGTGCCTACTCCCGTAGGATTTAAAGTGCAAGTCATGGTCATATGTCTTTCTCACCGACCTGGCCCGAGGCACTCTGGACTAGTCATATGACCATATCACTGACTTGGCTCATGCACATGAATACAAATGATGCACAAATATCAATCATACACCTTTCACTTTTACAAAACACCATAATTCCTCATTGAATCAAGCCACACTCATAAACATCATGATAATCAAGATAATAAGCAACACTGGTCCGGCACTCTGGACTAGTTATATGGCCATCCATCATCTAGGCCCATGCACGTGAATACAAACGATGCATAATTATCAATCAAGCATAACCATTTTAGTGAATTAGAATAATATTTCACAAGCATAAGTCATAAATAGACATAGCAAAACAACGTGATATGCATAATAGTAAACACAACCAAGACAATTATGTCACTCTAGTTAAATATGCACTTAGCTTATTACGCCTAAAGACCTGCAAGCGACAACGATGTCCCTGATCCCGAGGCGGCTGCACCTAAAAACCATGAATAAGTCATATAACATGCTTCTAATTGGCCACAACACACTAGTTTAGCCTAACACTTAAGCGCCCCAATTAGGTCATTAGTTGTCGAATTAGTAGCATGAAGTCGTAAATCTAGAATTTTTGGACAATAAGTTTGTGAAGGCCATAACTCCAAAACCGCTTGGCCGATTTTCACATTCTAGGACTCGTTGGAAAGCTAGGGACATGAACTACAATTTATTCTACATGACCATCCTCCCACTACTACTAGAAGTTCCCTGAAATGCGGTTGCAAACTACTGCATATATATAAATTCATTGCTGAAATGCAATTTCAACACCTAAAGCTCCGAAATCCCTTCCATACCTAACCTAAACAACTAGAATAATGGCTAATTGCAGGGAGAGGATGCTTAGTTCGTTACCCAAAGGTCGAGACCTAAACCCTAGCTTTTCTACCCTACCTCCTTTCATCCTCAGCTTCCTTCTCCTTCCACTTCTTTCTTCCCTTCTCTTTCATCTCTTTCAAAATGGCCCCATACCCTTCCCCTTTGCCCAAGCCGGCATGACTACAGCAGCAGCCGGTAGCGGCTCCAGGCTACGGCGCTCGGAAAAGACGGTGGGGGCTAGCTGGGGAGGGCGGTGGCCACGGCCAAAGACGGTGGCGCCGGCTGGAGCTGGCGGCCTTGACTGCTGTCGAGGTAGTGTTGAGAGAAGGTGGAGCCTGCTGGGGTGCCGATTGATGGAAGGAGGTGGCGGTGACTGCCAGGAGATGGTGGAGGAGACCGAGCCAAGAGGACCCAATGGCTGGCCTCGGTGGGGAGAGAAAATAAAAGGAGAAGAGAGGTAGGGGTGGAAATGGTATGAATATTATCCGACCGGCCGATCGAATTGATCGGATAGTGATTTGTATAGTTTTACAGATATTCGCTTATTTCTACGGGATAAGGATATGGATATAGATAATTTGACATGGATATGGATACGAATTCGGGGCACTGATTATTCTGTGGATAAGGAATATCCGAGCTTTTGTTCGGATAATATTCAGATATAAAATATGGATATCATCCGAATGTATTTTTGGAATTTTTATTGATAATGTCCCAACTTTTAAATTTATTTTTGGAATTTTAAAAACAAGATTAATTTAATAATATTCATGTACAGACTTTCTAATGTTTTGTTTTTTCTAATATTACAAATTACCACTTTTAAATTGAAATTTTGACCTTTTTTGTTATAATTTGGAATAGATTTTTGAAATTGAATTTTTACTATTCGACTAACAATATTCGTATCCTTGTCTAAACCAATATGTATTCGCTCCGTATTCGTAACCGAAGTTATCCAGTATTATTTGAATTTGTATCCATATTCAACACATTCGTATTTGAATTTGTATCCGGTAAAAAATACGGATACGGATATGGATAGAATGATACCCGACCTTATCCGATCCGATCACATCCCTAAAGAGAGGATTCTAGAGAGAGAGAGAGAGAGAGTCCGACGGGGTCAGTTAAAGAATTTGGGGCGGTAGAGAAACTAGGCCAGCTTGGCAGCTGGTTGACCCATCCTCTCTCTTCCTTTTTGTAGCATTACAAGTACGATGATGCACAGGATGACATTGGAATTTTTTCGAAGGATGCGTCAGACTATTAGTTGCTTCCCACTCGGTGTGTGTGTGGTTGCGATGGGACCAATGTTTTAAATAGCGGGCTATAGGATTTAGCGGAGCTCTCCTCAAACCGCTAAGACAGCTATAGCGCCGCTATAGCGGCCGCTAAGCAATTAGCGGTTTTTTAAAAAGGTAAAAAACATGGCATATATATGCCTCAAAGTTACAAAGTCAAAAGTAAAAAAATATGGATTTCAGCTGTTTTTTTCCAGGTCATAAAGAGCATAAGATTAGAGCATCCCCATTAGGCTCACCAAAAGGGCCTCTACTTCAAAAAATTTCAAATGCAGCAGGAGGGAATCAGGCAGGCCAGAGAAGCAGGAGGGTAAAAATCGGATTACTGTAGCGACACTGTAGCGATGCGGGTCAGTTTGGTGCCCTTGCTGGGGATGCTCTTAAGGCATGATCATAACAGTTATTATTTATGAGAACAATACATCATAGACACAAATCCATCACAAACATAAAAGAACAACAATGTAGCTGACAATGGACAAGGTCGTCACAACTGAGTACCTATTCGTCACAACTGAGTACCTATTATGGGTCCAGATCAGCACTGAAATTTGAGTGGGCTTTAGTTTCAGCCTGCAAGCATCAAACCCTAAATAGCGCCGCTAAACGCTATGGCTCGTTATACATTTTAGCGCCGCTAAATTGGACTATAGCGCTCTTAGCTGTGATAGCGGACAAATATGCAATAGCGTAGCGTTTACATGTCCAAAACGCTATAGCGGCGCTATAGCCCGCTATTTAAAACATTGGATGGGACGCTATGTTTATCTACTTTATATTGCCATTTACAAGGATTTTTAATATGAACTTACATAATAAGTGGATTCGACTCACTCTAATTACTTTCTTAGTCAATTCAGTACTGGTAATGATATTACAACTTTTGTTAACACAGAGGGTTTCGATTTAATAAAACCAAGTCCCAACATCATCCCGCTGCTTCGAGATCTTCGTCATCGCCACCTCAAGCTCAATGTGTCCTGCTACTCCTTCAATGTTGCCTCCTGGATTCGACACGGCCTTTGTCGGCTCCAACGCGGTTGCCATGGGCATCATCCTTGTCACTGGTCGTTCATAGGGGGGCGATCGCCCTAGGTGACGGGTGAGCTGCTATCCACTGAGCCAACGAAGGGGGCACTCATCGTCCGTGGCTTAGGCAACCGCCCCTGCCCTATCGACATGCACCTAGTTTTGCAAAAAAAAAAAAAAGACACCACCATATATTTTTAATAAAAGGGATGAAAAATGTAAATTTAAAACATAGATTTGAAAACCAATTTTTTTCTCTCTCTTTTCCAGTTTTGGGAGAATAATCCCATCCTGGCTCTAGCCCAACACATTGCAGCAGCAGCACTCTCCCCCCATGAGATTATGGGTCCCGTGTGTCACCGAGCTACTACGCCCAACAACCCATTGGTTTTCTTCTTCCTCTCTTTCTCCTTGATGTCGAGAAAGTTGAAATGTGGAGTTCCAAATGCTAAAGTGCCCATCCTTCTTTTAAAAGCATCAAGAATAATGGATGCCTTAAGATCATGATCTTGAACAAAGGAGCATTGATCATCAACAAGACTTGTAATATAATTATGTATGAAAGAAACCGAAGCTCTATCATGAAAAAGTTTAATGTTCTTATCTCCCAATTTTTCCCATTGAAGCCTAGATCTCTATTTCCAGTAAGTGCGTTGTCTTTCCAGCAAATTGCATAAATGCTTTTTAATAACAATCCTTGCATTGGCTTCCAAAGATGATAAGGGCCTTTTCTCTTCTAAAACATCCAAAAATAGAATGGTAATTCATGGTGCTCGAGCTGATGGTTTCCAAACCTAAAGATTTGAGATTTAGGAAATTTAGTTTGGATTTGAATCAAACAAGGGGTATGATCAGAAGTTGATTTGGCTAGAGGGATAGCCATGGTGTTAGGGAAAGAAATTGTCCAAGCTGAAGAACAAAAAAACCGGTCCATGTTTTGGAGCAAAGGATCTGATTGCATGTTGCTCCACGTAAATATTTTACCTTTGAGTTGATTTTTTTTGGAGTCCTAACTTAATAAAAGCTTCTCCACACAAAAGCATTGTCGGTACAGTAAATACCGAGGTATTAAGAGTCCTAAAGAAGACCAGACGAGGGCCCCACGCGTCAGGTGGGCAATCAGGCCCCAGCGTGTGGGCGAGCTCCTCAGCGCACCAGACGAGGGACCCACGCGTCAGACGGGCGACCAGACCCAAGCGCATGGGCGAGCTCCACAGCGCTCCAGGCGAGGCCGCCACGCATCAGGCGGGCGACCAGGCCCTAGCCCGTGGGCGAGCTCCACTGGCGCTCAGCGAGGCCGCCACGCGTCGGCGGGCGACTGTGCCCAGCGTGGGCGAAGCTCTCCCAGGCGAGAGGCCCCTCACTGGCGGTGGGGCCACAAGGCAGAAGCATCCAGAGGGGAGCCTTTTGGGCGAAGGCTCTCCCCCGCTGAGATGGACAGGTGCATTTAATGCGACATCATGCATGGATGGACCAAGGAAGAGATGATTACCGCTACAGTGACCTCTGCAGGTCTGATCAACTGTCACTGTGGCTCTGCAGAACTGACCGGCAGAGGGAGAGCTTGCCGTCATCAGGCTGGCCGCCCGCGTCAGGCGGTGGGAGCTGCGCCCCGCCTATCCTTTCGTAGGTGCGTTCACACGAGTCAGAGGCCACTTGCGAAGCACGCATGGGCCGCGCTGCTCGGCACATTAGCAGCGCGTTTTCGTCTCTCCGGTCTTATCTCTCTAGTCTTGTCAGTGTACTGTACCGCTCCCCTTGCTCTCTCCGCTAACCCATGGCATGTATAAAAAGAGTTTAGAGAGAGAAGAGGGGGGAGGAGGAAGCATTCTGTAACCATTTTCCACACATAACCACAACAAGAAAAGAGCTAAGGCACGGCAGGAGTAGGACTATTACCCGTCAGGGGGGACCAAATCTGGGTAATCTCTGTGCGTCGCTCCTTGCCACACCCGACGCTCGAATCGGATCGAACTCAAGCTGATCGGCTAGCGGAGTAGAAATCTGATATGGGTGTGATTCGCTGTGGTTCGGTGAAGAACACGCCATCAGTGGCGCGCCAGGTAGGGGACCTAGCGTCAGTTCGAGTTCTTCGTCCTTTCTTCAGGCGGCAATGGCGGATTAGCAGGCCACAGAGGATAAGGATGTGGCCGGCAGAGCCACGGCCGCGGCAGCGGTTGTGGCAACGGCGGTGGACCAGCCGGGCGGCAGCCTTCCGCCAAGGGTCGGCGCCATGGCGGAGGGCAGCCGTCCCAGTCTGGCCAGGCGACGCCTGGCCATGGAGGAGTGCTCTCCAGCACAAAACCTCTATCTTCGCCAGGCCTGCAGACAACCCGCCTGTTCAAGAAACTCGACTCGGAGGCGCGTGGGCTGGCGATTTGGCACGCTATGTCAACGCCGCCGCGGCAGTGATGCAAGCTTCGGGGCGCGGGAACTGGCATTTCCGCTTCGTCCCGTTTCTTTGTTTCTTCGCACCCCTCCCATGGAACTCCAGGTGGGAGGGAGCGGGGTTAGGAGGACAGAAGCCAGGTGACTCCTTTGGGGGTTCGACAGGACAGACGCGGCAGTGGGCCGGACCTCCGGACCCACTTGGAGGACCGCCATCTACGGCATGGAGAAGACCTACACCACAAGCTCCGTCGACGGCACGATCGAGAGCGCGACCGCGCTATTGCCGCCGCTCGCGGAGGCCAGGAGGGGTGCTCCCGCGATGCCGCCCCTGCCGACGAAGGCGCCGCTTCTTTAGCGCCGTCTGGACGTCGAGGGCGGCGGGACGAGGGGCGTGCGCAGGAGCAGGAGGCTCTAGACGTCGGTTGCTGCGCCTTTTCGAAGGAGCTGCGCCGTGTTCAGTGGCCGGAGAAGTTCCGGCCGGCACCCATCGAGAAGTACAATGGCTCCACCAACCCCAACGAGTTTCTACAGATCTACACCACGGTGATGCAGCCGGCTGGAGGATCGGGGAAAGTTCTGGCGAACTACTTCCCTGCAGTCCTTACCGACGGAGCCCGCTCGTGGCTTATGAACCTGCCTCCAGAGTCGGTAGGGTCATGGAAGGAGCTCTTTGAGCTCTTCATCACCAACTTCTAGGGCACTTTCGAGCAGCCCGGAGTCGAAGATGATCTCCACAACGTGGAGCAGAAGAAGGGGGAGTCGCTGCGCGACTACATCCGACGCTTCAGTCAGGTCCGCAACACCATTCCTGACATCTCCGTCGACGCCGTCGTCATGGCTTTCAGGAGAGGCGCCCGAGACCCCAAGCTCAAGGAGAAGATGGCTACCCGCCAGATCAAGACGACGGAGGAGCTCTTCACTTTGGCCTCAGTGCGCCTCGCAGCGGAGGCCCGCTTCGCCAGCGGAAGGGCGGGGCCGCAGCTGCAGGCGAGGCGGGACCTCAAAAAGTCCCAGCGGGAAAGACAAGAAGAAGCGCAAGGCGGCCGAGGTCGGGCAGGTCCTGGCCGCCGAGCGCGACGACGACAACAGCCAGCCGCGCGACGGGCGCGACGGGCGGAAGAAAGGAGGAGGTCATGGCAGCGGCAAGGACGGTCCCCGCAGAGGCTGTCGTGACGGTCACCGCAGCCGCGGCGAAGGGCGAGCAGGTCGCCCCGACGAGTGGGACGGAAGGACCTACTGTCCCATCCATCGCAGCAACACCCACGACTTGGCTGATTGCCAGGTCGTCAGCAAGATCGTGGACAAGCGGGTCCACGAGCAGCAGCAAGCATCCGCCAGCGACAAGGGCAAGGATCCAGTTGCGCTTGGTTTTCAACAGGCGGAGCAGAAAGTCGCCTTCATCCACGGCGAGTCGGCCACCTATCCCTCTCACGCCAGTTTCAAGCGTGTGATGAGGGAGGTGTGCGCCGTCGTGCCCGGCTTAGGGTCAGCCAGGCAGCTGGTGTGGTCGGAGCAGTCGATCACATTCAGTCAGGCCGATCACCCCGCCAGTACCACCGGCCCGGGACATCTCCCGATTGTGGTAGCGTCCACGGTCCGGAATGTTAAGTTGGGGTGGGTGCTGGTGGACGGAGGAAGTTCTATCAACCTTCTATCCGCCCAAGTCGCCAAAGCACTTCAGGTCCAGGAACAGGAGCTTCGCCCGGCGCTCCCTTTCTTCGGCGTCGCGCCGGGGGCTGAATCCGTACCTCTGGGGCGCGTCAGTCTCCCGGTAACCTTCGGGGGCTCCGACAACTTTCGTACGGAGATGCTCGAGTTCGAGGTAGGTGACTTCGACCTCCGCATAACGCCATATCTTGGGTCGGCCGCGCCGACCAAGTTCATGGCGGACCGCCACTATGCTTACATGGTGGTCAAGATCCCGGCCACCGCCCCATTATCGGAAGGTGGACCGCCTGAGGCGCCCGCCATGCGACAAAGACGCCTCGCTCTGGGCGGGCGATCCGTGCCCGTAAGGCCGATAGTGGGTGATCTCGTCTGCGCAGAGTTGGTCTGCAGTGTGTCGCAACAAGCTGTCTCCCCCGTGGGAGGACCCCTTTAAGGTGGTCTCAATATCTCGCCCAGGCTCAGTCAGACTCGACTTCGAGGATGGTCGCGAATTGGCGAACACTTGGAACGCCGAGCGGTGAGGAAGTTCTACCCGAGGTAGGCATTTGAAGCTTTTGGTTTTCCTTGAGCCGAGCGGCGAGGTCTTCCCTCTTCACCGCTCACCTCGGGGGCTACGATGTACAAAGCCACCTGCAATATAAAGATAAGTTCTGTCACTCTGTGAGCATTTGCTTTCACCTTAAAAAGTCTGTTAGAAGACATTCTGTTGAAAACTGTTAGCGAGAAAGTACTTAAGGCTGATGGCCCGTTAGTTGCAAAGGCGAACGCTTAAGCTTGCGCTGGGTGAGGCAAGGCGGACGGGCGTGTTCTAGCCTGGTGTGTCTGCTCGGTCTGGGCCCTCTGCACCAACGACGGCACCAGTGTCTAGACCACTTCCGGAAGCTAAGTTCTCGCCACGCAACGTTTAAGTCTGTTTGCAGAGAGGCCATAAGGGTTGAAGTAACCAGATGCCTAACGAAAAAGCGCTTGCTTTCAACAGAACGTTCTATCTAAAGCTTTTGGCGATCGGTTGCCTAAGTCCTATTTTTCGCAAATAAAAGATTGCATAAAGTTTAAACGAGACTTGTGGCAGGAAAGGCAAAAGGTTGCATTAACATGTCTTATGTACAAGACAAGCGGCAAAAGGGGGCCGATCACTCCTCATCGTCGTCGTCCTCCGCCAGTGCAGCGCCGCCCATCATGGACACTCGGTCGGCGGCGACTTCGACGCGAGACTGTTCGTCTCGGTCCAGCTGGCGCGGGGGCTCCCCGGTGGCGGCGTCGAGGTCGAACGCGGCATTTTGGGCAAGGCAGTTGCCCAAGATGAACCGTGCTGCTTCAAAGGAGCCGCGGCGACCAACCTCGATTGCCCGCGTCCGCATGACCACCGGCAGGTCACCAAGGGCCTCGGCGGCGCGCCCAACTACGCCAGCATACTGCGTAGCCATCTCCTCCGGCGGGGGGTACAGGGTGACCCCCAGCGGGTCCAGGACCTCCGCCAGCCCACGGTGAGCAGTCCGCAGCATGGCGGTGAGGTCCCGAAGGCGCAGAAAGTGCGTCGCGCGGAGGTCAGCAGCTTCCTTGGCGGCGGAGGCGGCGGCGGCTTGCGCCGCCGCACCCTCGCGGGCCGCCGTCTCCTTCGCAGTAACCTCCCGGTCAAGAATCCGCCGCAGCTCGCCGACAGCTTGTGTCGTCGAAGCGAGCGCGCTTCTCGACCGCCTGTGTGGGCGAGGGCACGCCCCTCGGCGAGCGCCCAATGTCGCAAAGAATGGCGAGACGGCGTCGGTGTCGGTCGCGGCGGCGGCTGAAAGGTGCTCCATCCTCGGCGTCGGCGTCGCGGTGTTCTCCGCAGCAGGAGGCACCGTCTCCGTCGAAGGGATCGGGAGCAAGGCAGGGGCAGGTGGATCGCGCGGACCGGAGCTCGAAGTCCTAGGATCCGACCTGTCCCATGAAGAAAAACCAGAAAAGGGTTCAGGTATGCGAAAACATACAGCATGCTAACTCTAACGTGAAAATGCATGCATGCAGAAAGCTATCTGAAGCGACGCCCACCAAAGGCGAAGGCGGAGGGAGGCAGCTTTAGGCTGCTCGACCGCGGGACCGGCGCAGCCGTTCCTCCTCCCAATGAGGGAGGCGGAGGCGGCGGCGGAATCACCGCAGGTGACGCTATCGAGACGGACGCCGGCATAGGAGGTGCCGGCGCGACAAGCACCGGCGCAAAGAGAAGCCGGCGCAGGTGACGTCGGCTCGAGAAGAGTCGCCGTGCTCTCTCCAGATGGCAGAGCGGCGGCATCAGCAGCAGGGCCCCCACCAGAGGGGGCCAAAGAAGGTGGACGCAGCCCAGGGCTCGCGGGGCGAGGCCTTTTCGGGTTCGTCTCCCCCTCGTTGTCGTTGTCGTTGGAAAGGATGAGGCGGCGCTTCCCAACAGCGCGGTCGGCGTCGGTCGGGGCGAGAAGCGCAACGGCCACGGAAAGAGCGGCGGCCGCAGGAGCTTCTGCGGTCGTCGAGGGTTGATCGCGGATTTGCAGGGGTCGCTGGACCACCTAAACTGCGGGACCAGAAACTTCCGTGGGAGGCAGCGTACGCAAGTACGGGTTGCGCTCCCGTGGGTCCTAGTCACACAGGGGGCGGATGCTCGCAGATAGAGGGGCGTCGCCGGTTGGCGTGGGCAAGAGCCCCGCCAGCCATTGGCGGAGCACCTCCTCTGACACGTTCTCTGCGGCTGGACAACAAGAAAAAGAAGAAAAAGGAAAAGCTGCGAATTAGCAAAGTATCAAGAAGAAAGGAAAAAATGTCCCACAAGATCAGAGGATCCAAAAGAAAGCAGAAGCACTCACCTCCGAGGGCGATGCGGGTCCCATCGTCGTCCCCAAGGTACTACCAGGCGGGGCGCGCCCTCATGCGAAGCGGGCAGAGGCGGCGTCGTAAGAAGTCCGCCACCACATGGGTTCCGGTGAGCCCATTGTGGCGGAGGTCAGCAATGTGCGCCAGCATCGCCTCCGTCTCCGCCGCATCGTCGGGCAGAGACCCCCAGCAGGCGAGGGATTCCGCGAAGCCCTCAGGGAAGATGAGTTCGTCGCAGCCGCTGGAGTCCTCCACGTACAACCACTGCCGCGGCCAGTCCTTCCAGTTGAACTTGAGCACGAGCGGGATGAAGGCGGTGGAGTCACGGAGCGAGAAGTATCAGCTCCCCACGGCCCCACTCGAGCGCGAGCTCACATGCAATGTGAAGAGCCGGCGCCAGAGCGGGAGGTTTGGCATCACCCCCACGAACATTTCGCAGAGGTGAGCGAAGATAGCCAGCATCACGATAGAATTGGGGGGAAAGGTGCGCCGCCTGGATCTCATAGAAGACAAGCACCCCCAAAAAGAACTCCGAGTTCGGCGGAACGAGCCCCGCCAGGACAGCCCAAGTGAATGTGATGGTCTCCCCGTGGCGAGGGCTTGGCACCATGGTACCGGCGGACGGCGGTACGTGCCGTTGGAGCCGTGAGACCGTCTCCTCATCAGCAACAGAGGCGGGCAAGGCTGACTCGGGCGGCGGCGCAGCCGGCGTCGAGCTGGCGGCCGGAGTGGCATCTCCACGGCGACCCTTGCTATGCTTCGGAGCCATGGGAAGGTGGCGGAAGCGCGGCGGCGAGAAGGCTAAGTACGATGGCACTGGCGAAAGAACTCTACAGCAGCAACAAGAAAGGCAGACGGCAGTTTGAAAACTTGGCGTGCGAAAGGAATAACCGCGGCGCAAAGGAGTGAAGCATTTATAGATGGAAGGGCGAGAGCGACGGTTTGGATTCCGTCCTCACTCGCGCGCGCGCGGCGCCATTATGCCCCGCGTGCCTCGGCTTCCCACGAAAAGCGGCGTGGTTCCCCGAGGAAAATCATGCGCAGGTGGAGAATCAAGCGGGCAGTTGCCGCAGGTGGTGGCCCCCCATGATTCATCTCCCATCGCGCGAGAAATGGCGAAATATCGGCGCGACGGTTCGCGTATCGTGGTGGACCCGGAGGCTACTGTCGGTACAGTAAATACCGAGGTATTAAGAGTCCTAAAGAAGACCAGGCGAGGGCCCCACGCGTCAGGCAGGCGATCAGGCCCCAGCGAGTGGGTAAGCTCCTCAACAGCCAAAGCGAGGACCCACGCGTCAAAGGGCGACTGTGCCCTAGCGTGTGGGCGAGCCCACAGGCTCCAGCGAGGCCGCCACGCGTCGTCAGCGGGCAACCACGCCTAGCGCGCGGCCGAGCTCCTGGCGCTCCAGCGAGGCCGCCACGCGTCGGTGGCGATCAGTCCCAAATCGTGGGCGAAGCTCTCCCAAGACTCGAGAGGTCCCTCATCGACAGGTGGGGCTCGCGCGGCAGAAGCATCCGAGGGAACCTTCGGCGAAGGCTCTCCCCGCCGCGAAGGGAGTGCATTTAATGCGACATCATGCGCGGATGGACCGAGGAAGAGATGATTACCGCTTCTGATGACCTCTCGAGGTCCGATCAATCGCCACCGTGGCTCGCAGAATCGACCGCGAGAAAGAGCTTGTCATTCATCAGTCGGCCGCCGCCGCCGCGTCGGCGGTGGAGCTGCGCCCCGCCTATCCTTTCGCAGGCGCGTTCACACGAGTCAGACGCCACTTGCAAAGCACGCATGGGCGGCGCCGCTCCGCACATTAGCGCTGCTGTCTCTCCGGTCTTGTCTCTCTAGTCTTGTCGCATTATCTTGCATCGCCCCTTGCTCTCTCCGCCAACCCATGGCATGTATAAAAGGAGTTTAGAGAAAGAAGAGGGGGGAGGAGGAAGCATTTTGTAACCATTTTTCACACATAACCACAATAAGAAAAGAGCTAAGGCTCAGCAGGAGTAGGACTATTATCCGTCGGGGGGTCCGAACCTGGGTAATCTCTGTGCGTCGCTCCTTGCCACACCCGACGCTCGAATCGGATCGAACTCGAGCTAATCGACTAGCGGAGTAGAAATCTGATAGGAGTGTGATTCGCTGTGGTTCGGTGAAGAACACGCCGTCAAGCATATCAATAACATTTTCTCAAGGTTTGTTTTTGTCTAGAGACCTAATTATAGATGTCTAAACGGGTGGCCCGACACAGCCCGAGAAGGGAAACGGCCCATGTTGGGCCGGCTCATGGGCCGAAGCCAAGACCCAAGCACGACATTAAGGAAGGCATGGTCGTGCCAGGCTGGTCCAAGGCCTAGCTAGCCCATCGGGCCTGTCAGCCCATTTAAATTTAAATGGAGAAAATAGGAGGCAAAACAACAATCCTACCTCTTGGTTTGCAAAGCTCTATTGCCACACCAACAAACCACTAGAACTTGGTTTTTTTGTGATGTTTGTATCATAGTATATTCTAATATACATACTTATGAACCAAAGCACCCAAAACATAGCCGTGTTGTGCAGCGCCGGCCTGTCGTGCCTAGCCTTCAGCCCAAGCACAGCACGTCTGAGCAGGATGTGCTGGCCCGGGCCCGATTTTCACCGTGACGTGCCATACTTCGGGCCCGGGCAAAATTACGGGCCTCATGTCAGCCATTTATCCTCGCCCATTTGGACATCTATAGACATTATCATGTTAAAATCGCCCACAAAGAGCCATAAATCCGAACGCAAAATAGAAATGTTTCCAAACCGAACAAAAAAATCTCGTCGTTGTTCACTTCTGGGTGGACCAATTACTTGGATTCCAAATACAACCAAATTGATTCCTAAATTGAATTGTGATGTCAAAGTCACTTTAAAAAATGGCAAAATTAGTCTCATACCACCGAAAGATCCAAAGTTTAGGTTTATATTACCGAAAGAACCTGGTTCACTTTAATACCATCGAAAGGTTCCACTTCTCCTTTTTCTACCACTCCGTTGCCCTCACCCCAACTCCGTTAGCGCCTCACGTTAAAGTATAGCTAACTAATGACATAACGCTGCCGCTAGGCTTCTGTTTCTCGCTTGTATCTCCTGTTTCTCTGTGATAATTACGTACATCTCCTGTTTGTCCTTGATTACCTCCTAATCACGGCATGTGCTAATCACGGCTTGTACTCAGGATAGTGCCTGGCTGCATGCTACATGCATTGATCTCTCTCTCTCTTTCCATTCGCAGAGAAATTGAGAAGAAAATGAGCTGGAACATGCATGACACATTCAGTGGCAGACAAAAGTAAGCACAGAGCATGAACTCGTTGAGTTTGATCTTTGAGCCAAGTGAAATTCAGTCAGGCAAGTATGCAGCGATCGCGCTTGGGAGGCAGAGAGGAGGGCAATCGTGCCTGCGCGCCTTGGGAGGCTGGGAGACGGGCGATCGCGCCTGCTGAGGGATCGAAGGAAGAGGCGCCTAGGAGAAGGAAGCGGTGTCTGGGAGAAGGATTGCGACAGCAATCTCGCGAGACCTGGCGGCGGCATTAGGTGAGACGTAACGGGAGTTGGGGTGAGGGCAACGGAGTGGTAGAAAAAGGAGAAGTGGAACCTTTCGATGGTATTAAAGTGAACTAGGTTCTTTCGGTGGTATAAACTTAACTTTGGATCTTTCAGTGGTATGAAACCAATTTTGCCTTAAAAAATAGAGAATGTACAACACCGCACCTCAGTAGTCTCTAAACCATCTCTAAGATCTGCCATGTGAGACATGCGATGATGTGCTGTAAAGAGAATGCATAGATATTTGAGCCCCTCTAAAACAAAAGTGGACTCTACACGAGCATTAAGAAACTTTGCGTGTGGGCAAATTACCTATAAAATTGTGCAGCCAATATCTATCACTGTATATGTTATTTCTAGTTTTGTCTCTAAATGACATGACAATAGTTAGAGAACTGCTATATCAATAATTGTATATGCTTTTGCTTAAAGAAAAGACCGTTCCAAGAAACCACCAGGCCTTCTAAAGCACCAATTGCAGGAAGGAAGGCGAAATCTCGGAATGATTTAGGACAGATGCTTCTGATAAAGGCAACACCAAATTATGTTTTTTGGTTTCCTGGAAGCAGATAATCGAACATCTGCTTTCTTTAATCTTACTGGCAACGTGCAAATATTTACCCATAGCATTAAGACCTCCAACATTCCAATTTAAAAATCCAACATTTCAATTTAAATTCAGGAATTCTTTTGTACGGTATCCCGTCCAGGCGGGATCCGCCCCCGCGCCTAGCGCGCGCTCGAGGAGGAAGAAGGGAGGAGGAGGAAGGAGGAGCTTACCTCGCCGCTGCCGTCGCCGTCGAGCTCGCCGTCGCCGCCGTCGAGCTTGCCGCCGCCATTTCGGGTTAGGGAATATTTGGGGTGCTCGGGGTGTAGAGGGAGGTCGGGGAGGCGGCGGATCGGCGGTGGGTGGGGTTTGTCGGGCGGCGGCAAGGACGCCACGAGCCGGGAGGGGGAGGCGGGTGGGCAGCGTCGGGCGGGGACCACGCCTTCCTTGTCCGTTAGGGGTGGGCGGAGTGCCACGGCGGCGGGGAGGTGGTGGAGGCGCGCGGACGCAGACGCGGCTGAGGAGCGAGGGCGATGCGGGGCGGGTGAGCGGGTGAGGCCGATGCGGGGCGGGTGAGCGAGTGGGGGAGGTGTGGGGGACACGTGGCGGCTGGGGCGCTATCCCGTCCGGGGCGGGGCCGGGACGGGACCCCGTCCCTAGTAGCTCCCTTTAAATTATACCAAGTTCTATTCATTAAAACCAGAGGAGTAATAAAGAGAGCTAGAGCAGTTAAACTCAAATCTACCGCTATTACAAAAGATGCCAAACAAGGTCAATATATCCCATTGACTGATAAGACTATAAAGATGTTGCGTCATCATCTTGAGACTGGTGTTTGATTGATGAACCATCTCGTGATGTCACTGGAAGCAATTTGACTTGGCAAAAATTCTTATGGCTTTAGTAGGAAGATGCGGAGGTAGGGATAAAAACGTGTCGAACACGGTTGTTTAGGGTTCAATCGTATCTGTATTTGTATTTTTTATCAGGTACGGATTCAGACGTGGATAGGATTGTATATGGATTCAAATACAGATTTAGTCGGATACGACTTTGAATTGGACATCGATCGAATACAAATAAGAAAGCAGGTTTTACCATCATAACTTAATATGAAACACGCCCTCATTGTTGTTAATACACAAAACCACAACACATAACAATTTATAAGACATACAATGCGGATAGATGGTCTTGCAAAGAGCAGCAGTTGGCATGCTCGTAAAGGGGAAAATATTCCGTGCAAAAGATTTTTCAGTGCACAAGTGAAAAAACTAATCATTGTCTCTTAGATCCAACTTAAACAATACAGATGCATTGAGGTGGAACTCTCCACTTCTACTTATGCACTAGTGTGCAAAACCGTGTTGATTGTTTTCCATGTTCGTATGTTTTAGGCTTTGTACATTTTAGCCTAGTGTAGCATAGTGTAGCGTTTCAGCAAAATTTATCTTTTTTATATAACATATTTGGTATAATAATTTGTAATGATTTTTCTCAGATTTTTAGTAGTTCTCATAAAGATCCTAAAATTATTTTTAAATTATTTTTTATATTATTTAAACCACTTTTTAAATACTCTCAATTTTTTAAAAAAACGTTATGCTACACTATGTTACGCTGAAATGTACAAGCCCTTGGTTGGACTACCGTGATGAGATCTAAGAGCCAAGATTAGTTTTTTACACTTGTGCACCGAAAATCTTTTGCACCGAATATTGTCCTCTCCTAAAGCTACCCACGCACACAGCGGCATCTAGGCCAAGTCACATATTAGCATCAGTCCATGCTTTAAATCATCATGAAGCGGGTTAGCCCAAACATAATCTTTTTCTGTAAATGGATAATATCTAGATAACAAATCATAGGATACAGATAATATCCGTCGGATAAACTCCAACCTGTATCTAGGGATGAAACGGATCGGATACGGATCGGAAACCACTCATATTGTATTTGATCCATTTAGTTTGATCGGATACGGATACGGATTCGGATACGGATAGTACCGGATACAAATACGGATACGGATAATATCGGATACAAATACGGATCGGACAAGGATACTCTTTCGGATAATACGCGAAAACATATACTAAAGAAATAAGTATATCCAAATACATATAGTTATTTCTTTGTGACTCAACTTTATGGCTTATAGTCATAAAAATGATGGTGTATAAGTATCATACCCGATAAAGCAAAAAAATGTAAAATCACATGCATCTAGTTGTTATATGTGTTAGTCATTCATCCTATAGAAATATAATAGAGATAGTTTATAGATGGATTTAGCTAATCGGATAATATATTCAAGAAAAGCTCGGATAATATCCATCGGATATTATTTGTATCCGTACCGTATCCGTCTTTTCGGATTCGGATATCCATAAAATTATCCGGCTCTATATTTTCGGATATTATTATGCCTCGGTCGGTCGGACGGTCGGAAATTATCCGTACCATTTTCATCCCTACCTGTATCCATATATGTATCCATTTAAAAATCAAAATAATTATTTCTTATTCGTATATATTTTCGTTCGGATAAAAAATGGGTTCTAAATCAATAAAGTTTAGATACATATCAAAAACCAAATGAATATTATGCGTCCCGTTTTTACCCCCACGGAGGTGTGGAGTTGCGAGCAAGGCAGCGCTTGTCCATACAAGAAGCCCCCTCGAAGCCTTTATTAGCAGCTCTGAACCTGGCACTCCATACGTCTGTCTCCACCCACCATAGGTCCCTTGGCTTTCCTCTTAGAAGATTTTTTGAAATCGATGTTAGGAGAGCTGAGCAGTGAACAGGTTATTGGGCTGGAAATTAAGCACTTTTCAGGAATGGCAAGGCTTGTAGTACGGCCCAAATTCTTAGCCTGCAATATGCAGAACTAGACTTTTTTCTCTTACTAGCAAAAATGCCCGTGCGTTGCAACGAGAGATAAAAATCTTCGCACACCAGTTCATTCAAAAATTACTCGCTTAAAAAAGGTCATTCAAAAAATTGATTGAAGTACATGTTAATTTGTGGTTCATTGTATCAAAACTAGTCCATCATAAAACTAAAACATAAATATTTTAAGCAAGTTCGTTATTCATTATGTAGCACGAAATTGCAGGTGCTTGGACAAACCATAAGCACCAAACAAGATGATGTCTCATGATATAAAACACGAAGGAATTACTCACAAAATATTGACAATTATATTGTTTCACCGAGGACAATGTTGAACAAAATTCAAAGTTTAATGGCCAGCAATCCAATTCAGCTAAAGCCTTGTTTAGCTTGCCAAACCGAGGTGCCATCTGTTGATTTAGCTATGACAGAGAACCTGTGCTTCTGGGTTCAGATATCTATAAATACTGAAATATTAACACAACAAGACCGGTTTATATTTACAGTAAATATATGAGGGAGGGGGAGACGAACGAAGAAATAGGAGTGTCTCTGGCCTTGGCACATCCTTCTTATTTTCTTCCTCATCTGCCTTGCTGAAGGGGAGCAATGGATTGTCGGCACCTGAAGAAACGACAATGACAATTAGAAACATATACTGCATAAAGTGATGAAAAATTAGTTGTGTGGCCAGAGACGGCATTCTAACCAACACGTGGTGAGCCTGGTACTGAGAGCACAGTAGCAGAAGAGCAAATACGAACAATAGAATAGACCACGGAAAGGATGGTTGTGAACAATCCCAATGTAAGGCTACCAGTTGACACAACTTTTGAGTGATTGTGAAGCCCATTGCATTCGTAATCCCTTGGCTCACTGGAAAGCCCACTATAGCACAGGTAGGTACAGTAGAGAGCGATAACTGATGCAGGCAGCAAGCTACCATTGATCTTCCATAATTGTAAAATTCAGATTTACTATCCGTAAATCCAGGAGCAGTATTCAGCTAAAAATACATAGGAATAGCTACTTAGATAGTGGATGGAACAGTTACAATCTAAACGCTAAAAGTAGAACAGATCCAAGCATCATATCTAATATAGCAATCCTTATTAACACATCTCCTACAGATTTTCATTGCCCAAATACAGACAGCACATCCCAGATACGTACACAAAAAAGACTATGCATAAATTATGTTGCAAGAAAATATATAACAAGGCACAAGATAATATACCTTTGGGTGCAGGGCAACAATGGCAAATGCAAAAACAAGAATCAATGTGAAGACGATGAAGAATAGGTGGAGTCCACAGTCATGTCCATATGGAGTAAAACAGTGAAAGAGTAAACCCGAGAAAGAGAATGTTGCGACATAGTAGACAACAGAGACAACCAGTAGAGCCATGTACCTGCAGTAATAAACGGGAAAGGAACAACAACAGATTTTTTAGAAATCAAAGAATAGCCTAATAGAAGCTGAATAAAAACAAGGGCGAGAGTCAGCTACCAACCATAACTAGTCGTCCTTGGCGACCCAGTTCTCATTCCATCCATGCACAAAATCCAACAAAAGAACAACCTAAACAAGAGGGAATAGTCAAGACCCAAATTTGGATATCAACTCTGCAAAAACAAAGAATTGTAGTGAGCTTCCAATATTTCAAAATGATGATCAGCCTGGGCTCTGGTGAACCCATACCCTAACTGGCAAAACCAAGCCCTGCCCTGGTAGTGGCTCCATAGAGTTGGAAGATGGGCTTGAGCATAAATATCAACACAAGATCCAAATGTTAGATCAAGTGAGACTTTAGCGATCTTCATGTGACTGTGCTGTCTATGTATTCATCTTAAAAATGCAGAATCCATGTACCAACATTTTTTCTTTTACATTAGTGTGTTTACAATTTTGCATTATTGCATTAATTTAGGAGTGATATTAAGGATCCCAAAGGCCATCTCTATATGCATAATCTTAACAGAGTTTTGAAAACGAAAGCACCTTACAACTGCTATAGTTTGTTTTTTCTGTTTATTGTTGTCAACTTTATGCTCATTTGAGAAGATTAGTGTCATATTCCAAAAACGTTGTCATTCTGAACCACGTTCCAAGAAGATCTGTCATTGTAAATCATGTTTCAAAAAGATGCCATCCTAATATCTTCACAATCGTTTCACTATGGGCAATATGCATCACAGAGAATGATTATTTAAGGATATTGTGGCATGGGTGGAAAGGGGCTGACCGTAGAAGCCGACTACGCAGTTGGGCACAAAGAACATGACAAAGACTATGACGACCCAGCAGAAAATCTTTGCCATCCAGCCGCCGTGGTGGACCTTGTCGCGGGGGTCCTTCTAGTCCTTGATGCCGGCCATGATGCCGGCGAGGGCAGTGAAAAAGACGAAGATGCCGAGGCTGACGCTGAGCACGGTGTCGGTCTCGAACCACTCACGGTCCGGCGTCTTGTGCAAGTGGTTGATCCCAGCGCGCAATCCGAAGAAAACACCACGTAAGCCTCGATCGATTCAAGAGGAATCAAATCGAAACGAGACGAATCAAATCGAGGGGAGGGACGAGAGACGGGGCACGCACATCGGCACATGGGATGGACTGGAGGAGTGACGCGGCGACCTCGCGGAGCGCCCAGGAGGCGAGGAGACTGAGCGCGAAGAGGCCACAGTAGGCGATGCAGGAGGAGCGGCAGCCGATGCTGCCGGCCGCCGTCCGGCACACCTCGCACGCGCACGCGGCGCAGCACGACGCCAGGCACGGCGCCTCCCACATGGCCGGCTTGTCGGTGGGCGATCGGATGGGGATTTCCTGGCGTACGCTGGATTTGGAAACCAAGATTGGGGGGATGAACCCCAGAGACAGGAGAGAGCAGCGACCTACCACCGATCGACCCCCAAACGCGTGAGATCGGGGCACCATCCACCGGAGAGAGGATGGGGTCGGCTCGACACCTTACCTACCCACCTCACCTGCGGCGCGCTCGACGGTGGAGAGGGAGGGGAGAGTTACTTGCTGCGCGCCCACTCCCGGAGAGGGGGGAGAGAGGGCTAACATGCGGCGCGCCGGCGGCCGGTGGAGAGAGAGGGGGGAGAGGCGTGAGGAGGGAGAGAGAAACGTGAGGGATGAGGGAGAGGGAGGGAGAGCCGAAGAGGTGTGGGGAGGGCGTCGAGGGCGGCGGCTGTGGCGAGGAGGGAGGTGGCACGGCTAGGGTTTCGGGCAAGGGGAGCAGACTTGGCCAATGGGCCGGCCCAGTTCGGTTTACGGCCCGGTTACTATGCGAACCGGGCCAAACGAACCAACGGGCCAGCTCCCCAGCCCAGGTTCGGTTCGCTGCTTGAATAGAACGAACCGGGCCGGCCCGGGTTCGTTTGAAGCGGCTTGGCCCGGTTGATCCGGTTTTCGTGTAATATGTCAAAAAAATCAAAAAAAATCCAAGGAATTCAAAAATGTGAATCATAATTCATGTAAGTAATTAAAAGAATTCAAATATATATGGAGAAAATTCAAATATATATGGACAAATATTTAAAATGCATTGCAGAGCTTTTTTATTAATACACATGGGCTGCCTCGTTAAAAACTTTACCAAGTAAAAACTCAATTTGAGAAAACCTTGGCAAAGAAAAAAGAGTACGGACTAAAACTCTACAATACAAGAATAAAAAATTTTGGGGCCTTCTTTAATTTTCATCAAGTTCTAAGCCCCCGAATGCAGCCGTCAACTCTTGATTTTGTCTCTCGGCGACGATGTTTTGCCCTATATCCCGTACCCAAGCCCATCGCCGCCGATAACTCCTATCCACAAATTTTACATTTAGCCCTATAGCTCACTAGCCTGCCATCCACAAGGTGCTTCAACTCCTCGTAGTCATTCCACACATCCGACCGGTTCAGTCGAGTCCGCTTCGATCCGACGGTATCGGAACCGGAAGCACAGGTTGAACCAGATCCGGAACCATAGGGATAATCCACGGTTCCGGTAGTTTCCGTTTCTTGAACCGGTTCCGGGAGACTTTGACCGATTGGCTCCTAGTCGTCCGGTGTTAATCCGAACTGGCTAAGGTGAAATTCCTCGTACCGAGAACGACCATCAGCCATTTCAGGAAGCTGTCTACACATGAAATAACGAAACAACACTTAATTTATAATAACAATACACAAATCACATATATAACAAACAAATATATGAAAATATATCAACCTCAAGGATCACACCAACAAATATGAAAGTCAAAAATATTTTTCTGAAATATTTCTAACTTTGCCCAAATTTGCAATTAGCAACGCATTTTTAGCTCACAAATTGCAAATATGCAATGCACACAAGAGACTCAAGAGAGAATGGGTTGCAAGAGTGGCTGGCAGAAGAGGGAGTGGGTACCTATTTAAAGGAAAAAATTTGAGATTTTTTGGAATTGTTTGCTACTTTTATGTTTTTTAAAGCATCAAACGGCTATAACCAGCAATATTCGCAACGGGTATAAAAAAACGAACTGAACGAACCGGCCCGCCTGTTCTATGCCACGTGTCAAGACTGACACGCCACGCCGATTTAGGCGAGGTGAAAAGGCACGGGCCGGAGCAACCGAACCATGTGGCGGCCGCATTAAGCGAGGTGGCGGCATTGCCGCATGGAGGACAGCGCCACCGTGTGGGGTCCGAGTCTTTGTGGCAGCGTGGCGGCGCTTGGCGCTGGGCGCGTCTGGAGCGCCATGATGGCATGCGCCCGTGTGACTGGTGCTGGCGCGGCTCTGGCGTGGGCCGCAGCGAGGCGAGGGGAAGCAAGAAGGCGGGGAATTCGATTTTCAAATTTTTGCTAACTACAAGATTCGAGCCAAACAGTCGAACTGGTCGGTTCGGTTCGCATAGTGACGAACCGGCCGTTATTATCGAACCGAACTGCGTCTTACCGACAGTCCGCGTGCGTGCCCAGATCGTCATTGGTCGAATCGGGCCGACCTAAAGATAGTAGCAAGTCGCCGGTTTGGCCCACTTGGTTCGGTCCATTTGGCCAGCTCTAAGGAGGAGGCAGCGAGCCCGCGAGGGGTAAGGAGGGGCGCGGAGCGTTGATGGAGAGATGGATGGCTGAGATCAGAGCGGTGGCATTGGTGGGTAATTTCGGCGAAGTGATGGATGGGAGAAGACAAAGGAAGAAAGGAGAAAAACTCTATTCTCATTATTATTATATAGAGATAGTTAGAGATTGTAACGTGGCATCGGGCTAACCTTTTTCTCGTTCTTCCAAGCTTGAATTCAGCATAATTATTCGAGGAATTGGAGTATTAGCTTCACTATTTATAGTGCGTAGCGCTGCGGTCGCCCAGGGCTCACGCAGCCTCCTTTCCCGTTTCTTCGTTAGGCCACGTCGCCCTTCGATCCTCGGTCGTCGGATCCTCCCCGGCTGGCTACCCATCTAGCCATCCGTTCTGGTGGTTCACCTAGGTAGTCAGGTTTGCAGAAAACCCCCTGTAGTTTGCGATTTAGTGTTTCCGTCCCTGTCTATTCGCGTACGGGTCCCTCACCAGTGCTATTGCGCCTCGGCAAAAGTTCATTAACACCCCTAATGTTTTTATCCTTTACAGTGCTGCCCTTTTAGCCTTCCTAAGTACACATGTAGTTGGGACAAAATTACTCGCCAATGCCACTGGAAATAACCCTATTGGGCCACCACCTAGCTCCTGACTCCTATCGTCATGCGTCCTCTTGCCTCCCATCTCCCTCCCCCTCCCTAATCTACATGCGTCCCCAGGCACCCGCGATCGTCCTCCTCTTCCCGTCGTCTCCTCTAGGCCACCTCGGATCGGCGCCACTCGACTTGCCCCCCGCACGCGCTGGACCAGCGGTGTCCCTTCCCCATTGCCACAAATCGCCGGTTGCCAGCCCCACCGCCGGGCTCTCTGGCCAGCGGTAGCGCTGCCTTTCCACTATGGGGTTGCTGGATCTGGGGAAGCGGTATGTAGGGTAGCCAGATCCTGCGGCGGCCCCCGGGCTAGCCAGATGTGTGGGCAGAGCCCACCGCCGCCATCGGTAGCAGCTCTGACCACCTGCTTAGCTAGTTGTCACACCAAGACGCAAGATCGCCTACATTTTTGGCCTTGCCTGGTACTGCCCCGATAGAAGTGATGTAAGTTGTTTCTTCAGTATATGCATAAAACTGCCACTTTTTGTGTCTAAAGTTGTATAGGTGGTATTAGGCTTGATGTCCTCGTCTTATTTCGTGTTCATACTGTTAGGAATAACACTTGTATTCATATGGGGGCCAAAGGGCCAGTACATATACAGAGTACAAGGGCGAAAAGGGAAAAGGCTACCAAACCCTAATAAAGTAAAGGGACGGGCCAGGCCCATATACACAGCCAAAATATATATCTAATACCCCCCTCAAACTCATGATGGATCAACAACACTGAGTTTGAAGAGACAAGAATAATGATGTTGTCGAGTCTGTGCCTTTGTGAAGAGATCTGCCAACTGATCTGCGGAAGGCACATACTAAAGATCCATAACTTGTTCCTGAACTTGCGATCTCATATAAGAAGCATCAACACCAATATGTTTGGTGAGCTCATGCTTCGCTGGATCCCTGGCAATACCAATAGCTCCAGTACTGTCAGATAAAAGAGGGGTCGGCGTAGCACCAGAAACACCAAAATCCTCAAGTAACCAACTGTTGGCGATTCTTACGCTCTTAGAAATTAATCCGCAAGCGGACGGATATCGCTTGTAGTTTTCACCTAGGAGTATTCCAATGTATCGAATCCACAGGGAACGAGGGAGAAAGATAATTCTAATATCTATATTATTGAGATACCAAACAGCTAGCTAAGGGGTAAATATGATACGATAAATAGACCAATGACACACACACGCACACACACACACTAAGTAGAGTGCTACGATAATTAGGCAGACAGTTGGGAGGACAACGAGACGAGTTTAATAAGTTCGTAAATGTTGTGTGATTCAGTTTATTGAGAGAGCTTGGGTAATAACGATGAGTGGTTCACTTAATAATCGTTGTCGGAGCTCGGACACTCACTACCACCCGCTATCCTGAATTGGAATCCAGAATGGTTATGATCATTTCGATTTGGCTCTACTGATCCAAAGCCAGACGCTGTGGGTTACGGACGAGATAATTAATATCTACGGATGGATAGGGCTGTTACCACCTACCACCTACCAAATATACGTGGGCCCGGGTGTAAATCGAGTTAGTCTTAGTCTCAGACACCACGTCTGCTACTATTTCTAATCAACCTTCCTCGGATCCTAGGAAGATGATCTAGGTTCAATACTTAGCTCTCTAAGTATACGAGTGAGAACCTAAACTGATTCCAGACGAATACAAGCTGCCGGTAAGGCTAATCCACACAACTCATATATGTAGGTATGCTCAATCTCAAATAAAGCTCAACACTTTATAAAATGAATGAAGTAGTCTTACTGAATACTTTTGGTAACAGGAAAGGATACAAGAGCGTTACCCAAATTCCCGAAGACACTTCCGAAACTCCGAGGCTTCAGCTCGACTCAACTCTAACTCCCAACTAATCTACTCTAACTAAAGAGCAACTCTAAGTGAAGTGGATGAAGTGAAGTGTGGTGGTGTGTAAGTGAGGTGAGGGGGTCTGTCGACGACTGGGATATTGACCCAAGTCAACTAAGGTTCTTCAAGAGGGAGATAGGAGACACGCCGAACAGAACGAACAATAACGAACAGGGAGACAGGGGTTTTTATCCTGGTTCAGGCCTCTCAAGGAGATAATAGCTCTACGTCCAGCCTTTCTTATATATCAAAGATGAATACAAGAGGTGGCTCGACGAGACGAACAAGTCTCGGCGAGATTATGGTGTACAAGTGCGACAATGCAATGATAAGGTGTCTACAAAGTGCTAAGATTCAAAAGCTCTCGACCAGATGCGTAAACTCATCCTGGATTGGTCCCTCAACACGCCGTAGGGGTTTGGTTTCTATAGTGGTGAGCAAACCGACCTACCGAGGGAATATCGGGCCGGGCTAACAACGAGATCGTAACGAACTCGACATGCCAAATATATCCTGAGGCAAATAAGGCATACTCCTAATCTTGAGGATCACGACGTCTATTCCAATCCGGGAAACCAACGTCCGGGTCTTCACGTAGCCGTGCAGAACTCTTGTTCGAGTCGGACTCAAACACGAAGTCTTGGACACCACGCAATCGTACCGTTTAGGAGGCTGATCGGCACGATGCACATGGGCCTTATAGAACCTTCCAGGGAGCTGGGCCCTGGTAGGCTGTTCGATTGGGCCGTCAGGGAGAGGGCCATGGCAATGGACCGTGATTTTATCCCCGACAGCTAGCCCCCGAGACTCTAGTGGAAGGACTCACTAGAGTGGGGTCTTCCTCTTGAGACTCAAAGTCAAGAAGAGGGAAATTATACTACTAAAAGAACATGTAACAAGTGACCGAACAGGTTACAGTCTTACCGAACAGAACTTGCCCGGGATCGAGCAAACCTGATCAGTGCCGAGCAACTCTGTTGCGTCGAACAGGAAAACAAATCTATCCGAGTAGAGTACCCAGCCCTCAGCGCGGACGCTAGAAAAAAGTTGCCGTTGGCAGATCTCAACGGTAACTTACGCTACGCAGTGAAAACAGCCGACCGTTTTTACTTAGCCGTTGCGGTAAAAACTAGCCATTTTGTGGCAAAAATCTGTTGTAAGGCTGCTCATTCGGGCCTATAAAAGCACCTAGGCCGCCTGCGGCTAGCCACTTCTGCTCTCACGCCTTTCCTTCTCAAGCCCTAGTTCCAACCGCGCTCAGCATCAAAGAAACGGAACTCCAACACCAAACCCACTCGTCCAAACCTGGGGGCTGCCATGGCCAAGTTCTCAGGCACCAGCATTACCGAGGAGGACCTGAGAGTTTGGGAGGAGAAGGGCCACGTCGATGCCGGGAGCTGGAGGCTGCCCGGGGAGGAGGAAACTCCGGAGCCGCTAGAGGGCGAGTTCGTCAACTTCGAACAGTTTCCACTGTTCGGGTTGAGGTCTCCCGAGAGCGACTTCGTGGAGGCCTTCTTAAACATCAGCGGATTAGAGGTGACGAACCTCAATCCAAACTCAAATCCTCCAGATGGCGTTTGCACACTTGTGCGAGGGCTATCTGGTATCGATCCGCCGGCAATGTTTGTTCTGCACTACTACACGGTGACAAGGAGCGCCCGCCGCTCGGCGCTTAGGGTGCTACTACCTCAAACTCCGGGCCACCACGACGACGTTGTTGTACCCGCCCGCCATTGCTCGACTCGATGGGCGTATGGTGGGCGAGGTGGTTCTGACAAGCGAGCGACGGCAGCAAGCTCGTCTTCACCGGGAAGGCGTCGGCGAAGGGAACACCGATGCCTCGGCCGGAGATGTCCGCCGAGGATTGGTACTTGACGAGGAAGATCGCCTCGCTCGTGGGCTTTGGGCTCACGGAAAGGGAGATCATCCGGGACTACACAGCGAACAGGATTTGTCCGCTGCGGAGAAGACCCTATCCCTTCTACAAGATAGAGGGATGGGAAGACATCACCAGGGAGAGCACGGGTAAGTGCCTTTAAGACTCAACCTTTCTTTGATGACTCGTCCGAACAGGAACTAACAGATTCTTCTGCTCGGGCAGTGATGCCAACCGACGCATGGGTGACCGAACAGGTCGACTCTGTGCTGAAGGCAGCGAAGAAGGACAGCGAAGTCACCGGTGAGGTGGCATTCACCTGCCCACGCAACGTGCAAAAGTTATATCTTTATTGCATTTCCAAAGTTTACAGATCAAGGAGTACAACACTACTTCTACTTCGAAGCAAGCTACTCCTTCAGTGCCTCGATCATGCGGAGGGTCTCCCCGTTCATCTGGATCATCTGGTGTAGATCATCCTCCTTGCCCAGACGCACGTAACAGCTCTGGAAATTGGTAATCAGAGCGCCACAAAGCTGGTTCCAAGAGCTGATGGAACCCTCTTGCTGATTAAACACCACGTCGAAAGCGGCGCCCTCAAGGACAGTCGGGAGGTAATTAGCCATGACAAGCTCGTCACCCCCGGCCGCCATGATGGCCGTAGCGTAGATGGAAAGGAACTCCTCTGGGTTCTGGGTCCCATTGTACCTCTCCATGTGTCCGGGCTTGAACTTTGAGGGCCACCGGACAGAGCGAAGCTCGTCGGAAAAGGCCCTGCAGCCCAAGGCGTAAGACCGGCCACCTTCCCCAGCAGAACCTAGCCTTGAAAAGACGTTGGTCCTGTTGGTCGGGGAAACTCTAGCTGAGCGGGAGGTTTCTGCCTGGAGGAATTCTCTCCGTGATAAGCCCCCGCGCTCCTTCCTCGTGGTTCCGACAACGCGCTCCTCGCGAGGGGATCGTCCGTGATCATCGCGTGCACGCTTGCCCCTGTGGTCGCGATGACTACGGGGACTTGGCGAGCGGCGGCGACCACGGGCAACTTGCTTGTGGACAGTGATCCTTCGATGGTGACGGCGGTCACGCGACCGATCGGATCGCTCGCTGTTCGAATCCACCAGGACAGGCTCACCGCGCTGCCCGGATGAGGCCTCACCTATAGACTTAAGACCCTCGGCCAGTTTCTCAAGGTGAGTAACCACTGTATCGCCCACAAGGATGGGATTGTCCTGGTGAGCGGATCTGATTACGGTCGCCGGGACCTGGAGTCGTTCCCGGCTCTGCTCAATTGGTCCTGGGATCCCTGAGGTATCCGCGTCTTGCCCGATTGGAGTCTGGGCACACGGGGATCTGCGCCAAGGTTTGGTTGATAGATTCGTCGAAAGTGCGGCGAACAATATCTTGCTCGCGAGCATATTGTGCGGCTCCATCTGGGTGCCGAGCATAATTGATCTGCTCGATGTCTTCGGCCGCCGTGTCCCGTGTAGGATCCCATGAGGTTCCTGCACCGGCCATGTTGACGCCGCGGTGGCCGTACGTTTGTGTGCTAGACGGTGTCATCACTGTGTCGCCACAGGAGGAATCAACCGACATTGTCTTGGAATCCGATAGATCTAAACCAGCGTAAAGATCGTCGGTCCCGTAATCATCGTCGATGACGGGAGTCCGACCCGAGACCACCTCCGAAACGTGTCCAGAAGGCTCTGTCTCAGATACAGACATCGATCTAGGTCGATAAGATCGATTCGAGCTGGCAGGGGAAGAGACATCCTGCCCTTCCGAGTCGTAGTCCTCAGAAAGAATCTCCGTATCGCTGATGGAGTTCGACATGTTCGATCTGCGGTCCCCACGGACGGCGCCAACTGTCAACGACTGGGATATTGACCCAAGTCAACTAAGGTTCTTCAAGAGGGAGATAGGAGACATGCGAGCAGTAAGCGAACAACAACGAGCAGGTGATGAGGAGTTTTATCTGGTTCAGGCCTCTCAAGGAGATAATAGCCCTACGTCCAGTCTTTCTTATATATCAAAGATGAATACAAGAGGTGGCTCGACGAGACGAACAAGTCTCGGCGAGATTATGGTGTACAAGTGCGACAATGCAATGATGAGGTGTCTACGAAGTGCTAAGATTCAAAAGCTCTCGACCAGATGCGTAAACTCGTCCTGGATTGGTCCCTCAACACGCCATAGGGGCTTGGTTTATATAGTGGTGAGCAAACCGACCTACCGAGGGAATATCGGGCCGGGCTAACAACGAGATCGTAACGAACTCGACATGCCAAATATATCCCGAGGCAAATAAGGCATACTCCTAATCTTGAGGATCACGACGTCTGTTCCAATCCGGAAAACCAACGTCTGGGTCTTCACGTAGCCGTGCAGAACTCTTGTTCGAGTCGGACTCAAACACGACGTTGTGGACACCACGCAATCGTACCGTTCAGGAGGCTGATCGGCACGATGCACATGGACCTTATGGAACCTTCCAGGGAGCTGGGCCCTGGTAGGCTGTTCGATTGGGCCGTCAGGGAGAGGGCCATGGCAATGGGCCGTGATTTTATCCCCGACAGGGTCCTTTTATAGTGTTCCCGAGCCAATGGGATGGTGCCACGGCATGGGACACTTGTCATGTTGCCACCCTCCGAAGGAGAATCCAAGGCGGCATCCGAGGTGGATTGGCCGACCCACCTTTTTCATCATCTGGCACTCCAATTCGGTGTTGATGCTCCATAGACGGCTAGATTACTTCCCCAAGTCAGTTTTGCTAGTTGATGCCGGCAAGTTAGGAATCCAATGGAATCCTATGCTTATTTGTGAGGGAAGTACTACCATCGGATCAAACCGACTGAAGTGGACGGTTGGGATGGCCTCTAGGTGTGTTTCTTGGCGTGTGGGAGAAAAACCGAGGCAAATTGACCAAAAGAAGGGACCGACCAACCTGGCTTGGGTCGGCCGGCCTGCCTAGTCTGGTCCGTCCTGGCTCGTCGTCTTCCGGAACTCCTTTCTCCCTCATCCGAGCTCCAAATATAGTAAATAATATATGCATTTCAATCGTCTCGACGAGCTCTTCATCATGGTGCAGTCCATTTTGTCATTTGATGACTTTTCAAAATATGTTTATTTTAAACTCCATCTTTCGTCCGATTTGCATACGGTCGATAAATCGTCTTTTCTTGTGCATGCCTGCAAAACATGAGACTACACCAAAACTCGTGGAACTCATTAATGTTAGCCTCAATGTAGTTTGAATTCCTTTATTTTGTAGATATGTTGATGGTCAAAAGCATGCAAAATTTTATAAATGAGGACCGTCAACACAAACGTAGCCAAGCAACCTCTGTCGTCAATAACTTAGCTTGTGCACTGGAATGAGAAACTGACTTCTGCTTTTTAGTCTTCCAAGCAATGAGAGAATCACTAAGAAAAACACAATAAGCGGAAAGAGAGCGGCGATAAGAAGGATCCCCAGCCCAGGTAGCATCGGAATAAGCACGAAGGTGTAAAGAGAGTTGGGGCGAGGAAAGAAAAGACGACGAGAGATAGTGCCACGCAAGTAGCGCAAGACACGAAGGAGATGACTATAGTGGAGCTAAGTAGGAGTAGAGAAAAACTGACTCAGAATATGAATAGCATAAAAGATATCGGGACAGGTGACACCAAGATAGATAAGACTATCAACGAGGTGACGATACCAAGTAGGATCCGAAAGAGTTTCGCCATCGGTGGGTCGAAGCTAAAGATTGAGCTCCATAGGAGTCTCAGCCGTGCGATCATCTATGAGAGAAGCCCGATCAAGAAGATCCCCAATATACTTCTTTTGAGATAAAAAGATAACCTGCGACGTAGAGGTAACCTCAATCCCAAGAAAATAACGAATGGGACCCAAATCAAATATGCAAAACTGCTCATTGAAACAAGCCTTGACAAAATCAATAAACTGAGAGTCATCACCAGCAATGATCATGTCATCGACATAGATCAGAAGAAGAGTGCGTCCACGGGATGAGGTGTGGACAAACAATACCCTAGGAGCTTATTTAAGCCCATATAAAGTACGATGGAGGTGAAGAACCTTGTCATCAGAAACAAAATACCCAGGTGGAGGCCGCATAAAAATCTCTTCATACAGTTCTCCATTATGAAAAGCATTTTGAAACATCAAGCTGATAGATAGGCCACATACGAACAGAGGCCACAACAAACAGCGTCTTGATAGTGGTCATGTGAGCCACAGGAGCATAGGTATCATCATAATCAACACCAGGCTCTTGCTGAAAACTACGAGCCACAAGACGAGCTTAATAACGCTCAAGAGAACCGTCGGAGCAAGTATTAATCTTGTAAACCCATTTGCATGTAATGGGACGAACATGGGACGGAAGAGAGACAATTTTCCAAGTGCCATTATGCTCAAGCGCAGAAATCTCCTCGGCCATCGCATGCTGCCACTCAGGATGAACGACAGCATCGTGATAAGAAACCGACTCAGCAGCGGGAGCACCGGCAAAACCAAAACGCTCAGGAGGTCGAATAGAGCGACGATCACGAAGAGCATATGGCTAGGAGGTAAAAGCTAACTCCTCAGAAGATGAGTCAACAAGAGAAACCTCAATTGGGTGTTGATGGTGAGTCTAAAAGAAAGGATGAGGAGGAACAAAATCAGTTGAAACTGGTGGAGATGAGATATCTGTCTCTGTAGAAGAAGGAACACTAGACTCTGGAGGAAGAGAATCAGTGGACTCAGAAGGCTGTGAAGACGTGGTAGACATTGGAGGTGGTGTTGACACAGGCACAAACGATGGAATAGGAAGAGTAGAAATAGGAGTACCTAGAAAAGTTAGGAAAGAGAGGCATTCGACGGTAGAGAATGGAAAAGAAGGACGTGGCTAGAAAGAACATGACTCATCAAAGGTAGCGTCCTGAGAAATCCACATCCGATGACCAGTATGATTCCAAAAACGATAGCCCTTGTGCTCATTATTATATCCTAGAAAAACACACTCAACTGACTGGGCAGTTAGGTTAGTGTGTTCACGTGGAGCGAGAAGAACATAGCAAATACACCCAAAAGATCGAAGATCGAGAAGTCTGCTGGGTGTCCAGAAAGACGCTCTATAGGAATACCACCTTAAAGAGCATAAGAAGGCTGAAGGTTGATGAGATGAGAAGCAAAAAAAACAGCCTCAACCCAGAATGAGGTGAAACAGAAGAAGCAATCATGAAAGCACGTGCAATTTCAAGAAGATGACGATGCTTACGCTCAGCCACACCATTTTGAGCATGATCACCCAGACAAGCGAATTGAGACAGGGTGCCCTGCTCAGTGAGAAAACCACGAAGATGCCCGGAAAAATACTCCCCTGCAGAGTCAGCTCTAAAAACACGAATCGGAGAGTCAAACTGAGTACGAATCATAGTGGCAAAATTTTTATAGATAGACAAAACCTCACTACGAGAAGGCATACAATATATCCAAGTGTGGCGAGAAAAATCATTTATAAAATGATATAGTATTTATGTCCACCCTTTGACACAAAAGGGGCTGGGCCCCATACATCAGAATGAATAAGATCAAACGGACAAGCTGACACAGACTCACTAGAGGGATAAGGGAGTTGCACCTGTTTACCAAGGTTGCAACACGCACAATCAAGGTGAACATGACCAGACACAGACCCTAAAAGACCACGATGAACCAAAGACAATAAATGAAAACCACATAGATGTCCTAAATGATGATGCCACTGAGCAAAAGACGCCGTGGAGGAAACACTAGAGACGGAGAGACTGGCAGGAGCAGTGGAAGAAAGAGAGCGACACAAGGAAGAGAGCGGCGGACGTCGATGGCTACGAGATGACGACCAACGACATTTGAGAATCGCGGTGAAGATTGGCGCAAGTGCAACGCCAGGGAGGTAGAGGATCGTTGCGACGGCTAAGGGTAAACCCTAACCTTGTTCTGATACCATGTTAGGAATAGCACTTGTATTCATATGGGGACCAAAGTGCCAGTATATATACAGAGTACAAGGGCAAAAGGGGAAAGGCTAGAAAACCTTCATACAGTAAAGGGACGGGCCAGGCCCATATACATAGCCCAAATATATATCTAACACATATTTTGCATTGTCTTAGTCCACTACAGGATTTGATCTTGTTTTTACCCATGGCTTTAATTTGCTCTCAATTAATTGACTTACATAAAACTACCGTGAATTGTTGGACGAGTGGCAAAAATGTTGATATTCTGTATCAGTAAATGTTTTCCGGCACTCATATAGTTGTGGATGAACCATAGATTCTATTGACAGCCAGTCAGCCGCAAAGGCATATGAAACTACATCAAATTTGTCATTTGCTGCTACTTTATCTACTGTATGATCTATCTTTACCAATGCTGTCTCTTTCTTTTTATTGTTTACATTACACAAATTCCTCCCAACCGGGATCCCCTCCCCTAGCGACACGTGTCCCCTCACCCACACCCAGCTCCCCTTCTCCGCGCGCGCCGGCCGCGCCCAGCTCCCCTTCGCGTTCGAGGAGGAAGAAGGGAGGAGGAAGAAGGAAGGAGGAGGAGGAAGGAGGAGCTTACCTCGCCGCCGCCGCCGTCGACCTCGCCGTTGCCGCCGTCGACCTCGCCGCCGCCATTGTCGACCTCATTGTTGCCGCCGTCAACCTCGCCGCCGCCGCTTGGTTAGGGAATATTAGGGTTGGGTTAGGGAATATTGGGGTTCTGGGGTGTAGAGGGAGGTCGGGGAGGCGGCGGATCGGTGGTGGGTGGGGTTCGCTTGGGCGGGCGGAGGGGCGGTGGCGCCCGAGCCGGGCGGAGGGGGCGGGTGGACGGCGGCGTCGGCGGGGACCGCCGCCCCCGCCCGTTAGGGTGGGCGGGTGGCACGGTGGCGGGACAGAGGAGGAGGCGAGGCGGGCGGCGCAGGCGCCGCCGCAGGGGTGGTGGTGGAGGCTTGAGGCGGACGCGGGCGGAGGAGCGAGGGCGATGCCGGGGCGAGGCGGACGCGGGCGGAGGAGTGGAGGCTGAGTGGGGGGCTCGGGGGACACGTGGCGGCGGGGGAGTTATCCCGTCGGGGGGCGGGGCCGACGGGATCCTGTCCCCTAGTAGCCCCCTTACATTATTATGGTCGATTGTTCATGCAAGCTAGTGTGCATGGATAGAATTCCTTACCTGGCAAAGGTAGTTTTAGTGAGAGTTGTCTAGCGTTGGCACCGGTAATGAGTACTGCAGTCACAACAATTTGTTAGCTATTAAGGGAAAACATATGTATTATTAAAGGAAGTGGTGATGTCAATAGTTATATTCTTATATTATTGTTATATACTTATATGTGATCATTCACATTTGTGTTTTTTGTCCCATGTCATGTCTTTCTGCTGAGCAGCTGAATTTTAAAGAATTCCTTAATATGTATATTTAATTAATTGTTATTTAAATTTATAGAAAGCATGATAAGTTCATTATTATTTAAAGTTTCTTTGTAGTTCAGGGAATGCTCTAGCAATTTATCGTCATAAAATCAAGTATGTCGGCTATTTTTACCCAATTTAATACTTGCCATTACCAAGGGGAACTTGCTTATTAGGACATGTTTTAGTTCTAAATAAATTTTAGATGGTGTAGAAAATTTGGTCAAAGCTGCTTTGCAATCTAATCAAAACATTTACTTCAAGCTGGAAAGAGTTATGGTCTATCTCCTGGATCATGGGTCGGCCCATATGCTATGTGCTGGGCTTGGCAAATCCTTATACGCACAAATAGACAGCAAGCTGAAGTTGTAAATGTGAGCTAATGTTTTCCTATGGCTCTTTATGTGGTTTTGGGTCATGAGGATGGTGAAAGAGGTGGAGCTCCAGCTGTTTGCATTAATGTTGCCGCTTAGCTCTGCTATGCTTTCAGCAAAGGTCAATCAGAATGGTCACATATTCTTTTGTTACTTCCTTTGGTTCTTGGCCTCGACAAATATAATCCAAGGTAATCATCAAGCTGCTAATTCTCATGCTTTGTGGACTTCATATGGATCCATCTTTGGTTAATACTAATTTGAGATTTATCCTAAGTTTTCTATGCCTGTGCTTTAAACATATTGGATATTGTTATTGGGACCTACGGCGTACTTAGTCCACATTCTATTGTTTTCTGAACATAAGAGAAGATACATTGTGTTATTATATTCTGTTTTGGTTGGTATCCATAGCTATCTTTATCAACTACTTTTGTAAGTATGGGCATCTCGATCAGGCAATTGATGTGCTGGAGAAAATGGTCAGAGAGAAATGTTCACCTGATATAGTGACGTACAACACGCTCCTGACTCGTGAGTGCCATCTATAAAAAAGGTATGGTTGAAGAAGCTATTGGGATAGCACATTGCATTAGAGAAAATGGATGTCAGCTGGTTCGTATAACATACAATACCCTGATTATCGGCCTGATTGATGCTTTAGCAAAGAAGGCACAGATCAAGAAAGCATTGACCCTGTTTGATGAGATGATTAGTGATGGGATCAGTCCTGATGACATAACATACAGTTCACTTGTTATGGGATTCTGTAAGAAAACCATGGCCGAAGAGGCCCTAGAGTTTTTTTTTTTTATCAGATGCTTGGCTAAACTCTAAAGCAACTACTTTTGTCATGGTGATCCAGGCATTATGTAGAGAGATGGTACACCAGAAGCTACAGCTAAAATACTGCAAATAATGGTATCAAAGAATATATTACCACCAGGAGTGCTTATCTATATATAGTCACAAGTGTTGCCAAACCAGGCAGAATTGAAGAGGCTCAAAGGCTGCACCAGAAATTAGTCGAGTGTAAGGTCCTTAAAGAAGATCCTCATGTTGCTTTAGGCACCTAGTCACTGGAGCTTAGTATTCTCCAAGATACTTGGTCATGAAACATGCAAGTCAATTAATTCAACAGATAAATTTTGGAAATATTTTTGTAGTGTCTTCACAAAAGTACAATTGAAACAAATGACAAAGGTACAATTGAAACAAATCCTCTATTTTATTTTTGGTTATTTATGTTGCAAATTTTACGGGTGCAGTTCCAAGTGTGAGATTGCTGGGGCTTTTATTGTTTTCGGTCAATTGCAGATGAATTTAAACTCCACCTTTAAAATTACTGTGTACTTAGATTTTAATATATCAGTGCTATTTTAAAATTTTTAGTGGTTCAAATAAACATATTCACATCCATTTTCTATACCAGAGTACATCTCATTATGTTGTTCAATATTAAAACTCTGGGAATCATATGTAGATGACAATGTAGGACTCAGTAGTTTGTGTAGGCAGTGCTATTTGCAAGCATATTATACGCTTGTACATTTTTTAACTGCCTTAAATGTTCAGAGTTGCTAGGACTTTGATTATTCAGTTTATTCATGCTAGTCTACATTCTTACTATATTAACTGTTTAAATCGATTCCAATGAGAATACATTATGTTCATTGAAGTAAATTGTTTCTTTGCGCACCAACAAAGCTCCATTTCCCTCTGCATTTGAGTTTCCTGTGACTATGATTATGTAAAACATATTTTAAGAATTGATTCTATTCCGCAATTCATAACTATGAATGTCGGAAATCTTTGTGTCCTATTCATCTCAAAGTAGCAAGTGAAACCAGATTGTTGATTGGCTAATGATAGAATAGGGCATAAAAATACATGGACACATACTGATTGTACGTCCCTTTTTTTAGCTTAGCACAGTTTTCATCATGCTATTCGTTATTAGTTACCATATAAGCTTGCTTATCTGTAATGCCATTCACTTTGTGCATTGTGACATATAGTGATTATACCTTTGGTTTCATTCATTTTTCTGTCATTTCTTTGTCAATGGAATGTTAATTGCCTATTTAGTATTTTGTGTGGGAGCTTTTTACTCTTCTTTGCTAAGCATGGGCCGCTAATTTTCTTTCCATTGTTTGCACATTGCAAGATGATTTTTACATGTTCGATGCCTGTAATTGAGCTTTTTACTCTCCTTTTGAAAAGCATGGACTTCGTTTAGTTAGGTGTTCTTTCCATTCTTTGCACATTGCAAAATTGTTTTTGCCTGTGCAATAACTGTAATGGAAGGAAGGAATTTACCAATTTACCACACATGGTGCTTTACTTTTTACTGTAATGTTTTGCGTTTTCATGTTTGTCAGCGATGTAGTTTTGACCAGTCTCTTCTGTCTACCGATGTTTTGGTCAAAATATAGTTTGTGTAATAGTCATTATCTATTGCATATTTCTGCTCAAGGTGTGTAGAGCAGATGCAGCTCATGCTTTCGCTCATATTCTTCGGCCATTGCTTCTTGTAGGCCTGCTTCAGATCCATTGCAAGGAGGGCCAATATTGTTGTTAGTTGCCGTCATTATATATTGGGATTTTTTATGTATCGGTTTTCATTTAATTGAGGTTTTTCATATGCATAAACAGCATTCAATAGTATTAGGCCATGCTTTTATGTAATATGACAATGCAACTATATTGTTTTGCCTATTGTATCCACATTGTTGTCTTCAGAAATTGTTCTGTTTTACAGAATGCGGTGTATCCTCCTTTCGAACAAACTGTATAGTCTGCTTTCCATTTTCAGTTTATTTGCAGTTTAAGCCCATGATGATATCGTCGTCTATGCCCTATTGGGGCTGCTCAAGGCCATTTAGTGTGCATGTCTACTGTGATTTCATGTGCTTTATCCATTAGCAAATGCAGTGGACATGCCCGGTGATCACTCGCCAGTGTTATTCATTGCTCCTGCTTAAATATGTATATGGATAGTTGCACCATGTCATGCACCATTGAAAACTGGTCCTTCCATATATATTAGCTTGACTAATGTACAGACGGGTTAGCTAACGTCCGAAGCGCGTGAATCCTGCTGGTTGGACTATATATGCCCAAAAGTTCAGAGCCCCTTGGTTACATACCACAAAGTTAGTTGTGTTAGACAATATATATTCCTTAAATTTATTTGACAACCGGATAATATGTCCATTTCAAATATTTTAGTGGATGGTTTTAGACATGTGTAAGAACCGTTTTACACCTCCCACTAGTTTATTAATCAATGAAGCGAAATGCAACAACTAGGAAACCTCCACGATAAATAAATTACTATTTTGTCGGTCAACATGTTTTATTTTGTGGTTTCCAGATAATGTATTTTGTGATTTACTAATTAAATCCACTAAATGAGTTGTTTTGCCAATCAAAATGCGAGTTACAATTTTTGAAGTGCATCATCCACCATTACAAGCCCATAACAGTAAACTATTATATTGTTGAAAAGACTAACTCAAGATATAGACCCTCTTTAATTTTTTGGTTTAATTTTAATTTTTGTTGGGTTTTTATTTTTTTATTTTAATACAGACCATTCATTATAACTTTTTGAAATATTTTTTTGAAACTTTGTAGGTTTTTTTATTAAAGATCTTAAAAAAATTAATAATTTATTTAGTTTTTTTATATTTTTTAAAGGTGGTCAAATTTTTATACTAATATTAAAACTAAATAAGAAATCAAAAAGATATACTAAGGTCTCCCAACTTTGAAGCATATTAGGCCTAGTTCTTTTCGGCTTAACAGCTTAACGGCTTATCGACGTTTTGAAAACACATATGTTTTGAGTTTTTTGAGTTCTTTTTCGCTGTTTTGAAGGTGGATTCCAATGCTTTAAAAAGCAAGTCAAACAAAATGTATCCGAATCTCGCGACTATCTCGAGAAGCTCTCGAAGTTCAGTCATTTCAGCTGTTCAGCTGCTTAGATCAGCTCAAAAGAACAGGGCCTATATCGGCCTGATTATTTCAGCAAAGTTATAGCGCTCCGTAGAATCGTAGGCAATCACTAATTCCCTACTCACTAGACGACCACAGCGAGCACAGAAGATCCTGCATGCAGTGGGGGCAGGACAAGAGACACATTCACACCCAGCAACTAGACAAAGCGGCACCCAAATTACTAAGAAAGATGCCCCTTTGACTTTGCCCAACACCTCCAACCCAATTGATTGATCACGTACCCCACTTGACAAGGCCGCCACAGAAAAAGGAGAAAAAAAAAAAAGAAAAAAAGATTGAGCAAAGCAAAATCAAACGCGGCTCCCTCCTCCTCATCTCATCTCGACTCGACGACTCCCTAGCCCGAGTCCAAGTCCAAGAGCGCATACCAACCGAAGCGAGCGGCGAGCACGGGACAAGGCGCAAGATGCCACTGCCACCGGGCCCCACATCACATGCCGGAGCGGAGCGGGGAGGAGAGACCAGATCAGATGGAACTCTGCTTACGCTGATGCTACGGATCTTTATTCAACGTAGTTTGGAGTACCGAAAATTTCACTGTGAAACGAGCTCTCTTTTCTACACGGGAATCAAGGAAAAAAAATCGGGCCGCATCGGTTTGGTCGAATCTAACCTTGGTCCGCGTGTGGACGCAGCCCACCGGAAGAGAAAAGAAAAGCCAAAAAAAAAAGAAAGCCAGGCTGACACGAGTCAACGACGACAGCGAGGGCGCCGGGCCCACCCGCCGGGTTGCTTGACCGCGTCACGCACAAGTCCCCGTCACTGCGGGCCCACCTGGGACCAAATTCAACCGATGGGCCCCACCCTCTTTTGACTCCCCGGACGCCAAACCGCCAAGAGTTGAATCCAACTCTGGCTGGCCACGATCAAACGGTCAAGATCCGCACCACTTTGCGCGTCTTTTTATTTTCACCTTTTTTTTTTCTCTGTCTTCCTCAGTGGCTCGGGCTCGGATCACAGACTCATGAAAATGAAAGCCTTTTCCTAATTTTTCTTTTACACAGAGTGATTGACTCTACTGCTTGCTACAAATTTCATTTTCCCAAGGAAAAAAAAGAAAATAAAAGTCTAAGTAATGGTGGTTCATGAGGACAAGCTAATCTTTAATGAACAGGTGGGGCGGCCGCGGCTTCAGAGCTTCATCGGCAGCTCCGGGAGCATCGCCGCCGCCGTCGCCGGCGCCGGCGCCGGCGCCGGCGGTTCCTGGCCGGCGTTGTGGCGGTGGTCGCCCTCGTAGGTGACGATGAGCATGGATGGGTCGTTGGGGTCGCGCTCCACATGCTTCCGCGCCGGGCACCCGCGCAGCGTGCTGCACTTATAGTAGCCCCTGCATGCGTCCGGGAGAGAAGCAATCGGTTAGTTCGACTCATTTCTCGGTGGTGAATCGGATGGCTCGCCGGAGCCGGAGGGGATGGTGATGGGTGGGGGTTAGTGGGAACGCACCGTGGGTAGGGGGAGCCCTTGATGGGCTTCTGGCCGTACTTGCGCCAGGAGAACTCGTCGGAGGGGATGTCCGCCACCTTCGGGCTGATCGCCGGCACGCGGATTGTGCGCTTCACCCTGTTCTTCCTGCAGATTCCGACCCATTCGCCGCTCAGCAAGGAGGATTCTCACCGGAGATGCGAGAGAGAGAGAGAGAGAGAGAGAGAGAGAGAGAGTCAATTCATGGCGAGGGTTTGATTGGCCTTACCGGCGCTTGGAGCAGTGGCAGCGGCCACCGGTGGCGCCGTACTTGCCGCCGGCGACGTTCTCGGAGTGCGCGTGGTCGTGGCACTTCCTCTTGTGGCCGGCGCCAGCGGCGGAGGCCAGCGGTGGCTTCCCGCAGCTGGCCGCCGCCGCCGGCGGCGGCAACATCAGCGATGACGCGCCCCCGCGCCCGTTCGACACGCTGCCATCGCCGGTCACAGACGAGAGGAACGAGGAGCTCGCGCCAGAGAGGCCCGACACGCTGAACCCGGAGTCCTTCCCCGGGTACCCCGACGCCGCCTTGGTGAAGTCCAGCGTCATGGACCTCGCCGGCGCCGGCTCCGACGCAGCGGGCCCCTGCGACTGCGCCACCACTGGCCCGCGCCGGAACCTGGCGTGGCCGGTGCGGTTGAGCATAGAAATCACCTTCTTGAACTTGGAGACCGTCATGTCAGTGATCTCCCGGCAGTCCACCTGCTGCCTCTGCGCAGACGCCTCCGCCGCAGCCGCCGCCGAAAACGACGACGACGACGACGCCCCAGCCGGCGAGCTCTCGCCGGTGCCCGTGCGGGACAGCTGCAAAATGAGGTGCTCCATCCCGCGAAGCCCAGCCGCCGCCGCCTCCTGGATGGCCACCTGCTCGTCGACGCGCCCGTACCCTCCCATCAGATCGAGGGTCATCATCTCCGCCGCCGCCCAACAATCGCCCGCCCGCTCGCCGCCGGATCGGTGGTCGCCGGAGAAGAGAAAAGATTGGGGGAGAAGAGAAGAAATGAGAGGCAGGGGAATGGGGTGGGCTTATAAAACGACGCGAGGGGGCGACTGGAAGCACCCGGTTGCGGTCAGAGGGTGGACCGGTTCGGGTCAAAGCGAGGGCTCCATCCGACGGCTGAGATCGGGTGCTGACTTGACCGGGGAGCCGGGTTGAGGGCGTTAGCCGGTGGTGGGGCTCTCGCCGTTGGATGGGACGGACGGACAGGATTGGATTGGATGGGGAAGTTGACCCCGGAACAGCGGTCACGAGGTGGGCAGCTAATGGGAGCGCGACGCGTGGTGGGGTCACGGGACTAGTTAGTTCCAAGTTCCAACCACAAGGGCAACGACCTTCCGCGCTATACACCTCCTGTCTCTGGGTTTCGCTAATGTATGAGTAGCTCGATGTATTCTCAGTTCACTGATATTTTTCTGCCCTCTCTGTTAATGATTTGCAAAATACAGTAATGTCAAACTGATAATTTGCCGTAGCAAACGATGGGCAAATCGATGTGTGAATTCATGTGACTCTAGAATACAAGTGTTATTGCTTATTGTTGTATTTGCAATGTAAGGTGCTTGCTTTGTGATTAAGCAGAGATGGGATTGTCACATAGCTAAAGCCTTATTTCTAGCAGTTGTATCGGCCTTTCAACTGTCCCAACTTGACGAGCAAGGTCAAAGTACCCATGCAGAAGTTTTCCTCCAAGGAAAGAAGTTCATATTGATGCGCGCACGCACACACACATATGTTACAATGACCTTGTTAGCACTGACTAAGCACTAGAAGCAAAGTTAAGCACTTTTCACGTAAGCATGTGTGTTGTGTGAACACATATTTTTTACAATAAATATTACGGGCAAAAACGGATTAGATGATATAGGAATAAGTCCATTTTAGATACCACAATTATCGCGAAAGACCGAAAACCCCCTAAACTATGATTTGAAGCAAAACCACCACTACATAGCGCCACGTCAGCAAAACACCTAACAAAACCAGGTTGTGATGGGTTTTGAGCCGGTATTGAAAGTTCAGGTATGTAAAACAGACCAAATCAAAGTTTAGAGTTTTTTCGGACTTTCGTGATATATAGTTGATGTAGCTATAATGGACTTTTTTCAATAATATATGTTGAGTGGAGTAGATTCTTCCCCTATTTACCAACAAGAAATGGGAGAGTCGCCGAGATATGACCAAAGGTTTTGTCGCAAGCCAGCGAATCCACATCTATATTTTTATTTATTGGAACCCCTATGTTGATACGGATACGAGTCGAGAGGTATTCGTCGAATATTATCAATTTGTGAGTATATGCTATTCGAATATTGCCCGAATATGGATATGGAATGGGTTTGGCTTACCCATTTCATCTCATTTGAATCGTGGGTTTGCTTTGACACTAGCTTGGCCATGCTGTTACGCGTGGGGGCTTGCCAACTTCTACATGTGACTTATTTAGGCTTAGTTGTTGCTTTGTCAAACTAGCTGCTAATTGTGTATTTTTGCCATTCTGAAGAAGAAAAAATAAAATAAATATATTGTATGTGTTATACAAGATTAGTAATATTTTTGTCATTGCACAGAAATTAATAAAATAAAATAAACCCAATTTTGTATTCGCATTTAACCTATATCCATATTTTTACAATAATGCCTGAGTTCTACGCTATTCGTATTCCAATCACAATATGATATAAAATGGGAAACTCTTGTCCGGTCCGTGTTCACCCTAGTAAGCATAAACATTATCAATTACTTTTGTCAAAAAGAAAAGATTTTTTCTGAATAATGACAACAACGTGAATGGCTGTATTTCTCTCTCTCTCTCGTTTTGATTGTTTATGAATTCACATATTTGGTATGTCGTGTTGAGAGGGGAGTGAGAAAAGTCAATCTTGGGCTTTAATTTTTGTGAACGCGAACGTCGTGGCGTGGATTCATTAATTAAAACGAAATCTTGGCTTTGACTTTCATGCTTGATACGTCCTAGGGTTTTTTTCTGGACGCGAAAGGAAACCCTTTCTTCTTCTAGTAACCAACCACTGTTTTGATTGCTTTGAAGACTCGTGAGTCACGGGCTAGGTTGCAGGGAGAGCCATAAATTGGTGCTTTTGACTTTTCGCTTGATTTCGTACAGATTTGATTCGCTTAGGCTATCTCCAACTATGTTCCCTAAATTTCATCCCTTAGGCTATCTCCAACCATGTTCCCTAAATTTCATCCCCTATATCCTTATATACTGATCGTCTAAAAGATTCTCCCTATAATACATTCATCTCCAACCACATTTTCTAAATCTCATCCCCTATAGGTCAAAAACCCGTATTAGACACATAATTTTGAAACGGATTTTTTATATCCATATTTGTGGTAACCTTAAATGTATTATGCATATTTGAAAATTACTTAATTAATTGTTTAAGAGGACAAATGAGTGATAGAGGGAGGAGAGAGGTTCTCTATATATAAGGATCCTCTCTCCTCTCCCTTATTTTAGGGGATGCTTTAGGGGACTCGGTTGAAGCATGTAGGGGGTGCTTCATCCTCTAAATATAGGGTAGGGATCCCTTTAGGGGATCCCATTGGAGATAGCCTTATATCTTTATATACAGGCCTCCTCTAAAAAGATTCCTCCTCTATAATACATTCATCTCCAACCACATTTTCTAAATTTCATTCCCTATAGGTCAAAAACCCGTATTAGACGCATAATTTTGAAACGGATTTTTTATATCCATATTTGTGGTAACCTTAAATGTATTATGCATATTTGAAAATTACTTAATTGATTGTTTAAGCGGACAAATGAGTGATAGGGGGAGGAGAGAGGTTCCCCATGTATAAGGATCCTCTCTCCTCTCCCTTACTTTAGGAGATGCTTTAGGGAACATGGTTGGAGCATGTAGGAAATGCTTCATCCTTTAAATATAGGATAGGGAACCCTTTAGAGCCTCCCCTTAGAGATAGCCTTAGTTAGAAAAATTTGCAAATCGCGAGTGTTGGTAAAAAAAATATATATTTTGAACACACTCTAAAAGCGTGCTCTATTTTTTAGAAAATATATGACACAAAGCCGAGCGACAATCGCTTATATGCCTCGCAGTTGGGTAGTGTTAGCATTTTAATCGCCACAGAAGATTTAGATGATACCGAAGGTACTGTATTTGATAACACTTTGATACGATTGCCTACATCTATGAGACTATGATTATAAGTGCTCCTCCCTAATCAGTACAAGTACACCGCATCACCCGGGTCACTATCACAAACCGTTCGCTGACCACTGCGCGTCATGCGCTACAACTAGTTCATCATGATCGGTTACACTAGAAACAAATCCCTATTTATAGAACAAGATACAAGTCCGACAACAACTCTAAAAAACTACACCTTGACGAATATGACTTCATCACCTTATTCTTAATATTATCCCGTGTGAACATCGTATACTCGGACTCTAGTTAATACTTTGCAGCTTATGTTGAGCCGTTCGACGAGTCTGACTTAGCCTTAGACTTACCACCATTTGGAACGAATACCGCTATCCCCGCAACACCTTCTCGTGTGCCTCCATCTTCAACGGTACTCCATGCAACTAGAAGTAGCCTTCTGTTGGGGATTAAATTACGGCCCATTGCCATGGCCCACTCCCTGACGGCCCAATCAAACAGCCTAGCAGGGCCCAGCTCCCTGGAAGGTTCTATCTGGCCCATATGCATCCTGCCGAACAGCTTCCTGGCTGGCGTGGTGCGTAGTGGCCAAGGAATCGTGTTTGAGTCCGACTCGAAACGAGCTCTGACGGCCACTACGAAGACCGGACGTGGTTTCCGGATTGGAATAGGAGTCGTGATCCCCAAGATTAGGAGATTACCTTATCTACCGTAGGTTATATTTGGCATGTCTTGAGTTAATTTACGATCTCGTAGTTAGCTTGCCCGATATTCCTCGGTAGGTCGGTTTGTTCAAGACTATATAAACAGGGCCCTACGGCGTTTAGAGGATCCCCGGCATTGAGTTTTACATCTTAGCATCTAGCTTAGATCCTCGGACTTTAGATTTTCAGCATACTACTCGCCGAGACTGCCGATCTCGCCGAGTCCCCCTTGTAATTCTCTTTGATATAAAGAAAATTTGGACGAGGGCTATTATCTCCCGAGAGGCTGAACCGGATAAAACCCCTGTCTCCTGTTCGTTGCTGTTCGCATTGTTTGGCGTGTCTCCTATCTCAATCTTCAAGAACCTTAGCGACTTGAGATCGTTATCTCAACCGTCGACAGTTGGCGCCGTCCGTGGGGAGACGCAGATCGAGCATGTCGAACTCTATCAGCGATCAGGAGATTCTCCCTGAGGACTACGCCGTCCGTGGGGAGACGCAGATCGAGCATGTCGAACTCTATCAGCGACCAGGAGATTCTCCCTGAGGACTACGACTCAGAAGGGCGGGATGTCTCTTCCCTGCCGGATCGGATCGATCCTTCGATCTTGATCGCCTTCAGATCTGGTCCCTCGACTAGATCAACCGTCTTCGGGCGCTCTTCGCCCGTAGCGTCGTCCCCGCGATGAGCTCCGTGCTCGGGATGGATCAAAACTCTTCCGGATCCCGGCCGTTTCGCTGGCGGTGGATGACGGAGAAAGTCGACCAAAGACTTGGAACATCGACCCGACCGTAAGTTCCTCGTGTAGGTCTTCGTCTCCTAGCTTCGCTTTTTCTCAAACTTGGCGCCTTAGTTCGTCCAAGTCTCTCGCCGCCATGTAAAGTTCAACCCATTGAGCGGTGAATGTTCGCGGCCCCTGCGCCCTTCTCACCACTTGTCTTCTCGGACTACTCTTTCTCTCTGGTAACACTTGATGGTTGCCGGTCTTTCGAACTCTTGTCTCCGCAATCTTAAGGGTTTTCCTGCCAGTATCTGGTTTCAACATGTTCCTAAACTCGAGTTGCGTAACACGGCATCCGACCTCGCGGCTAAGCTCGCTCGTAAGCCCTCCATGGCAGAGGCACTTACCGCTCACGGCACAACCACTTGGCAAAGCTCGCTCTCGTAAGCCCTCCATGGCGAGGCACTTTCCTTGTTCGGTTACCTTGGAATCGCCTAACTTACGTTAACGGCGTTCACGAGCAAGTCGATCAGATACGGTGTCGCTCTATCTCTACGCGACGTGCTTGAAGTCGCAAGCTCGGTCTTCATGCATCGTCCGCATCAGGGGCTAGGCGTCGCTCTTTCTCTTGTGCACTGTTCGAGTTCGCAAACTCAGTCCTCGGCGGTACTGCACAACGGGCTGGGAGTTAGGCTAAGCGTTCTACCGCTTTTTCTTAAAACTTTCGCGTATTTATTCGCCTTGCTCTTGGTTTCTGTTCGTCCTTGTCTTTTGTTGCTCTTTTTTGCGAGGAAAAAGTTGCTCGAAAGCTGCTCGTTCAGACTCTCGCTCGATTCAAGCGCTTTCGGCGGTCTTGAGTCTCCGCCGCTCCTCGAGGATCGCCTCTCTCGATCGGTTGGGACTTGAACTGAATTTCGCAACCCCGATGCGTTTTCAGTTTTCAGTTCCTTTCCTTAGCGCTGGTTTTCAAAAACCTCGTTGGTCTTCGCCCCGTGGCGCCTCGCGGCGTCGAGCATGTCTTTTATCTGGCGGCGATCATGCGGCTCCGGTTAACAAGCGGTGCACCACCCACGGAGTTACGCCCACCGTAGCCGATTCTCATCGCGAACGGCACTCTGGCGCTGGTTCCGCACCGCCGAGGCGACACTGTATTGCACGGGTCCATGCCCAGATAAGATTTCACCTTGCACGTTTTGCCTGCGGCTAAGGTCCCGATCGCCTTCCTTGGTTAGCGGTCTTAGCCACAGCGGGGCTGCACTTGCCCGCACACGTCTTTTTTATCCATGCTACATCCTTTCTGGCATAGTAATCCGGAGCAATGCACCACCAACAGAGTCTTGCCCATCGTAAGCCGATTCTCATCGCAACGGGCACTCCTTGCGTCGGTTCCGCATTCGCCGAGGTGACACTAACGCTATCGGGGGACATACCCGGAAAAAATTATGTCTTGTGCGGGTAGGTCGTCTTTTGCGTGTTTTCTAAAACTCGCTTTGCTCTTCTTAGAGCCTTTTCTTGCTCTCCTTTTTCCCCTTGCTGGCTCGTTTCTTGTTTGTCTTTTGTAGGAAATACAGGAACGGGGAACATCAGACTCCGGTGATGGTCGTGGCGAGGTTCCAGGCTTCCCCACCAAAACCGATGTCTGCATCCCTCTCTTCCCGGGTTTGCTCCGTGCATGCCTAGGAATTGACTCACTTCACCCGCGTATGATGTCTTGCCTTTGCCCAGCACTGACCTTCACAGTTCGGCTAAGTCAAGGTAGTGCGCCACCAACGGAGTCCTGCCCACCGAAAGCCGATTCTCATTGCAACGGGCAAGCCCACTGTAAGCCGATTCTCATCGCAACGGGCACTCCAAGCGTCGGTTCTGCACTTGTCAAGACAACGCCTACGCTGTCACAAGGAATACGTCATGGGTAAAGCGTTGATTTCACACGTTCTCTTGCGGCTCTGACTGCATCGGGTTGTGATTCACCTCGCATCGGGCAGCTCTTCGCCCGGGCCAGATATCGTCCCCGCGACGAGCTCCGTGCTCGGGGTGGATCGCCTCGACCGGCGACTCTTCGCCGGGCGCTGGCTCCTACCGCATGCGTTTTCACTGGTCGCACTACGGTCCGTTAACGAGCTTCGTGCTCGGAGACTAGATCTCTTTACCTAGTTCCTTCGACGAGCTCTACGCTCTGGAACTGAGTCACCTTTCCCACTCGTATGCATTGTCTGCTCCTGGCACACGATTTACGTCTGGGGGCACATCACCTTCGCTCCTGAGCATAACGTTTGCTCGAGAGGTGGTTCCCCTACCTTTTCCTAGGCATCTGAATGCCTAGATGCAGCAGCACGAGTCCGTCTCGCGACTTGCTATGTTCATTCTCCCGGAAGATCTGATCTTACCGGATGCGGTGGTACGCTCTTCACTACCAAGAATCCAATCCCTCCTTGATGACGTTCAGCCTCAAGGAGATGATTCACCTCACTTCTTTCGATTTCTGTATCGAGGGCTGGGTACTCTGCTCGGACAGATGTCGTTCCCTGTTCGACGCAACAGAGTTGCTCGGCGCCGGGCGGGTTTGTTCGGTCCCGAACAAGTCTTGTTCGGTTGAACCATAATCATTCGATGCTTTGTTGCATGTCTTTGCGGCGGGAAAAATACCCTCTTCGTGACCTAGAGTCTCAAGAGGAAGACCCCACTCTAGTGAGTCCTTCCACTTGAGTCTCGGGGGCTAGCTGTCGGGGATTAAATTACGGCCCATTGCCATGGCCCACTCCCTGACGGCCCAATCAAACGACCTAGCAGGCCCGGCTCCTGGAAGGTTCTATCCGCCCATATGCATCTCGCCAACAGCTTCTGGTGGCGTGGTGCGTAGTGGCCAAGGAATCGTGTTTGAGTCCGACTCGAACAGAGCTCTGCACGGCTACGAGAAGACCCGGACGTGGCTTCCCGGATTGGAATAGGAGTCGTGATCCCCAAGATTAGGAGATTACCTTATCTACCGTAGGTTATATTTGGCATGTACTGAGTTCGTTACGATCTCGTAGTTAGCCCGGCCCGATATTCCTCGGTAGGTCGGTTTGTTCCGCACTATATAAACAGGGCCCCTACGGCGTTTAGAGGATCCCTGGCATTGAGTTTTACATCTTAGCATCTAGCTTAGATCCCTGGACTTTAGATTTTCGCATACTACTCGCCGAGACCTGCTGATCTCGCCGAGTCCCCCCTTGTAATTCTCTTTGATATAAAGAAAGGCTGGACGTAGGGCTATTATCTCTCCCGAGAGGCCTGAACCAGGATAAAAACCCCTGTCTTCCTGTTCGTTGCTGTTCGCATTGTTTGGCGTGTCTCCTATCTCAATCTTCAAGAACCTTAGCGGCTTGAGATTGTTATCTCAACCGTCGACACCTTCCCTCCGGCCTGTATAGATGAGATCCCTCTTTACAATCATTGCAGTCTCACTGCCTTTCACAATCCTCATGATCCTTATATCTTTATCAACAGGAACACCATCCCCCGTCTTATATAAGGTATAAGGTCCTAAGCGAGATCAGGTTTGTCTTCAGCTTCGGCACATACTTCACATCTTGAAGTATTTGTTCACTTCCATCACACATCTTGATCTTAACATCTCCCATTACAGCAGCACGGTATGCCGCGTCATCTCCCAAGTAGACAGATGCAAAATCCTTGGCTGCTTATCACCCCCTCCGGTGTGTCACATGGTACGAATTACCAGAATCCAAAGTCCATGCCTTGGTTGACTACATATTTGATACTACGAACATCTCATCATTGCTATCGGAGTCACTTCGAGCTAATGCCATGTAAGTTGTTTTCTTCTTTGGACATTCTTTTTCTTATATGTTCATACTCCTCGTAACACTACACCTTTTTCTTCTTGCGTTTCTTCTCCTTTCCTTTCCTGTTTGGTTCACCCTCCATTGCATTGTCCTTCCTTCTTTGTTCTTGAGATATTAACGCCACAATAATATCCACGGTCGTGATGCTCTCCTTGCAGTATATCAAAGTCGTGGTGTATGCTCATAGGTAGGTAGCAATGAGCAAAGAAGAACTATGGCCTTGTCTTCATCCTTAATAGTCACATCCAGTTTTCCCAGATCTGCGACAAACTAATTAAAGACATTCATGTGCTCCACGAGATCACCCTCTCCTGCATCTTGAACCCATACATTTTCTGCTTCAGATACAACTTGTTGGTTAGAGTTTTGGACAATGATTGACTCTCCAACTTATCTCAAAAAAAATTTTTGTCTTCAAATCCATCACGTCGTACATGACTTGATCGTTCAAACATTGCCTAATAATTATGGTTGCATGTAGTTAGTTGCATCTCCTCCTAATCGTCATCCTCCATCTTCTCAAGCTTCTTTTTATTAAGAGTCTTGAAGATCCTCTGTTGCAACAAAAGGTTGTTGACTCATCTGCCACAAATTGAAGTTTTCAGAACTTCCAGAACCATTGAACTTCACCAAACTGAAACTGGAGCTAGTTGACGTCCAGCTAACCCAAGGCATGGAATTGACATGCCTGGCACTTTGTTACGGGATCCATGGAGTTGGCTAGCGTCGTAGGCTAGTATTAGCACATTCTAAACACCTTGCTCACAATGGTTTTGATGGACAAGTGTGCATCGCAGATGCCTTTGTGCGCCTCCCAAAGTAGGAAACATCCTTCCTCCTATTGGGCGCATTTGCACATGATTCCATTAATCCCCTTTCGATAGAGAGTACCATCGACTAGATGGTAGGGTCGGGAATGACAGATAAGCAGAGATCACTCGGCTTCTTCCTCTGGCAGTGTCCCATGTGCTAGATATTGGATGAATGCCATCATCCAATCCACGCTCTGCTCAAGGAAGGAGATGTTGCTGGACGTCTCTAGTGCCTCCTCTCTACAGGGTGTAGAGGGCTTAAGAGGTGCTCTACTAGCATCACCGTCAGTGTAGGTTCTTGTGAGGAGCAAAGCTTCGCGAGTTTATTGGCCAGGGTATTATCCTGTCTGGGAACATAGCAAAAATTGAGGTACGTGAAGTGCTTCTCTTGTTTCCTCACTTCAACAAGGTATTGCATCATTGAGCAACTGAAACACTGATACTCCTTACCTAGCTGAAGACCATGAATCCCCTTTCTCTGTTAACTGTTTTTATTCCGACGAAAAAACATGCTCCGATGCTTGCCAAGAGCCCTTCATTCTCTGCCGCGTTGTTTGTCGCTAGATGGAGTTGGACGATGTGTTGGAGTTGGACGATGCCAGGAGGCAATCATTCCTAGAGAATTTGATGGGTTGGTTAGTGTAAGATCAAGCTTTCCATGGGCTTAATGTTTTGGTAATTGATGCCAACTGGGCCTCGACGGATCGCATCAAGGCTAAGGATGTTATTTGCTAGTTCTTCTATTTTCCTTGTGTGCAGAAATCGCTTCGGCCCATCCGGCCCATTGATGTCTGCAAGCTCATCTCTCTGGTTGTAGGTCCCACTGAGCACAAGTTCCAGTTCATCTGAGTGAGTTCGAGCGGGTTCTAGAGATGCCAGGTGTCCAGGGTTCGAGAGAGTTTCTGAGTGGGATAGCTGTTCAAGATTCGAGTCACTTAGCGCCTAAGTCTTCGAAAGTGCCAGGAAGTCTCCGGAAGCCACTTTCCAGCTGTCCAAGGGTATCTTAGCGCCTAAGTCACCTGGGTTCCCGCCTAAGTCATCCAAGTGTTCCTGCCGAGTCCACAAAGCGACAAAATCCAAAAACCGAAACCCTAGACGAAGACAAGAGAGAGAGAGGTGTCCGAGGGTGCCGGAGAGTGGTTTCTATAGAATTTATGGTTTATCCATTTAGAAATAGGTGGTGAAACTTGGTTAGTTGGATAGCCCTTTCTCTTAGCTTTCCGGAATGCCCAAGATCATAAAAAACGGAGTTCGGGAGCAAAAGTTATGAATTTTTTAGTATTTGGCCAGAGGGCGTGCTGGAGCTTGTCGGACGGAGTCCGATAAGCCGTCGGACGGCGTCCGACAGAGCACATTTTTTCTTGTCGGACGGAGTCCGATAAGCCGTCGGACGGCGTCCGACAGAGCACAATTTTGCCCGAAAAATCTTGTCGGACGGAGTCCGATAAGCCGTCAGACGGCGTCCGACAGAGCACAGTTTGGCCTCAAAAATCTTGTCGGACGGAGTCCGATAAGCCGTCACAATTTTGGCCTAAAACCCTGGTCGGACGGCGTCCGACAGAGTACGAATTTGGGGACAAAATCTGGTCGGATGGAGTCCGATAATTCTCCGGACGGCGTCCGATGGATTGATTCGAAACTCGGGAAAAATGAATCTGAGCCGTCCATTGTTAGGGTTTCGCCTTGTGCCTATAAATAGGGGCTTGGAGCACGGGAGAAACCTAAGAGAGTCTAATCTAGCAGCCACCCCTTGCCCTAGCCACCAAGAGAGCTCCTCCCATGGTTCCCATCTCCACCTAGGGTTCCATGTGCTTGAGAGATTGAGAGGGAGAAGAAGAGAGGAAGAGGAAGAAGAAGGTGCCCCCTACCTCCTCTCATCCATCCCCAAGGTTTGCCCCTTGTTCCATGGTGTTCTTGCCCTAGTTTCCATGGTGGGAGAGAAGGGGTAGTGGTGAGAGACGGTCTCCGATCTTGTGCTCTTGGGACTTCGCCGCCAGAGAGATCGTCGCCACGCCACGAGCTTCATCAACCGAACGACTACATCAACCGTGCCACAAACCCACCATCCGTTGGTGGTCACCGCCTTGTGTGGGGTGCATCCTCTCCATCCGTTGAGTCACAAGTTCGCTGTGTGTCATGGCCACCTCCGTGTGTCGGTGGTGCCAAGGTGTCCGTGTGTCGGAGCCAAATCCTCCATGTGTTGGGGTACCTCATGTGTTGAGGTGAAATCCACCGTGTGTCGGTGGTCGGGTGCCGTGTGTCGGTGCGGTGGGGTGTGAGCTCTCGCGTGTGAGAGAACTCGCGCCGTGTGAAGGTTTGGAGCTCGCCTACCATGTGTTAGTGAAGATCTACCACGAGTGGATTGAGGGCTAGGAACGAAAGGGTTCCGACTTCTCTGTGTGAGAAGTTTCCTCAACGGAGACGTAGGTGTTCATGTGTTGAGCACCGAACTTCGGGAAACAACTCGGTTTGCGCCTTCTTGTCTCATTCATTTACTTCCGCACATTAACTTGATCGTTTGCATGTGAGTGCCATCGAGCCTCCTAGTAGTCGCTTGTGTCTCATTGTGATCGCTTCCGCAACTAGACTCTAAATCCATCGATAGCTTGGGTTCCTAATTTGACTAATTAAGCAAGCGAATTGAGTGAAATAAAACTTGAAAAGAGCCGATTCACCCCCCTCTCGGCCTAGGATCCTTACAGTTAGCCCATTTGGGTGGCTCGAAGGTGGACTTCACCTTGTCAATCAAGAAGACCTCCCACGTGACGACCTCAAGCTGGCACCGAGAGGTGTAGGAAGATGATCCGTCAAAAATCATGTTAATATGTTGTTCGGCCTCTTAAAAGGCCCCATCACCATCGTCGTAGGTGGGCCGATGTACAGCCTCCCTGAGGGGACCATTGCTCGTCACGGTGGTCATTGGCCCTCTTGCACTGTAAGAATCCTCCAGCTTTGCGAACCATATGCAGCAATTGCAGAGGCCGTGATCGTGCTTCTAGTGGTGGACATATGTAGTTTCTCATCGGGACTTGTTGGCGAGCCAGGGGCGACTGCTGCTATCACCACCGCTGGTCGTTCGCGTGGCCACCCTGTGGGGGCTGAGGCCTCTTGGGTGCCTACTCGACCACCTGGGCAACCTCTTCTTCTACTATGGAGACATAGCTTGGGGCGTCCGCCTTTCACTTTTTCTATCCATTTTTGTCGACCGAGGCTAAGATCCTCTTACCTAGGGCTTTGCCCCCGCAATGGCAGGCATCTTGACTACTGCCCCATGCTTCTTCCAGCCGATGGCCTTATCGGCATTGCCTCCGCCGCGCTGAACAGGGCGCACGACAGTCTCTACCAGCTAAATCTAGAGGTCTTGAGCGAAACGGGTATTCCGTAAACCCTCCTAGAAGGCATCAATGATGGATTCATTGGAGATGTTCGGGATAGTGTTATGGACTTGGTTTAATGTCTAGACATAGTTTCGGAGTCTCTCCCCCTTGTCCTGGGTGACGAGCTTGAGGTCCTACGTTCTCCCCGGGATATGCGTAGCAACACTAAAAGTTGGTGCATAGGGTCTCACGTACGTAGCTGGTCCCAGCTGTGGAAGTAGCCTTCCTGTAGGTTGAATAGCTAGGTTCGAGCTAGCCCTTCCAGCACGACGGGGAAGTAATTGGCCATGACAGCTTTGTTGCCGCGATGGCCTGGACAACCATCATGTAGACGGTGAGAAATTCGTTCGAGTGCTGGGTCCCATCGAACTTCTCCATGTGCCCGAGTTTGAATTAACCTTGCGAGCCACGACGCTTCCCAAAGGGCTTGGGAGAACACCTGGCAATCACGCGTCACAGAATGGGCGCATGCATGTGTGCGCCGACCCGCGATAGTGCTGTGTTTGGACCCGCGACAGTGCTTCTGTGCTGGGTCTAGCGGGGCTGAACGGTAGGATGTGCCTGGGGCCAGCCCCCGAGCAGGCTTATTGCAGCAGCTCTAGTAATTAGGCTAGTGGCCCCCCCAAGGCAACACACCATGATCAATTTGCCAAAGGCCGAAAGCCCAATGAAGCCACGAACTGAAAGGTTTACGTCGCTGTACGCACTACGCCTGTACGAAATGTTGTAGTACAAAGCGGCGGCGCGCGGGCAGACGGAGAATCGCAGGGCCGGGGACTACGCCGGCGCAAGTGTGCTACACGGGCCATTTGACCTTTCTATCTCTGATATTTGCTAATTATTCTGTTTCTCAATAGGTGTAACACGAACTTAGTTAGTTTAATATACTTTTAAATTATATATTATATATTTACCAGATTGATTGAGTGGTGAATTTCTATACTCTACGATGTAGAGATTTCTTGTACCCTTAGAAAAATCGAAAGCATTGTAGGAGGCACATCTAATTCTGGACCACCTGGACATCAAAATCAGTTCGTTGCAACTTCTAATGTATGTCCTTCTGTTGCACAAAAGAAAACATGCAATAGTGTTGAATTTAGTCCAAATGGCATTGTTGCTGATCTGGGATTGAGTAAGCCAACAGAGGAATATGACTCTAAAATTAGAGATGATGTGAGAAGGGCTGTTATTAAATTTTATTTTGTTACTAAAATTTAATTAATGAAACTATTAGATGGCTGCTTGCTTGTGTTTGCAATTATTGTGCTATATGATGTGTTACGGCTATAGCATACTACTATTCCTTAAACCTTAGAGTTCACTCTCTCAGCCTCCCTTCTTTTGATTTTCTGGCTCCGCCACTGCTCCACGTCATGGACATGATCATAGCTTATTTTTGTTTTACAAACATGAAGTGGTTGGAGCTTAGCCTTCTGCATTCTCGACACGTTCACCATATGTTTAATGGATTACCTGTGAGAGGTTTGTAGCGTGAAGAAGTTGAAAAATTTTGTGGCTCCCATTCAATTTCCTTGATCACCGTACCTTGGTTCCACAATGGCAGAGACAAGGGTAGTTTAGTAATTTCACATGGTATTTTGGGGAATGAAAAATTATATAAAAAAAACTACTAGGAGTGGACAAAATGGCAAAAATGGGTGGGAAAATATTCGGTGTAAAAGATTTCTCAGTACATAAGTGTAAAAACTCATCATGACCTCTTATATCCAACCTGGACAATTCAGATGCATTGAGATATAACTCTCTCTTCCAATTATGCACTTGTGTGCAAAACCATGGTGATTGTTTCCCATGGTTACAAGTTTAAGCTAGACCATCGAGATGAGATCCAATGACTAAGATCAGTTTTTTGTATTTTTCTACTGAGAAATTTTTTGCACCAAATATTTTTCCAAAATGGGTAACGATATATTCTTTCGGTTATTAAAGTCTACCGTTTCAGCTCGACGATGGAAAGCAAAACACATGTTCTTTTGAATTTCCCCTTAATTTAATACATGGGATAAACTGTTGACCAGAATTTTTAGGTAGTGCCACAAACCAGGACTATTTCATCATGCAAATGAAACTTGATATACGACCAACCTGTCCAATAGAGTTTGTGGGTCACACCATAAATTGGCGGCAACGAATGCACACGATTGGTCCTACGATAAACCATACAATCATCCCTCAATTTTCCTCTCAAGAAGCCAAATATAAAATTCCATACTATACCACCTTAAAATCAATCCTTTGTTCACACTCAAAAAAAAAAAATCAATCCTTTGTTTGACCATAAAAATATATAAAAAAGATTAATTCGTATTCAACGTGGACGCGTAGGACAGGGATGTACAACCCTGAATAATCTATCCGCTTGAGTGTCGTGGGGGTTGGGGAATATTAATTGCGAAAGTCAAACATGCTAATTTTTCTCGAGGGAAAAAGGGTTGATTTTTTAATATATGAAGTGTACAGTGATATTGTGTAGATTCTCATTTACTTTTACTGTGCCCATACTGGCGCACATGCACAGATAAAAGTATGCGTTTTTTATTTTTGAACTGAATGGTTTTTTAATTTTTGTACTTTTTTGGGGAAAATATGTGACTATGTAATGGTGGGTAGGGTTAACGTAGCGCCCTGTGCAAATTGACCGTGAACAAGGGCTTCATGGTTGGATTTGAAAGAGCCGCATGCATTTCTGTCTGAAATTTATGGTTGTAGCTGTTTGAGTTTGCCATGTGGAATTTGGATCAAATGCCCCGATTTGTTTAAGCTACTTCTCGAAACCTAGTATTTGTACAAAACAGGTCTTGACTTTGGCCTGTAAAAATTGTTGTTTTCAAAACAGGTTTTTGAACTTCTTTTTAAAATAAAAAATAGTCTACCGTGTCCAGCTTGTCCTCTAGGGAGATCCACTTCTAAAAAATGAAGAAATTTTGTGCTTCAAATGGCACTGGTCGTCTGATCAAAAAAAAAAAAATGGCGCCAGTCGTATGTGTCATTTTATAGAAACGGAATCTATCCACATTTCCAAAATCGGTACAAGTTGTTTCTCATGTTCTGTTTTCTCCTGATGGTAGTCCAATAAGTACATCCCCCTTGTTTTCTAACATCATAAAACAAAGGTTATCTGAGCTGCTGTACTGAATTAATATTTCATAGAAGTGCCACTCATTTACAGTGCCTTTTTTTTGTTTGTTTCTTACATGCATCATGCTGATCCCGCTATTCCAATTTCCAAGTCAGGTAACTGAAATAGAATCAGTTTTACTGATGAATATTGGCTGAAGATACAGATGTTTCGAGTGCTATTCCTTTGTACTGAACTATGCAGTACATGTTTCAAATCACCTATACAAACTTAACTTCATCCCATGCAATTGCCACTTATTGACAATTTTAGACATTGATACACTGTTACATATCGATCAGAAAACATAAGTCGATTATTGATCATTTTCTAGCCAAACCGACTTTTAAGAGACATCAAGGCGGGCTGCAGAGGGTGCATATCAAGGGCTCCCAATCTCAGAAACGCAACGCCAAATCAGTCTCTACATGAACCTTCTAATATGTTCTACTTCAACCCATCTATCATCACCAGCTTGCACATTGCTGAACACCACATGGTAGCTGTCATGGACTGAAGAGGGATGCGGTTCAGCCATGAACATCGGATCGATCGGAAGAACGCAATCAGCAAGGAAAATCAGAGAAGCAGAGCACGAAGAGAAGAACAGAGAGGCGATCGGAAGGAGAAGGTAAGATTGATGGTTGTTAGAGAATCGTTATTACAGCCTGTCTGTGCCAGACGGTGAACAGGGTATATATACCCGAACTCTAGTCTCTGACTGAAGGTCCCACACACGCACAAGCGCTCAGCGCAACACGGCCACGCAGGGCTCACCCATCAGTCGTGACAGCTTCCCCCCCTTGAGACCCGGCATGACCCCATGCGGGTGCATCTGGAAACCTGTCTTTTAGAACATTATAGTTCTCCCAGGTAGTCGCCGTCGCCGGAAGTCCCGACCAACGCACCAGCACTTGAGTCAATACCGCATTGCCGCGCTTGACCATACGACGATCCACTATTTCTTTAGGTTCAGTATCATTGACATCCAGCTCCAACTGATGAGGCAGTTCGGTTGAGACAGGTCGGAAATCTGGAACGAACTGTTTCAACTGTGACACATGAAAAACAGGGTGAATGACACTGCCTTCCGGCAACTGCAGTTTATAAGCCACTTTACCAATGCGTTGAAGTATTGTATATGGTCCATAGAACTTATATGCGAGCTTCGGAGATGGACGCTGGACCACCGATTGCTGAACATAGGGCTGCAATTTCAGGAAAACAGAGTCTCCCACCTGAAATTCTCTGAAGCTACGGTGTTTGTCGGCCATATGTTTCATATACTGCTGTGCCTTTGCCAGCTGCTCCTGAAGGAACTTGTTACCCTGTTGTCGTTTCTCCACAAATTCCTGCACATCCGTATGGGTCTGTGCCTCGAGCTCAGGCACTAATCCCAACTTAGCGTCCACTCCATAAAGAGCCTTGAATGGTGTTGTTTGAGGTGATTGATGAAATGTGGTGTTATACCAAAACTCGGCCATAGGCAACCATGACAGCCACTTCTTTGGTGTGAGTTGAGATGCACACCTCAAATACAGCTCAATGCACTGATTTAATCGTTCAGTTTGACCATCTGTTTGGGGATGATAGGCACTACTCATTTGTAGTTTGACTCCCATGGATTTAAACAACGCCTTCCAAAATGTGCTGGTAAAAATCTTGTCCCTATCTGAAACAATGGAGTTAGGAATGCCATGCAGTTTGACAACGTGAGATACAAACATCTGTGCCACTTGAATTGCTGTGAAAGGATGTTTGAGGGGAATCAAATGGCAGAACTTAGTGAAGCGATCAACAACCACCATTATCACTGTAAAACCTTCGGCCATTGGTAATCCTTCAATAAAATCCATACTGATATCCTGCCAAGGACTATTAGGAATTGGTAAAGGGTTAAGGAGTCCTGGGTACTTAACCTGTTCATGCTTGGCTTGTTGACAAACAGCACACTGTCTGACAAATTCTTGGACGTCTTGTTTAAGTCCTTGCCAAGCAAACAACTTGTGGATGCGTTGATAAGTGGCTTGCATCCCAGAATGCCCTCCTATAGCACTATTATGAAGTGAATCCATAATTTTAGTGTGCAGGCCTAAATTGGATCCCACCCAGATTTTCCCCTTATACCTGATCAGTCCTCCATGCAATGTATATAATGGATCCACAGCTTGCCCAACTGCCAATTGAGCAAGTAAAACCTGAGCAAAAGGGTCTACCGCATAGGAGTTTAGTATCTCTTGTAACCATTGTGGTTGTCCTCCTGAAATGGCATGTAAAGAAACAGAGTGATCCACTCTAGACAATGCATCAGCCACTATGTTATCTTTCCCTTTCTTATATTGAATGGAGAACTGAAGACCCATCAGCTTGGTCATAGCTTTCTTTTGCAAATCAGAGGCTAACTCTCGATCATTAAGATGACACAAACTTTGATGATCTGTTCGAATGATAAAAGGACCTCTCATTAAATAAGATCTCCACTTTTCAATAGCCATCATCACTGCCAAGAAATCCTTTTCATAGATAGAAAGTTGCTGATTCTTTATGCCCAATGGTTTGCTATAAAATGCAACAGGATGACCCTCTTGGCTGAGGACTGCCCCTACACCAATACCACAAGCATCAGTCTCCAGGACAAACTGCTTACTGAAATCTGGTAAAGCAAGTACTGGTGTACTACTCATAGCCTTTTTCAACTGATCAAATGCCATTTGGGCCTCGGAAGACCAATGAAATGCATTCTTCTGTAACAACTTGTTCAATGGTTTTGCTATTATGCCATAGTTTCTCACAAACTTCCTATAATAACCTGTTAAACCCAAGAAGCCTTTTAGTTGAGTGACAGTCGTTGACACAGGCCATTGCAACATAGCTTGAGTTTTAGATTGATCAGTAGACACACCATTGGAAGATATAATATGGCCTAAATACTCTATAGTATCTGTGGCAAATGTGCATTTAGATGGTTTTAGAAAAAGTCTGTACTGCTGCAGTACCAAAAAGATCTCTCTGAGATGTGTTAGATGCTCAATCAGGCTCTTGCTATAGATGAGAATATCATCCATAAACACCAGAACAAACTTTCGAAGAAATGGTTCAAAAATTGAATTCATAAGGCATTGAAAAGTAGCTGGAGCATTTGTCAACCCAAAAGGCATTACTCTGAACTGATACAAGCCTTGATGTGTTTTAAATGCTGTTTTAGGCTCATCTGCTTCCACCAATCGGATTTGATGATAGCCCGATCTCAGATCTAATTTAGAGAATAACTGGGCTCCAGCCAATTCATCAAGTAGCTCATCAATGATTGGGAAATTTAGTCTTAATGGTGATGTCATTGAGCTTCCTATAGTCCACACAAAACCTCCATGAGCCATCCTTTTTCTTGACTAATAGCACTGGAGAAGCAAAAGGACTCAAACTCTGCACAATAGTTCCTTTGGACAGCATCTCCTTTACTTGCTTCTCTATTTCATCCTTTTGATGAGGAGAATACCTATATGGTCGAGAATTGACAGGTATAGCCTGTGGTATCAAGGAAATAGCATGATCATAAGTTCGATGAGGTGGCAGGTCTTGGGGATCTTGAAAAATATCCTTGAATTCATCAAGTAATTCCTGTAGGGCTAAGCTTGGATGTGACTGGTCAGGTTGTATGAAGTGTAACACAGGTTCCAGCACCACAGCTGCCCAAACTTCATTTCCTTTAAACCACTTAGTCAATGTATCCAAGTGAACTGCAGATAATGAGTCATCTGATTTGTTCTGCATACCCAGGAGCATAATTTCTTTCCCATTATACTGAAACTTGAGCCATTTCTCTTGCCAATGACATGTCATTTGGCCCATTTGCTCTAACCAATCCATGCCTAAAATAGCATCATAGCCACCCAAGTCTAGAACTCTCATATCATGCTGAAATGTGTGTCCTTGCACCCACCAAGTCAACTGAGGAACACAAGCAGAGCAGTGAAGCATGCCACCCCCAGCAACTTTCACTGCTACTTGCTGAATAGGAATAGTTGGGCAATGCAACAACTTAACCAAGTTGGTGTCAACAAATGAGTGAGAGCTTCCAGAATCAATGAGAATAACCATGGCTTTGTTACCTGTCAATGCTCTAATTCGAATAGTAGCATTGGAATGAGATCCTGCCATAGCTTGGATGGAAACATGCAGCTCCTCTTCCTGAAGCTCCTCAGCCACCACTGCATCCAAGACTTCATCAGGTAATAGCTCAACTGAGTGCATAGCTTTAATTTGGCCCCCTGCGACCTGTTGACATTGATGTTGTGGTGAATATGTCTCTCCACATTTAAAGCATAATCCCTGAGCCTTCCTATACTCTTTTAATTGTCTTGCTTTCCACAGGTCACCTTTATCCAAATTCTGTTTTACTACAGAATCAGATTTATAGGGAGGATAAACACTTCTGTTCAGCCCTTGTTTAGGAGGAATTCTCCTATTCCTCTCTATAATCTGTTCCTGTAATGTTGCTATATTCATTGCATGAGAAAGTGAACTTGGCATCTGCACTTCGACAGTTGCTCGTAATTCCTCTTTGAGTCCCAGCATAAACTGGTTGATCAGCACCATCTCACTGATTCCTTCCTCATACATGCGAATCTGATACACCAAACTTTCAAACTGGACCTTATAATCCTCCACATTACCCTGTTGTTTAAGTGTCAACAGCTCTCTTGTTCTGTCCCTATACGTGGTGCCTTCAAACTCAATTAGCACTTCTTGCTTAAACTGTGGCCATTGCCATCCTGTTGTATAAGAGCCCTGAGCTTCAAACCAATAAGCAGCTCTGTCTATCAAATGCACTACAGCAGCCGATACTTTGAAATTGTCAGGGATTTGGTATAGTGCAAAAAATCGTTCACACTTTTGCACCCAAATCCGGGCATCCTTACCATCAAACTTGGGAAAATCCATTTTGGGCATCCACGTCCTCTTCTGCTCATGATCCAACCCCTTATGTGGAATGCCTCCACCAGAATCTAAGTCCTCAATGGCCTCCAAATTGCTCCTCCGAGCAGGAACGGTGTTGATCTGTACACCCCTTGCCCGAAAAAATCATCAATCGAACGAGCTAGTTCTCTCTGAATACCATTCTGCTTTCCCAGATTACCCACTTCTCTCCCTTTGTTGAGATTTGCAACATCCATCTGCAGCTTGGCAATAGAACTCATCGAGAGATCAACCTTCATCTGTACTTTCTCCACCAACTCCTTTTGTGATTCCATCTTGAGATCCAGCGCCGCAAATTGATCTCCCAAGTCTTTTTGCATTGCTTGCCGCTGTGTAAGCCACTCGCCTTGCAAAAACTCTTGCAAACCCTCCATCTCTGCTTATCAACCGCGATCACAAGCTTGGTTCCGCCCGGAATTGCTCCTCTCCAAATTCACCGAACCTCGAGTATAGGAATTTTACGGCTATCACCGAAGCGACCGCCAACCTGCCTCTCGGAAAAAAATTTTACCGGCAAACCGAGAGAATTTTGGAGCAAGAACACGGATCGTACTAGCTCTGATACCAAGTGTCATGGACTGAAGAGGGATGCGGTTCAGCCATGAACATCGGATCGATCGGAAGAACGCAATCAGCAAGGAAAATCAGAGAAGCAGAGCACGAAGAGAAGAACAGAGAGAAGAACAGAGAGAAGAACAGAGAGGCGATCGGAAGGAGCAGGTAAGATTGATGGTTGTTAGAGAATCGTTATTACAGCCTGTCTGTGCCAGACGGTGAACAGGGTATATATACCCGAACTCTAGTCTTTGACTGAAGGTCCCACACACGCACAAGCGCTCAGCGCAACATGGCCACGCAGGGCTCACCCATCAGTCGTGACAGTAGCCAACACTATTTGGTCCCAATTTTATTAATTTCCCAGCTGCAAATGATGCCAGCTTAGCGTTCGAGTGTGCCCTGCATGATGCAAGGAGAGCACCCCAAATTCTTCAATCCGGTTTAACTTTCATGCCACCAATAACTTGAAGGGCCTCATCTAGCGTACCCGATCGGCCAAGAGCGTCGACCATGCACGTGTAGTGGCCGTGATTGGCTCTGATGCCAAACTTCCTAGTCATGATATCAAATAATTCTCGAGCTTCACTAACAAGCCCCGAGTGACTACATGCTGACAGCAAGCTCAGGAAAGTCACTCCATTTGGCCTTACTACATGATGCTGCATCTGATGAAACAATGCCAGAGCTTCCCTACCATAGCCATGAATTGCGTACGCTTCAACCATTGAACTCCATGTGACAACATCTTTCGGATGGATGATATTGAAGCACCTTCGTGCCAAATGAACGTTTCCGCAGAGTCGTCAAGGCACTGTTCTCAGATTGTGCAGCATGGTTGTATCCATGCGTTGCTTTGCCTAACCGTAGAGCACCAAGTTCGTGTAGGTGATGATTAATCCTTGCTGCAAGTCATCACTGGGAACAAACAAAGAGTTCATCATTCTACTGAAAAGATGAATCGCTTCCAAGAACTGACCATGGTGGATGAAACCCCACATCATGTCTGACCAAATGCTGTTGTTGCTTCCCTTGAATTCCTCAAACAGCTGAAATGACGAAGCCAGCATTCCACATCTTGCATAAAAAGCCACAAGTGAAGCCACCAAGATTGCATCAGCGAGCCCACTCCCAACTGTCAGAATGGAGCATCTCACCTTGCCGGAGACACTTGCCCTTTGCAAATGCAGCAAGAATGGCAGTCAACGTCTCGCAGCTCAGGCGTCCTTCTTTTCTTCTCATCCTTTCGCACATATCAACAACTTTAGAAACACCTCCTATGGATGAATATACTCCAAGATTAGAATGTTCCAAGAGACCATGTCTTTTGCCCGAGCCTTCTCGAAGAGTCGAGCCGCCACTACAGAAAACGACATCGGTGTCGGCGGCCTATGAAGAAGCGGACGACACAATCACTTCCCGATGTGCTGTGTGGTCGGCCATAATAAGACCGCCGACACATGCCACATTCACTTCTATGAGTATCTGAAATAAATTTCTGAGCTCGCCAAAATAATCTTTGTCGTCAGCATAACTCCAGACGACCGCATTGTGATTCCCCTTGACGGCGCCTTGACGCTCCAGACGAAATGAGTTTAGGTTGGTCCCGCATGGTAGACAGAATGACGTCTCTGCCATGTGGGGCCAACCAGGGAGTTCACATAGTAATGGTAGGTAATATCTGTGTCGAGCGTCGACACGTACCTAACCTAGGGGGCATGCCCCGGATGCGACGCTGTTGTCGAGGCCGCCGACAGAATCTGGCTATGTCGTCGAAACTACATTGGCGGAGCAGTGTCAGTGGCTTTATGAACATGAATATTGGTCATATCGATTCGAATAAAATAAGTGTGGGACTTAACGATGATTAGAGAATATTTCTGTTTTTTTATTATTTTTTGAATTTTTTTACATGACGAAACAGAAAAAGCAAAATTTGCTTCAAGATCTAATGCTGGTCGTTGGATGAAGATCCAACGGTCAGCGATTGGCGTCAACGGGAGCACGTCCGATTGGCGTCGGACAGCCCCTTCGTCCTTCGAGGTCACACTCGTCAACCGCATCTCCGATACCAACCAGGACACCTCCCGCGTGTGCCCCATGCTGACGTAGGCGAACACTAGGGACGTCCAAGAAACCACGTCCCAAGCAGGCATTTCGTTGAACACCTTCCTGGCGCGTGCGACCATCCCGTGTCGCGCGTAGACCTCGAGCAGGGTTTTGTAGAAGTAGACGTTGCCAGCGGAGCCGGACCTCGCCCCGATGGAGTGGGTGGCCCCGACGAGGTCGGCGCTTGCTGAAGGACCCATGGCGCGGTTGAGGAGCGGAACATGAAGGCTTCGGCGGCGCCGCCATGAGCATGCTTGCGGCGGCGGGGGCAACGCCGCAGCGAGGCCGAGTCGAGCGATCTCGAATGGCGGCGTTCCATTGGCCGTGCGCGGTTGCTCGAGAATTTGGCAGTGTAGGTGCTCGACCAAATGCGGCGCAATAGTTAGGAGGCATCACAATTCACAGGATGCGGTATCCGATCTTTTAGAAACAACACAAATAATCAAATCTTTACCTATAATAATAATAAAGATAATAGAGTTTCCACTTGGTATTTCTTCTTCGTCCGTCGTTAGCCCTCCAGCATCTTCCGATCGCAATCGAACGGCTCCACGACGCTGCCAGCAGAAACCCTGGCGTCCGCTCCTGCCCGCGCCTCCTCTCACTTTGCCTCCCTCCCCTCGCCGCCTCCCCAATCCTCCTTGGCCCTTCCCCGGCGCAGCGCCTCCTCTCCTCCTCCTCCACCATCTCTCGCCTGACGCCGCCACCGCCACCCGTCGTCGTCCTCGGCGCCCCTTGGCCGCCTCCCAAAACCCTAGCCTTCAGCTCCTGCCCGTGCCTCCTCCCACTTTGCCTCACCTCCTCGCGCCGCCTCTTCCCAATCCTCCCACTGCCCCGCCTTGAGCCGCGCCTCCTCTCCTCCTCCCTCCACCATCTCCTCGCCCTTTGCCATCCGCCACCTCCCGTCGTCCTGCCTGTGGATGGCCGGGCGCCACTAGCGCTGGTTCGACCGTCATGGACGAGATGGCCTACATCAGTCTAAAGAATCAAATGCCAAGGCAGCCTCAGCACCTGTCAACAATAAAAGTCAACCACCTGCTGGAAGGTGAACACAGAAATCAAAATGAAGACAGTGGCCTTGCTATAATTGAGAAAATCATCAAACAGAATAATTTTTCTAGGTAAGTTTTTTTGTTTGTGGTACTTTTAGACTTATTTAGACTGATTCAATTTGAAAGAGTTTGATGGATCTGTCTCTAAATATTGAAGGTGGGGAAACAATAATATTTCCTTTTCATAATCATGCAGTTAATTTATCCCCATGCCATCCAATTCGTGCGCCTAGCCCTATATGCCATCCAATTCGTCCGCGTTCATCCCAATGACACCAGGCGTGCGAATTAGTTACCTACATGCCATTTTGCCCCTTTAATAGCCATTTTGGCTCTTTTCTAATCGTTTTATCGAAATCATTCAGTGAGATGACAATTTTGCCCTTGGTGATTTGGTTGAACCCAACCGTGTAGTGCCCGGGAAGACTGAACACGCAGCCACACACTGAACCCGTGGCTAGGGTTCGTGAGGCGGCGGCGGCGGCGGCGTGGCGGCGGCTTCTGCTGCGTCGAGGAGGCGCGATCGCGCTCTCGCCTCGCGCTCTGCGTCATGGGTGACGGCGGATTATGGGCGACGGCGGTGTCTTCGCGTCGAGGCGGGTGCTATCGCGCTGCCGCCGGCGGCGGCGGCGTCGCGAGCTATTCGACGGCGGTGCGATGCAGTCGTCTGCGATGAAGCGGAGCTGCAGTTTGCGGGCCGGCAGTAGCGGCGAGCAAAATGATGGGTAAATTGATTTCGTTCGTTCCCAATTTTAGTTTTTGCTGGCAAATAGATGGATTGATGCCTCGTCAAGTTTTTCTTTGTTGGTAGGATTGATGCCACGTCGAGTTTTTGCGTCTCTAACAAAGTTCTGGGGGAGGGTATGCCGAGTGGTGTGACGGAGGTCGATGAAGTTGCCCTTGCAAGCAGCCAACACGAACCAATGTAGCTTAGTACCGGTGGTTGACGACGATGATCAATATGCTTCTTCAATTCCGGTGGTTGACGAGGATGGCTTGTTTGCACTATTGGGTTTGAGAGATGATGTTCAGGGTACTCCAGGTGGTCCTAGTGCCTCTGCTGAAGAGGATGGAAGTCCTAGTGCCTCCACTGGTAGTGATGGATTGGATGAAGGTACGGAGGGTTCTCCTGTAAATGATTTCATACCTGGTGAATCATTTGCCCAACATGATAAGGAAGATCCCCCAATGTTAGAGGGTACCATATATCGAAGTATGGATGATTTCAGGATGGCACAAAGGCAGCATCCAATAAAAGGACAATTTGTGCTGGTGACAGAGAAATCTGACATACATAGATTCAGGGGCAAAAAGCCTAGAGGAAAGAATCGTTTAGAATTTGTAGCATCTGTCTTAGAAATAGACTTGCAATAATATGGTTTAGGATCTTAGAAATACTATTTGGATTATAAAAAATACCACATCCTCCAATGATGATTTCTGAAAACAAATTTGAGGAAGAAGGCATTTGGTGAAGATGCTATTAGTGAGAAGAAGCGTACAGCGCTGAGTTGATAGAATGGAAAAAGAAGTGAACAGAACGCGTCCGTGGGCCGGGCAGCAAAAAAAACTAAATGGGCTTCAATCCATAAGAAAAAAGAAAACACAAGGAATGCGCCCGGCGTTGAACCAAAGCAGCCAGTCACACACTGACACACAATTGCTAGAAGAAAGCCAAGCAAACAAACTAGGCAAGCGCAGGCAGAATAGGAGAAAGAAAATATCAAAGGCCATGGGCCGGCCCAGCCAGCGCCAGCCACCAATCAGCGTAGCATAGCATAGCATAGCATAGGCGGCGCGCCGAGGGCGGGGCGGGGCTGGAGAGACAGGTAGGCTAGGCATGGACCCCGCCGACACCATCCTCGCCGATCCCCTCCTCCGCCTCCTTCCCCCAGCAGGAGCAGGAGCAGGAGCAGGAGCGAATAAGCCTCTGGCCGGCGTGTCCGACTACCGCGGCCGGCCCGTGCACCGCGACAGCTCCGGGGGATGGAGATCAGCGCTCTTCGTCGTGGGTATGTCATGTCGTCGTCTTCCTTGGCTGCTGCACTGCAATATATTGATTTCTCCTCGATCATTCCCCAATCGATCGATCTCTACAACAATCAATCCAAAACCGTGGATCGGCAGCCATTGAGATCGCTGGGAGCTTCGCCTACTTCGGCATCTCCGCCAACCTCATCACCTACCTGACGGGCCCGCTGGGGCAGTCCAACGCCTCCGCCGCCGCCTCCGTCAACGCCTGGTCGGGGACGGCAAGCCTCATGCCACTGCTCGGCGCATTCCTAGCCGACGCACACCTCGGACGATACAGATCGATCATCATAGCATGCTCGCTCTACGCACTGGTATGTATCTTATGTGAATCGAGCTTCTCGTCTGTCTGTCTGTCATGGTTACCTCCCTCCTGATGGTTGGTTGAGGAACGGAAACCACAGGAAATGAGGAGAGATGGAATGAATCTGGTCAAGCAGGCTAAATAAACACACACGTGCTTAATTAAAAAATCCGTTTTAATAAAATACAGTATGATAAAAGGAACTCGGTCAATATGATCCGATCCTCCTATCTTCAGAATCATTTTTTTAAGAAAGAGATCAGTTCAATCAACTCTTTTTTAAAAAAGAGAGAGAGAGAGAAACAAAGAGTTCAGTTCAGCTTCAGCCTCATCCTGCCCTGCCCACCAAACGCGCTGACTTTGTCAACTTGTCTCTTTCCGTCCGTCGCTGTTGCCACGTTTGCCTCTCCTCTTGCATTGATTGATTCTCTTCTCCCTAGCTCGTCTCATCCAATTCTTTCCAGCATCGCATTCGCATCCATCATTATCCATTCCAGTTCCACCCACCAAACTACTACAAGCTGGGCCACTCGCGAATTGAATTGCCTGGGGCGCACCAATGCAAGGAATCCGTTCGTTCAGATAATTCAGATAGGCACCTCAACCATTCATTCTTTTACTTTTTTTTTTTTAATCTTGTCCTTCTTTCAGTGTCCTACTCCTCCTTAATTTGATCAGGAAATTCATGCTATTTACATCGTCAACCTTAGAACCAGTTGCCCCCCAACATTATGCATGTTTTATTTATAATAATAGGCTGTGCAGGGATCCTAAAACGACACACAGATACATTGTGTTGGACTGCAAAATCACGACAGGAATGGTTGATTGTTGTTCGAATGAATGTTTGGGACAGAATTAACTGGTTCACAATGGGGTGGCAGGGGTAAAAAGTGTTAATTACAGTGCGTGTGCGTGCATTGCATAATGCATGCATATTTATTTATTGCATTAAGTAAGATTAACTGCTTATACTAATTATTAACAATGAATGCCTGGGGTGGCAGGGGTACGGCATGCTGACGCTGTCGTCCACGGTTCCGGGGCTGCGGCCCGCGCACGTGACCTGCAGCAGGGATGGCAACTCGTCGTCGTCGTGCCAGCCTCAGCCTGCTGGGTGGGCGCAGGTGGGGTTCTTCTACGTGTCCCTGTACCTGATCGCGGTGGCGCAGGGCGCCGACAAGCCGTGCGGGCTGGCCTTCGCGGCGGACCAGTTCGACGCGGATCACCCCGAGGAGCGCGCCTCCCGCGCGTCCCTCTTCAACTGGTGGTTCTTCTGCATGGCCATGGGCATCTCCGTGGCCGTCGCCGTGGTGGGTTACATCCAGGAGTACGTCGGCTGGGGCGTCGGCTTCGGCGTCCCCTGCGCCATCGTGCTCTGCGCCTTCATCGTCTTCCTCCTGGGGACACCCACCTACCGCCTCTACGCGCCCACACCGGAGGCCCAGTCACCATTCCGCCGCCTCGCCCGCGGCCTCGCCGCCGCCCTCCTCCTGCCCAATAATAAAGCAGCAGGGCCAGGAAGCAGACGACTCCTGCCCACCTGCTCCTCGTCTGATGACGACCCCGAGCAGGAAGCCGCGGACGACGCGCGGTGCGTGCTGCGGCTGCTGCCCATCTGGGCCACCAGCCTGGCGTACGGCGTGGTGTACGCGCAGATCATGACGCTGTTCAACAAGCAGGGGCGCACCCTGGACCGCCGCGTCTCTCCCGGCCTGGAGCTGCCGCCGGCGGCGCTGCAGACGCTGGGCCCCGCCAGCATCCTGCTGTTCGTGCCCGTCTACGACCGCGCGCTGGTGCCGGCGCTGCGGTGGGCGACGGGCAGGCCGTCGGGGCTGAGCATGCTGCAGCGCGTGGGCGCCGGCATGGCCGTGTCCCTGGCGGCGGTGTCGGTGGCGGCGCTGGTGGAGGCGCGGCGGCTGGCCACGGCGCGGGAGCACGGCCTGGTGGACGACCCGAGCGCCACGGTGCCCATGAGCTGGGCGTGGATCGTGCCGCAGTACGCCATGATGGGGGTGGCCGACGTGCTGGCCGTCGTCGGCCTGCAGGAGCTCTTCTACGACCAGATGCCCGACGGCCTGCGCAGCCTGGGCCTCGCGCTCTACCTCAGCGTCATGGGCATCGGCGGGTTCATCAGCAGCGTGCTCATCTCGATCATCGACGCCCTCACCAGCCGCGCCGGGGGCACCAGCTGGTTCGCCGACAACCTCAACCGCGCGCACCTCGACTACTTCTACTGGCTGCTCGCGGGGCTCAGCGCCGTCGAGCTCGCATTCTTCCTCGCCTTCGCGCGATCATACGTATACAAGCACAGCAGAAAGCCCTCCCTCGTCGGCTCTCCTCGCCACCGGTAGCCGCCTCGCCTCTGCAGCAGTTCAGTTGTTGGGAGTAATAAATAAATATATGTAGGAGTATTTATTTTAATTTCTTCCTTTCTTGTAAAAAAAAACAATTTCAGCAGCTTGATTGCCAGCAATGTTAGGCAAGAGAATTTATTTGGTGGGTGTGATGATTTAGGGATGTTCGATCCGACTGTTCCAGACTAATACAATGGATGATCTGGTGTCATCTAGACGGATGCAGCACAATTCAGGTGCATGATTTTGGTGGTTTGGAGGACTGAATAGATTGGCATCATGATGCTCTGTGGACTGTGGGTGGGTTGTTAGACTCCCATCCAACAAGGCCAGAAGCAAATCAAACTGAAAACGCAACATGAAGCTCTAGGCCCCACGCTGGTAATCAAGCAACAAACTAGTGGTGCCTAGCAGTTGTCCTGTCCGTATTCCCCCATCTCACCTCAACATCTTATTCTTATCCATGGTTATCTAGTCCTATTCATCGGTATAAGCCACCGACTCCGTTCTAAATTGTGAGGGGTTCTAGCACTTTTTGCTGCCAACAACGACGCTATGAGGAAATCGGGTGCAGAGAAGAGGTCATTTCACCGTACCACGGTGGCGTGACATCGACAAGTGGCTCCACCACAACCATGATAGCCAAAGCAAAGACACTACGACCACACCATAATCCGAGCGACCTAAAGTTGGGGAATGCAAGATCATACAGCAAGCTTGTGGTGGGCTGGTGGCAACAACTCGATCTAGGGTTGACCAAACGGTGTTGACGTTGGGCTGCCCCAGCGGGGGCGCGGACAACACGGTGATGCCCAGGGCAGGGCTTGCCACCGCCACCTACCAAGCATAAAAGGCACCCCGTAGCCCAAGGTTGGCCCAACCATTAAAGCGAGGGTGCCTGTCACCTCCAGGATTTTGGTTCCCCGCAGTAGCCGGAGGAGCAGCCACACCATCAAGGGATGACCCACCATCACCGGGTCTAGGCTCCACATCGTCGGATATGAGTCCATTACCGCTAGAACACGTTGTGGGCAGGGACGGTGGTGAGCACCATTGCACCAAGGAGAGATAGAGGATAGGTAGGAGGATACCGGTACCGGCGGCTACTGTGGTGGCCAGGACATGAGGAGACATGCAGTCGCACCACACACTAGATCTGGGCGCACAACCGATGGATCTAGCCCCACATGGCCAAAGCAGCCCTCGCTGAACGGTCAAAGAGCGACCAACAACCGGGAGTTGAGGATATAAGGGGGAGCAGAAAAAAGGAAGGGGAGAAGGTGCGCACGACCATCGTTTACATGGTGCTGCCGCTGGCCACCGACACCGAATATAGGGCTAGAAAGGAACGGTGTGGTGGCGGGCTCCCCCTGTATCACCCAGTATAGAGCAATACACGTGGGTATTAAGAGCACATGAATAAAACTACATGTATATACTACCGCCGTCTCTCTACTTTACTGTGGATGGCTGTTACGTAGCTCTAACAGTAACAGGTGAGGCAGGGGTAGGGGTTGTGGCTCGGAGCTGCCACGGCAAATATCATTTTTACTGCCTAGAAAGTGCGCTTTGGTTGCCACAGTGTAGCGGCGACAAAGGTCAGAGCTTGTGTAGTAGGTTTCCGGCTAGCAGGGGCAATGGTGTGAGGGGCCGGTGATCATTGAGACGGATTGTGTCAGAGTTGCAGATGTGCTAAGGAATGGCAAATCCAAGATTTGCTTTTACCTCATAGAGGCATGGGAGTTAAGACAAATCCGACCGGATTGGGGGATTAGTGAGGTAAAGAAAGATACTAACAAGGTTGCAAATGAATTAGCATATCTAGCTAGATGTACAATGTAACATCCCGTATTTTTACGTGATGTTATGGAATCCAAAAATCTCGATTTTCAAAAACTTTTTATTAAATCTCCTGCTGATTGTGTGAATTGCTTGATTGCATCTCATATGGCGAGCTGTTTGCGAGCACGCAGCAGGCAAAGAGGAGGAGAGCAAAAAGGCGAGGCGAAGAAGACGGCCAAAGGAAATGCGTTCGGAGGAGTAGTAGTACTAGCTGGGGGTTGGGTCCCCATGACCCATGGCTACCACGACCCCGCCTTTCCCAAGAAAGCAGGCGTCTTTTGCGTCCTCACGCCACGCAGCGCAGGGCGCCGCATGCCTCCTACGAGGCAGTAGGAGTAAAGCCCAACAGGGCTAGGCCTACGCGCAGAGCGAGCGAAATGGCGCAAAGAATCTTGGTCAGCTAGGCGCCCGAATGAACTCGACCAATCGCACGCCACTTGGCGTCCGAGAGTCTGGTATCGTTGCGGGCCTGCAACGGCGTCGAATGCAAGGGGGCAGCGGCAGCTCTCCTCTTTCCCCAGGTACGGTGGCGAACGGGGCAATGCCGCCGGGCTCGAGCAGAGGTTGAAACTAGAAGCGGGTGTGAGCCTGTGAAGTGCGGCGTACCAAGAACAACGGCATCCGTCGATTTCGAAGCAAACAAGGAATGCTGGAACGGCAAGTGGAGAAGCAAACCAAACGGGACAAGAGAGCGCGCGTGAGACAGACAAAGCAAGAGACGGCCGGGGAGCAATGACAAGAAGGAAGCGAACCCACCTCGGCCTGTCTCCTGGGGCTGGAACGCCAAGGCGAGGTAGGTGTAGTCCGAAGAAGGCAGGCGAGGCGTGCAAGGGAGGCCGCGGCTCCTGGCTCCGATAAATAAGCGAGCCACAAAGCCAAGTGCCAAACGCGTCGCGCCAGGAGGCAGGAGGGGGCTCTGATAAAAAGAGAGGCAGCAAAGCGCCAAAGCGGGCCGGGGAGGTGAGCGAGCCCGTGGCACGCCGGGGGAGCACGCGAGGAGGTGGTGGCGGCGGCGTGGTGTGAACAGTGGAAACAGCAGCGAGGTGGTGCGTGTCCGGTGCATATGGCGCGGCGCAGTAGGGGGGCGCTTGGGGCCGAGCTAGACGGGGGAACGGGCACGGGGCAGGGCAATGAGTATGGTGGCAAGCGCGCGGGGTGGCCGCGGCCGGGCGTCTGCGAACTGGTGATGACTGCTGCGCCTCAAGTGGTGTGGTGATCGCGCGCTGCTGCGGCTTTGGGCTAAAGATGCCGGCCTTTCGAGCGGGGAGGCCATGATGCCGCATTTGCGCAGGCATGCTTTGCTTGCTGTGCCTGCGTCTGCGTGGCCTCCGCCTCTCCTCCGGACGGACCGGACCTCCCACGGTCCAGACTCCAGACCCAACCCCTCTCTCTCTTTTCCCCGTCTCCGTCTGCGCAGTCCTGTGCGCGCTTTGCCTTTGCGTCTCTGCACCGTCTTGATCCCCACATGTCAGCACCGATCGGCAGGCGCAGCGAGACGGTGCACCTGCGCGCGTACGGCGTGCCTACGCGTACCGCCAAACGCGACGCGCCAGGCGCCACGCCACCTCTCGCTGGGGGGATACGATGGATAGAGCGAGGCTGCTGGACGCATCGGGCGTGGGTCTGCTCGGTCGAGTCGTCGAGGAAGGGAAGGGATCCGCGCGCAGCCGACGCGACGCACGCGGCTACCCGACGTACGCTCGCGTACGGGGGCGGGTGGCAGCCTTGGCGCAGCGCAGGCCGCTGGGGGAGAGGAGGAAGAAAGAAAAGGGCAGGCCTGGCAATCCAGCGACCGTGACACGACATTCTCCGCCGTGTGGGTTTGGGCTTGGACCGCTACAGCGCGCCGCGGCGACCGGACACCACCTCATCCTATGCCGCCATGCCAATATTACTACATTTGTACGCATGTATCGTACGACGCGACAATACGCGTGCCGTCTGCCGTAGTAGTAGTAGTATATACTCCTATACTATATTGTCTTCTTGCCTCGTCGAAAGTTTAAAACGCATACCGATGGAGTGGATCATAATGAGATTCTTCGCGAGTGTGAAGAGCGAGCGAGTGGCTGCTCTTTTCGCTGTTGACGATGAAAAGTCGCTTTTCTTCCCCCCTCGGCCAGGATCAACATGAGGAATCATCGCTGTACGTGGTGGCCTCGCCCGATCTCGTCGGAGGGAGCAACGAGAAATGCTTTCGCCCAAATCATTCCATTTCGTCACACTTTAGCCCAGAGCCAGTACCAAAAAAAAAAAAGATAAGGTTGCCTAGCTCGCCAATTGGCTCAGCCGAACGCGTGCATGCTTGCTCGCAGCGTTGCATGCATGCGTTTACATTTGCGTTTGCGCTGGGCCGGTGAGCGTTGGTGGCTTGGTGCAGAGCAAAACTCGATGGTCACAGACAGGGCCTCTTTTTTGACTTCAGCACGCGCGCGCTGTGTACGGACCGGCGTATGCATTCGCGTGCCATCCAGGGCGACGCGACGCTCAAGGGCGTGCGTTTTCAACGATGCCACGCCTTTTACGCGCGTGAAAAAGAAGAGGAGTTGACAAGGCTAGAAGCGCCAGACCGACCTTTCTTTTGTTCCGAAAAGAGGAGAGGATGCAATAGATCGCCGCAATCATCAATATTCCTTTGGTCCGTCCTACCGATCTTACGGACGTATAGAGCAATGGTCTAGCTTCCATTGCAGGAATCACCGAGGTAGCACGTAGTACTTGTACATCTTTTCAACCGTATTTGGTATCTGGCCCTGGAAGTTTTGGTGCGTGCGTGAAACAGCTACCGCGCTGGACTTCACGCACGTACCCGTGTCTGCTTAATTACTCGTGACAGGTCGCCCTGGAAATCGGCGTTTCGAATCTTTGCAGATTTTTGTTCTCCAATTAACCTTGTCGAGCATGGACAGGCGGTCCGGCCATGTTCAACTCCAAGGCTCCACCTTCCATGCACCAGGCAAGACCCCCCAAAAAAACACGGGCGCGGACACGACGCCGCGCGCTGAGACTGAGTCTAGCGGCAGGTGTAAAAGACTGTCTATTTTACACGTCCTGCACTTTATCGTTCCCCGTGTCCTCTGATATGCACATACACACTGCTGCAGTACTGTCTATTCTGACGCATTCTGACGCATGCACGTACACGTTCACGCTACAGTAGACTCAGACGAGCCGCCACCTCGGGGCAGATCGAATCCGATTACGATCCCTCGGCGCCTTACCTCGGGCAGGAAGCTCGAGCCGAGCCGAGTCCGCCGGTACTCCAGTCCACCGGGCGGCGCACTGCCCAGCCCAACGAGTACTTCCAGTTCCTCCTCCCTCTCCGTCCCTGCACGGCACTGCACACGGGACGGGAAACACGGTGACGCGACACGACGCGCGCGTACCATGCATGCCATGCCACCGCCCGCGCCCGGTCCGTCCGTCGCGTTGCGCGTCACCGCGGCCGCCAGGAGCCAAAGCGTGACGCGTCCCCTTCCCTTCCGTGCAGACAGAGCACGTCGGTCTAAGGTCTCCCAGGCAACTTGACAACACGGCACGGCACACGGCAGTGCAGGGCTCGGCGGCCACGAGCGCCTCCGGGTCCGGACCTCTGCAGTCTGCACCGCGCTCGCCAGCGGCGCCAGAACCCACAGCTAGCGCGCCTCCTCGGCCGCTGCCTCAAATGGAGCCAAGCATGAACCGAGACCGGATCGATCTCCGCGGCCGACCCAGTCACGGTCAGAGACCCAGCTGACGACGGCCGGAGCGCAATTTGGCCGTGGCCGGCGGGCGGGCTCCAGATGGCAGTTCTTCCCGGTGACGCTGCGCTGCATGGCTTGCCGCGGCAGCGAGGCCGCGAGGCGAGACGACGGGGGAGTGGGACCGGCGTGGAGGGCGCAGCGGCAGAATCCCGGGAATGTCGTGGCGCCCTGACCCGGGGCGGGGGGACAGGACGTGTCGCATGACGTCACGGCAGGGCAGGGCGGGAGGGGGAATCAAAAGCAGAGCGGCAGGCGCCCCCCTAGTAATCATACAAACGGGCCCTTTTTGTTTTTCTTTTTCCACGCCTCGGGCTTCGTTCGCCAAGACCGGAACAGTGCGCCGCATGGCGCCAGGAGTGCTCATGTCCTACACTTCCACCGTGTGCTGACTGCTGAGCTAGCCTGCGGTAGTGATTGGTTCATTTGTGTCGTTTTAAAAGAATCACATTTTGTGTCGTTTTAAAAGAATCACACAACACCAACGATCACGTTTCAGTACTTCCTTTGAGGACTAGCACTTCATGAAAGCTACTGTTGAAGTTGCTTTTCACAAATTAGCTTGTCAGCGTCTTTTAGAACTACAGTCCTCAAGTGTGATCTAAGACCATGTTTAGATGGACTAGAGCTAATTCTTAGTTTTTCTGTTTGAATAGATTACTTCAACTGTTAGTTTTTTTTCTGTTTGAATAGATTACGTCTATTTTTTTTAGCATACTAACAATTAATCCGGTGGACTAAACATGGACTAAAGAGACCCTACATATGCATCTAGAAACACAGCGGAACAGGTCTCGCTCAAGACGCCAAGGAAATGGCGCAAAAACGAGACGAAAGCAGACTGCCCTGGCAGCGCCGGACAAGTCCGATGGCTACGCCGGACTAGTCCGATACGCGCCGGACAAGTCCGGTGAATCGCCGGACAAGTCCGGTCAGAGGCAGCAGACTCATCATACGGACAAGTCCGTGTCGCACGGACAAGTCCCAGAGGATTAGGACAAGTTCGAAAATCTCGGGCAAAACCCAAAACTGGCCCAAATCAACTCCAAATCTTGCAAAATTTGGGGCACAGCATCTCTAGCACTTGGTGATGGTAATCCCACTCTATTTGGACGGGGGAGGGCGGAAGCCGGACGGTGGGCGGTGGAGGCCGGTGATGGCTTGGACATGGAGGTCTGCGGCGTCATGGGATCCGGTGGAGAGGCGGGCGGAGGAGGCCGACGACGGCTTGGGAGACGAGGAGGACGCCGGCGTGGGTGATGAAGGCCGGCGGCGGATCTAGAGGAGTGGTGGGACACCAGAGCCAAAGCCGGCCTGCCCCGTGCAGATCCGGTCAGTGTCGTCAGGGGCGGCGGAGGGGAGGAAGAAGGCGAGGTGGCTAGGGGGAGGAAGCGTAGGCCGAGGCGGCGAGGCGGTTCGGGTTGCTGGCGTAGGCCGAGGTGGCGAGGCGGTTACTTGGCGACGTCGGCGAAGCCCCAGGACAACGCAGCGCAGGATGGAGAGGGAGGCGGCGGTGCCGTTGCTGCGGGATAGAGAGGGAGGTGCGGCAACATCACGAGGAGGGGGAGGTAGGTGGCGGCAAAGGTGAGGGTGAGGGAGGCAACGGCGGCGGGTAGGGAGAGCCGGAGAGGGAGGAGGCGGCGGCTGCTGCAGTCTGAGAACAGAGAGAGAGGGGGATGCCGGCGAGGGGGGTATTTTGCTTCTCAAAGTTGTTGCTGAGTCAGCTGTTGCCGACGTGGAGTGATGACGTGGATGGTGACTAGGATCAAAACCGGGTGGTTTTGATCCAGGGGTGTATTTTTCATGGTTTCGCCAGTACAGTGGCCTAGAATGTCCGGTTTCGTAGTATAGGGTTGAAAATCGGACTTCTTGACCAATTCGAGGTTGTAAAATGGACTTCTTCCTGAACAAAAAAGGTTCCCAACTCATGTTTGCACATCTCCCAATCCCCATTCCACCGCTCACCGTGAGACGTCCATCTTCTCCACCGCCGGCGCCTTGAGCGGATCCCCTGCGCTCCATTGTTGCTGCCTTGAGGGGAACCCCTGTGCCATGTGCTGCCGCCCACAGGGGGGCCACCTCCGACGCAGCCCCTGCGGGGGTTCTCCTGCGACACCATGTGGAACGCCGCCGGGGGGTGAGCCGCTGCCGCCACTGCAGGGGACCACCGCCGCAGCTGCCCCTACATGCTGAATAGGATGCCCTGCACTTCCAGCGCTAGGAAACCCCATCATCGGAGCACTTCCAGGCCTTCTACCACTGCCAGCCCTCCCCGATGGCTCCAATGAATCTCCTGTGCCGGCTGCTTTAAGGAATTGGCATGAATTTCTGCATTTTCATGATCGTTTAGATGTTGTGCAGATGTAAGACGGTTGTAAGGTCTCAAGTGTATGCTTGCCCCAATTTATGTGAAACAAGGTCACCATGTTGCTGCTGCTTACTGAATGAGTGAAAACTGATGGCCGCGAACATGGCCGTGCAGTGACTCCATGCACCCAACAAGATCACCTGCAGCGTGAGGTTGTCAACGATGCAGTGGATGTCAACGAAGTTGCCGCGCTCCTGACACTACAACACATGTGGCCTTATGTGATGTTTTGTTTTTGTCACTAAGCCATGAAATTATGTCGCATTTTGAAATCTGTGACGTTCTCATGATGAAAATCACTTTTTCACCTATCAAGCGTGTTATTACATGTTCTATGACGTTTTGTGGTTTTTCATCATAAAGTTAGTGACGTATCATATGTCGTAACTAAATTATGACGCAAAGTTTTCATAATTAAAAAGCTCAAAAAACATCACAACTTAACCTCCACATAAGATAGAAAACATCATAAAATTATGTATCCACATGACATGGCATGACTACATGGCATATCTACCATGACGATTTCAGTCATCATAAAACATGTGGTCCTGGCCCATTTAAGAACCATGCCTAGTTTAGCACAACAACTATATATCTCATTTGAATTAAACAAAAAGTCTATATCAACCCCCTCAAATTCTCAAGGCCCATTTTGGCCAGGCACATATATAAAGCCCAACTCAACAAAATACAGAACTTTAAAATTATTCATACATACATCTCCATTGATACATACAATTCCAAAGAGAATATTCCTTTATACATCCTGTCGACGGTTGGGATATTGACCCAAGTCAACTAAGGTTCTTTAAGAAGGAGATAGGAGACACGCCGAACAAGACGAACCACAATGAATGAGGAGACAGAGGTTTTATCTGGTTCAGGCCTCTCAGGAGAGATAATAGCCCTACGTCCAGCCTTTCTTTATATCAAAGAGGATTACAAGGTGGAACTCGACGAGACGAATAAGTCTCGGCGAGTAGTATGCGACAAAGTAATATTGGATGCCCCCTAAACGCCGTAGAAATTTGGTTTATATAGCGTAGAGCAAACCGACCTACCGAGGGAATATCGGGCCGGGCTAACTACGAGATCGCAACTAACTCGTACATGCTAAATACGTCCCGAGGCAGATAAGGCATACTCCTGATCTTGGGGATCACGACTCCTAATCCAATCCGGGAAACCAACGTCCGGGTCTTCACGCAGTCATGCAGAACTCCTGTTTGAAATGGACTCAAACACGATTCCTTGGCCGTTACGCACCGTGCCATCCAGGAGGCTGTTCGGCAGGATGCATATGGGCCAGATGGAACCTTCCAGGGAGCTGGGCCCTAGTAGGCTGTTCAATTGGGCTGTCAGGTAATGGGCCATGGCAATGGGCCGTAATTTTATCCCCGACAGCTAGCCCCCGAGACTCAAGTGGAAGGACTCACTAGAGTGGGGTCTTCCTCTTGAGACTCTAAGTCACGAAGAGGGAAATTTCGCACATGTCAAGCAACCGAACAGGTTAAGGTTCAACCGAACAAGACTTGCTCGGGACCGAACAAACCCGCCCAGTGCCGAGCAACTCCGTTGCGTCGAACAGGGAATCACACCGCCGAAAGAATACTCGAGACTCGGTGCATACATGGAAAAATAGCCGTTAGCGGAACTCCAACAGTAACTTCCTATCGCCCAAGAATGAAAAGCAGCACGACCGTTTTACCTAGCCGTTGTGGTAAAAACTAGCCGTTCAGGGACAAAACCGTTGCAGAGCTGCTTATACGGGACTTTAAAAGCACCCAAGCCGCCCGCGGCCAGCCACTTCTGCTCTCACGCCTTTCCTCTCCAAGCCCTAACTCCAACCACGCTTAGCATCAAAGAGCCGAACTCCACCCTCCAACCCTGGGAAACGCCATGGCCAAGTTCACCGGCACTAGCCTGACCGAGGAGGACCTGAAGGTCTGGGAGGAGGAGGGCCACGTAGACACCGGTAGCTGGAGGATGCCCGGAGAAGAGGAAACTCCGGAGCCGCTCGAGGGAGAGTTTGTCAGCTTCGAACAGTTCGCACTGTTCGGGTTGAGGTCTCCCGAGAGCGATTTCGTCGAGGCCTTCTTGAACATCAGCGGATTGGAGGTGGCGAACCTCAATCCGAACTCCATCCTCCGGATGGCGTCTTCGCACACTGTGCGAGGGCTATCTGAGAATCGATCCACCGGTGAAAATGTTCCTCCACTATTATCTGATGACGAAGCGCTCGCCGCTTCGCCTTCGGGTGCTACTACCTCAAGCTCCGACCCATCGCCGACGACGCGCCAGACCCTCGCCCACCACCGCCGACTCGATGGGCGCGTGGTGGGTGAGGTGGTTCTACAAGAAGCGGCAATGACAAGAAGCTCGTCTTCACCGGAAGGCACCGGCGAAGGGGACGCCAATGCCTCGGCCGGAGATGACCGCCGAGGATTGGTTTTTGACGAGGAAGATCACCTCCCTCGTGAGCCTCGAGCTCACGGGCAGGGAGATTATCCGGGACTACACAATGAATAGGGTCTGTCATTGCGGAGAAGGCCCTATCCTTCTACAAGATAGAGGATGGGAAGACATCTCCGGGGAGAGCACGGTAAGTGCCTTTAAGACTCAACCTTTACTTATGATTTCCATCGAACAGAGGCGACGATCCCTCTGTCGGGCAGAGAAACCCACCGACGCATGGGTGACCGAAGCGGGTCGACGCCATCTGTCAAGGCGGCGAAGAAGGACAGCGAGGTCACCGGCGAGGTGGCCTATACTGTCCGAGGAACGTGCTCGCCCACACAGTAGAGGTGAGTTGCTCGAACCCTCGTCTGCCGCAGATTTGCATCGCTTATTCATGCTAACCTTCGCTTCTCAAACACACAGGAAGATGAGTTGATCCTCGGCGGGATCGTGGAAGAACTCTCTGGGTCTGAGAAGGAGAAGGCGAAGAAGGGCAAGGCCAAGGTGGCCACAAAGCCCAAAGTGGCGGCTGAGCATACGCGGAGCTCGCCGCGACACGGCGGCCGCCAGACATCGAAGAGACCACCCACAGCGACGGAGGGCGCCGAAAAGACCAAGCGGGCTCGCGGTCAGCCCAGCGGGAAGAGACCAAGCCCCTCCCTCCTCACCGAGCAGAGCGACGAAGTGGTAAAGACCATGGCCCTCTGGCTTAGGCGTTACAAGCAAGCTCACCCCGGCCGCATGGAACGGTTGCAACAGGTCGCCGAGCAGAGGAGGCTCGAGGAAGAAGTCGCGCGCAAGGAAAAGCTTCTTGCGCTGCGTGAGAAGAGTGCTCAGCTCAGCCGGGAGCTGAGCTCATCGCCACGAACACCCAAGAGCCAAGGCGGGCAAGCCGCTAAGGAGCCCCCGAGGAAGAGGCGGAAAGTTCCGGCAAAGAAGATCAGGATTAAGCCTCCCACGGCAGGTATGTAGAGATCGATCTTTGATCTTTCAATTTCCTAACCGCGTTAAACTTAACGATCATCTCTTTTTCATCAGCTGCCCAAAGGGAGATTGCCACGGATGACATTGCCCGCGGCAACCGAAGCGATCCTCGCCGCCGAGCACTGCACGGTGCTTCGCAAGCGATGAGGTTGGCGACCTCAAGGACAAGCCGGCAACAGGAGCTCGCTCCCGCCAGCTCAATGAAGACCGACGCAACTGAAGGGCGCGGTGGAACTACCGGAGGCGGAAGAGGCGGCGAAGCGGCGCCACAGACAATGGGCCAAGGCGATGGTTCGGAAGCGCCGGGCGGACCGAGCAGCCGGTCTGCCAGCACTTCGTCGCAGGGCAGCTCACCCCGAGGCGACGGATTCTCTGGCGGCGGTGAAATCCCACCGCCAGGAGCAAGAAAAAGCCCCGAGCGGTCGCGCAAGTCGCCCCGCCTGGAAGTACTGGCGCCATCCAATGGAGTGGCTCAATCTCGCCCAAGTCGCCGGGCGGAAAAGGGAGGAAGAGGAGAAGGAGCGGAGACGAAAGCGCCGCCCGTCGCTCCCTGCTCCCGAACAGACGCGCTCCCGCAAGAAGAAGGAGCGGACAAGGCGGCGACGGAAGAACGTGTTCGTCTCATCCCGACGAAGCGGGCTTCGTGGACGATGGCTCGAGGACCGCTGCGCCATGGATCAAGCGCCGACTTGGCAAGGTAAGCTCCAATACTAAACCTGGTTTACCGAGCTATACCCAAAAGCGGCTAACATGAACTTCTCCCTCAGGTCTTCAAGGACACCATGAAAGAGCTCGAAGATGGGGTTACCATCTAGCGGAAGGCCAGATCTTGGCGTCCTCCGGAACATCTCTCGACGAAGGAGGTCAAGCGGGACCCTCAGACCAGCCCAAAGCCAAAGCCTACTGGAGGAAGAGGTGAAGATGCTGGAAGCCCAGTTGACCGAAGAGAGGCGTTCCTGCGAGGCTCTCCTGAAGGAGGCCGAGGAACTTCGCGAGCAAGCCATCAAGGCGAGTACCGCGGAGGAAAAGCCGGGCCGCGTGAAGTGGCTCGAAGAGCAGCTCGCCGACGTGTCCCACTGGCGGGACCAGCTCGCGGCGGAAGCCAAGAAGCTTAAGGCCCAGCTCGCCAAAGAAAAGCAAACCTCCGCGTATCTTCAAACGAAGATCTCGACCCTGTGGGCTTTACAGGAGGAGATCGAGGAGATGCGCGGGATGGCGATGAGGGCGATCACCGCGGAGAAGAAAGTCAAGGAGCTGGTCGAGCAGCTCAAGACCGTCGAAAGGCCGAGCTAGCTGTAGCGAGGCTCGACCGACCACCAAGCGCCAAGACCGAAGAGGTCGAGGCCATCCGCGAAGCCGGCTGCAGCGTGCCAAGCGAAGCAAGGAGGAGATCGAACGCCTCCGAGCAGAAGCCCGGGAAGGAATCAAGGCTCAAGGTGAAGTTGTGCGCCTCAAGTTAGAAGTCGAGAGCTAAAGGAGCGACTTGCTCTCTAAGTAGCACCGCATTTGAATCGAAAGGACTTGTACCTGAAACTTTTGATTAACGAAATAAAGTACTTACCTTTCTTCCTGCAAAAAAGAGCAGCAAAAAGATAAGAACGAACAGAAACTAAGAGAAAAGCGAAAAGCGCTAGGAAGTTTAAGAAAACCGGTAGAGCGCTTAGTCTAACTCCCAGCCCCCGTTGTGCATCTGCTCGGAAGCCTGAGTTTGCTAACCCGAACAGGTGCACAAGAAAAAGAGCGACACCCTAGCCCCCGGTACGGACGATGCTCGAGAACCTAAGCTTGCGAACTCGAGCACGTGCGTAGAGAGAAAGAGCGACACCCGTACCTTGCTCGATTTGTTCCACAGTCTGCTTGCTGTCGTAAGTTAGGCAGTTCCGAGAGTAACCGAACAAGGAAAGTGCCTCTGCCGCGAGGGGCTTACGAGAGCGGAGCTTGCCAAGTGGTCGCGCCAAGCAGTAAGTGCCTCTGCCGCGGAGGGCTTACGAGAGCAGACTTAGCCGCAAGGTGGAAAAGCCGTGTTACGCAACCCTGAGTGCAGGAACCTATCGAAACTAGATACGGGCAGGGAAATCTGAAAATAGCGGAGCCAAGAGTTCGCAAGACCGGGCAGCCATCAAGTGTTACCAGAGAGAAAGAGATATAGTCTTCAGAAGACAAGAAGTGAAAAGGGCACAGAGGCCGCGAGAATTCACTGAGAATTGGATTGAACTTTACATGGTGCCCAAGAGACTTGGACGAACTAAGGCGCGAAGTTTACAAAAGCGCAGGGCTAATAAAACACAGAAAGGACCTACACAAAGAACTTACGAAGCTGGTCGATGTTCCAAGTGCTGGTCAGCTCTCTCCCGTCCTCCATGGCAGCGAACGGCCCGGGCGGCAGTAAAGAGAAACAGTGAGAAGGCCCTCCCAACGGGAGTTAACTTGTTGGCATTGGACGGGTTCGACGGACCTGTGAACGAGGTCGCCCGCCTTCAAAGCCCTTGGTCGGACTGATTTGGCAGCGTGCCGGCGAAAAGCTTGCTGGTAGCGCGCCATTCTAACTTGTGCCCGGTCACGTGTGCCTTCGAGGAGATCGAGATCGAGTAGGCGCTCTTGCTCATCGTCAACCAAGTTGACCGAGCTCGTACGAGGCGAACCGAGTACTACCTCGGCGGGCAAGATGGCTTCTGCACCGTAGACCAATTGGAAAGGAGTTTCTCCGGTCGCCCGGCTGGCCGTAGTTCATCACCCCCGGCTGCCATGACCAGCTCAGCACCCCCGGCTGCCATGATGGCAGTAGCATTGATGGAAAGGAATTCCTCTGGGTTCTGAGTCCCATTGTACCTCTCCATGTGACCGGGCTTGAACTTTGAGGGCCACCGGACAGCACGAAACTCGTCAGAGAAAGCCCTGCAGCCCAAAGCATATGACCGGCCACCTTCCCCGGCAGAACCTAGTTTTGAGAAGACATTGGTCCTGTTGCGCGGAGGACCTCCTGCTGAACGGCAAGATTCGACCTGGAGAAACTCTCTCCGGGACAATCCACCGCGCTCCTTCCTCGTGGTCGCGACAATGCGCTCCTCGCGAGGGGGCCTTCCGTGATCATCACGCGCACGCTTGCCTCTGTGGTCGCGATGACTACGGGGACTTGGCGAGCGACGGCGACCACGGGTAGCTTGATCATGGACAGTGATCCTTTGACGGTTACGGGGGTCACGCGACCGATCAGAGCTGTCCGAATTATTCCGGGCAGTTTGACTGCGCTGCCTGGAAGGGTTGTTAACTTCTCCTAGGGAGTTTAGGCCATCAGCCAGTCGCTCTAGATTAGAAGCAACAGCATCGCCCATACGGGCGAGATCGGCTTGGTTGGTGGATCTAAGGACCGTTGCTATAGCTTCGAGCCGTTCCCGACTCTGATCTAATGGTCCTGGGATCTCTGAAGCATCCGCGTTCTGCTCGACAGGAGTCCGGTCACGTGGGGAGTTGACCCGAACAGGGAAAGCTTCTGCCGGGAGACTTGGCGTGGGCACGCGAGGGGATCGCGACGCCGTTACTTGCACCGCCATGAACCGCGCCACGGTCCGATTGATGGAATCGCCGAGGTGCGGAGAATGACGCCTTGTTCGCGAAAGCGGTAGCGGCCTCATCTTGCCGCCGGCGAGTTAATCCGCCCGATCTCGCCGCCGCCAAGAAGATCCCGCGAGATCCCCGGAGGTTCTCGCGATCGGCCATGTTAATGCCGGGGGCCGTGTGAAGGTATGCTAGACGGTGTCATCACTGTGTCACCACAGGTAGAATCTACCGACATAGCCTTGGAATCCGATAGATCTAAACCGTCGTAAAGATCGTCGGTTCCGTAGTCATCGTCGATGACGGGAGTGCGATCTGAGGCTATCTCCGCCATATAGGCAGAGACTTCTGTCCCAGATATGGAAAACATTCGAGACCGAACAGATCGATCTGAACTGACAGGGGATGAGACATCCTGTTCTTCTGAGTCGTAGCCCTCAGGGAGCACCTCTGTATCGCTGATAGAGTTTGATATGCTCGATCTGCGAGTCCCCACGGACGGCGCCAGCTGTCGACGGTTGGGATATTGACCCAAGTCAATTAAGGTTCTTTAAGAAGGAGATAGGAGACACGCCGAACAAGACGAACCACAGCGAACAGGGAGACAGAGGTTTTTATCCTGGTTCAGGCCTCTCAGGAGAGATAATAGCCCTACGTCCAGCCTTTCTTTATATCAAAGAGGATTACAAGGTGGAACTCGACGAGACGAATAAGTCTCGGCGAGTAGTATGCGACAAAGTAATCTTGGATGCCCCCTAAACGCCGTAGGGGCTGGTTTATATAGCGTAGAGCAAACCGACCTACCGAGGGAATATCGGGCCGGGCTAACTACGAGATCGCAACTAACTCGTACATGCTAAATACGTCCCGAGTCAGATAAGGCATACTCCTGGTCTTGGGGATCATGACTCCTAATCCAATCCGGGAAACCAACGTCCGGGTCTTCACGCAGTCGTGCAGAACTCCTGTTCGAGATGGACTCAAACACAATTCCTTGGTCGTTACTCATCGTGCCAGCCAGGAGGCTGTTCGGCAGGATGCATATGGGCCAGATGGAACCTTCCAGGGAGCTGGGCCCTAGTAGGCTGTTCAATTGGGCTGTCAGGTAATGGGCCATGACAATGGGCCGTAATTTTATCCCCGACACATGCAATTACGTACCGTTCAACATAAATAAATAATTTAATATTACATTATACATATCCCTTTGGATGACTATAAAGCTAATAAATTCCCTAGAAGAGGACCAATGAGATAGGAAAAGGGTCCCAACTGCCATCTGCATAATGGATGAAATAAAAATATAAAGATTAGAATGTCACAATTATCAAGAAATGTCAAATTGATTTAAAGTAGAGAATATCGATATTTTATTAACCTACAACGTAACAAAACCAAAGCAAAGAATATGAAACGATTAAAAGTTTTTAGGACAACAAAAGGAAACTATGAATCAAACTTTCTGTATTTTTAAACCAAACTGAAACTGAGAGTGGTTCTAAAATCTGTACCCATACACTAAGAATATTAGAGCAAGCATCATCGATCAACACAAAGAATTCCAGCAACCACAGGCCATTACCATCAAACTTCCAGCCAGTAATCTGAAAACAGGCTCATGCACAGCTAGAACAATGCAAATGTGAATAGGGCCATAGTCTAACCTTTGCATCCTCGTCCCTAATGGAGTAAAGATGGAAGTGGCTATTGCTGTCATACAGAATCCTGTAGTTCTCATTGGTCATGGAATAGAAATGACATCTGAAAAAAAGGTCACAAATCAATAACATTCAAATAGGCTAGTAATTTGATACTCCACCTTTCTTTTTCCAAGGCACAACAAATTTCAAGATTCAAAGTTCACAAGATTGCTGAAAAAGGCATCTATATAAGCATCTGTTCTCAACTGAAAAGATTATTCAGAACATGAAAATAAACTAGCAGCAATGTCTAACAGACTGTATGATGGGGAGGGGGGTCCCGATCTTCTGTCAGGTTACGGATAACTGATAGCTCTCGATTTGTGGAGGCACGACGTTGACGATCCGGCTTCTAGTCACAAAGATTCGAACCCTGCAATCACTACACCACCGCTCCGTTGGTTATCAAACACGTGACGCGCACGATTGACCTCGCCAAGAAGGCTTATCCCTACAAGTGCAATCGAGAACACAAGCAAAAACACGAAGAACACAATCTTAGTATTGCATAAGGTGGGGTTCCACAAACCAGTGCAACTGGCGAAACTGTTCGGCGCAACGGCGACAGATTAATCTAAGCAAAACCCATCTGTCGACTGGTGTCAACACCAGGGTACACAAAGTACCCAAAAAGAAGAGGGGAGATTCGGGGGCTCGGATGCTAGCTGCTCTTAAGAGTCAGACAGATCACGACTAGAGCTAACACACCAGGACTTATAGAGGTTCGGGCCGCGTAAGCGTAATACCCTACGTCCTCTTTAGAGATTTATTGATTGGTGGATGAAGCACAGCTAAGTTACAAGCTAGAAATCTGGAACAAAAGCTCTTGGCTAGAGGGAGCTTGCAACCTAGCAGCGCGAGTGTGGGCGAGTATGAGTGTTCAACTATCAGCCCGTTCTAAGGTACTCCACCTTCCCCTTTTATAGGCACAAGGAGAGAGGGAGCATACAAGCCTGTGTGCCGCGGGTCCGGCACACAGGAGTTCATTAAATGTTACATAGTATAGAGTATGGACTCCGTCTTGTCCACGCACGTCTGCACAGTGAAACAGTGGCTTCTGACAATGGGATTCAACGTGCAGTACGCCACAGTGCGCGGGATGGAGCGCACGCCGTGTTCCTGACGACCGCAATGTCCCTGTCGCATTAACTCCGTGGGCCCAGCGTGTCCAGGCCTGAGCCACGCGGAGTGTCCTGCAAGGGGTCCGGTTTGGGCCCCCCTGCCGTGGGGATGAGACCGCCTTCCGGGGTGATGTCATCCCGGGGTCCGGGGCGCCGGGAGTGACGCCAGCCCGGCCCCCGGGGCCTTGAGCCTTCTCCAGGAAGAGTTCGGGGGGTGGGTCCTCCGCTTTCAGCTTAGTTGGTTTCTCGGTCCCCGCGCGACGTGTGTGGGGGCCCGCAAACCTTACTTTTCCAGATAAAGCCGCGAAGGCAGGTTTAGGCAGCGCCCCTGGGGTATCCCATCCCAGGGACGCTGACACCATCTATTCTAATAGAAGCTACTGAATATATAGAAGGAAGATGGCTAAGGCGGCGGCCGAGCAACCCTAGGGCTTACAAGGCCTCCGGGCCCAAAAATAGACGTTGCAACGCTTGGGTAGATTCTGGACGTCATCTTGCGTCGATGATTCCCGTCTACTCCGAGCGAATTTGGAGTTGGGACCACCTGGGTTGGAAAGCTTATATCCTTAGCTTTCCGTCGAACGGAGTCCGTATGTGGCCTGGGCGTCCGTTTTTCTGAGGCCTACTCCTGCAGTCCGAACCGGCCTCGCGAATAAATTGGACCACAACTCGGATTGGGCTTCATATATCGGAAGGAGTTGGGCCTTGATCGTATCCTTGTCATTCATGGTCACATCATTCTCCCTTTCTTGACTTTGAGTCGTCCTCGACTCAAGCTTGACAACGTGTGTCGAAGTAGTCGTTGCAGTGCTTGACATTATCCAACCATGCTCCCTTTCTTGAAAGTGATCCTATTGTGACAACACAAACATACAAGACATAGAGGAAGTCGACGTGATAGGATTAGTCATAAAAATGCCCTCTAATTCATCAGATTGTTGCACAACAAAAGGAGATTTCATATTTGAACAAATATAAACCCGATGAACCATATATTTTCCTTTACAATTATATTGCCCAATGATATGATATGTATGTTTAGATAGCCATGGTGTAAGATCAAGCCTCCCATGGGCTAATTGATTTTGGTAATTGATGGCAACTAGGCCGTACAGCTGGAACGCCAAGGATAAGGACCTTTGTTTTATAGTTCTTCTGATTTCCTTGTGTGCGTCTTCGGCTCAACTACATCTCTCTGGTTGCAGGGTCCCACTGAGCATAGGTCATGCGGGTTCAGGTCTTTGGGGTTCCGAGAGTGTTAGGTGTTAGTTTTGAGCGAACCATCTAGAGCGAGTACACCTGTCCCAGGGTCGAGAAGGTTCGGGGGTCTAGCTGTCCAGGGTTTCGTAGCCGCTAAGTCTCCGAAATATTTGAGAGCGCGAAACTTCCCGCCCAATTGTTCTAAACCTCCCGCTGTGTCCAAAAATCGACAAACGTGTCCCAAGACCCGAGGCGTGGTGATGAGAGGGGGCGAGAGAGGCTTAGTCCGAAGCGGTGCGCAAATCAAGCCTCCATCGGACGGCGTCCGATCGCCATCGGACGGCGTCCGGTAAGCCCAAGCCGAAAAAATGGCTAAGTCCCGAAATCAAGCGCACTGTCGGACGGCGTCCGACTCTCGTCGGACGGGGTCCGACAGCATGGAATTCCCAGTGAGCACGCTCGAAATTTGGCTAAGTCCCAAACGCACCGTCCCTGTTGGACGGCGTCCGATCCGGACCGGACGGCGTCCGGTGAAGAAGAAAATCGACAGCGAGGAGTTTCCGGACGGTGTCTGGCGAGCGTCCGACGGCGGGCATCCTCACTGTCGGACGCGTCCGACGAGTCACCGGACGGCGTCCGACGACGGCTAAACCCGCGATCAACACTGGCGGGCGCCTGTTTGCTGGCAAGGTTCTCTGCCGGACGCGTCTCGGTCACCACGGACGGCGTCCGACGAAGCACAAAAAATGCCGTAACCTTCTGTCGGACGGCGTCCGACGGGAACCGGACGGCGTCCGATCGGGCGATCTGAATCTCACGATTTAATCTGAGCCGTCCATTCCTAGGGTTTCGCCTTGGGCCTATAAATAGGGGCTAGGTGCACGGGAGAAACTTGAGAGAGCCACCATTAAGCAGCCACCTCTTGTCCTAGCCACCAAGAGAGCTCCTCCCATGGTTCCCACCTCCATCTAGGTTTCCATGTGCTTGAGAGATTGAGGGAGAAGGAGTGAGGAAGAAGAAGAGAGCATCCCCTAGCCTCCTCCTCGACGTCTCCAAGGTTTGTGTCCTCTCTATGGTTGCCTTGCCATCCTCCATGGTGGGTTGAGGGTTGAGTGAGTGTCTCCGGTCTTGTGCTCTTGGGATTCTTGCCACCGGAAGACATCGTCGTCGCCAAGTTTCATCAAGCGTACCGCAACCAAACCCTTCTTCGTGAAGGTCACCGTGCTTCCCACGGTGCTTCCTATCCGTTCGTCGGGGTGTGCAAAGTCCGCCGTGTGTCGGCGGCCATCTCCGTGTGTCGGAGGTGACAAGGTGTCCGTGTGTCGGATCCAAATCCTCCATGTGTTGGGGGTACCTCATGTGTTGAGGTGAAACCCATCGTGTGTCGGTGGTCGGTGCCGTGTGTCGGCGCCGTGGGTGTGAGAACTCTCGCGTGTGAGGGAACTCGCCTCCGTGTAAAGGTTTGGAGCTCGCCTACCATGTGTTGGTAAAGAGCTACCACGAGTGGATTGAGGGCTAGGGACGAAAGGGTCCCGACTTCTCTGTGTGAGAAGTTTCCTCAATGGAGACGTAGGTGCTCATGTGTTGAGCACCAAACTTCGGTAAACAACTCGGTTTGCGTCTCCTCGTCTCACCCATTTACTTCCTCACATTGAATTAATCGAATGCATGTGAGTGCCATCGAGCCTCCTAGTAGTCGCTTGTGCTTGCTTGTGAACGCTTCCGTGATTAGACTCTAAATCTATCGATAGCTTGGGTTCCTAATTTGACTAACTAAGCAAGCGAACTGATAGAAATAAAATTTGAAAAGAGCCGATTCACCCCCCTCTCGGCCTAGGATCCTTACACATGGAAAATCAGCACTAAAAGAAAGTTTCTCCTCCAAATTATTTAGATTGCAAAGAACATCAAATTCAATGTAACCCAAAGTATTTAAAGTAGACAATAATTTGAGCTCATCATGTGCACTAGCAATAGGGAGAAAACGTTTATTTTCAGCACAAGTATTTGTTTCCAAAATAATTTCATCATGTTCATTCACTAGTTGTGGCACAAGACTAAGTAACGCATTATCACACAACTCTTCTTTATCACAAGGAATAGCAAAACAATCATGTTGTGATAAAGGCAAATCAGAAAAAGGTGCCACTATTGATTGCTCTACATTAGCATGAATTGCGGCTGAACTTAGCATATCAGAAGATTCCTCAACTTGAGGGATCATAGAACATGTTTCATTACCTACGTTTATAGGATCGATGCATTGTGGCAAGTATGGAATAGAAACTAGCTCATACTCACTCTCCTCCGATGTGTTGTCTCTCTCATCCTTGTTCTCAATATCCTGTGTATGGTTAGTACCAAAGGGAACCTCCATATATTGTATGTCATGACATTCAATTTCAGCAAGACATGCATCATATTCAATCTTAGCACATTGTTGTCTCTCATATTTTATTTTATTTTCAATCTCACAAGCAAGAGTAAATAAATCGTAGAGAGAATTATATTTTATACCAGCAATAATATCATGAATGTCATTATCAAGACCTTTTATAAATCTTATTTCAATGGCATTCTCAGATTCATGTAAACCACAACGCAACAACAATTTATGTAGCTCAACATAATACTCTATAACAGTCTTATCATATTGTTGTAGATATTGTAAGTCAAAAAATAGCTTTACAGAATGAGAAGAAGAAACAAATTCACTCCTCATAAGTATTTTCATATATCTCCAAGTTTGTGGATCTCTAATATAATCACAAAGATTTTTCCACTAAATTAAAGCACATGATTTTAAGGTACTAGCAGCATTTTTAATTTTTCTTCTATCACTCAAACAATATTGGAAAAAAATTTCATCCATAACTATTTTCCAATCAATATAAGCATCATCAACAAAACCATCATTAGAAGGAAGATCTGAAAGTATATGACTTGAACTTTTTGATGGAGATGTTCTCAAAGTTGCGTGGCTCTCAAATGCTTTTTTGACCTTTTTATTGATCCTTTCACGTGTCGCAGTGTAACCTGTCATTGTTAGCAGAAAAATAAAAAAACACACAAATATATATTTCCCTTTTATCTAGTAGGATATGGTGGAATAAAAGCACACACTCTCATGCGTCTTACCAAGCTCTTACAAGTGTTCTTACTAATGCAGCAGGTGGTACAACCGGCGGCTTGTTCGTGATACCGCAACGGGGTGTGAGCATAATGATTGCAAAGTTAGAACCTGTACTAACAAGAAGTGTATATATGTGGAGCTATAGGAGGCTATATTATTAGCAAGGAGTAGCACAATTCAAAATCAGATAGAAAAGTTGAATAAGTGTCCAAAGTACATGTCAAAATTGCTGGCCTAGACGTGTTCTTAGAACTAGTTCAAGCAGCAAAAGTCACGTACACAAAGCACAAAGGACACAAAGGATGCAAGCACTTCTGATTTTTCTTTTCGTCTCTTTTTTTTTATACTGTGCGGCTCTTTTATATGCACTTGCTTTTTATCTCTTTTTTTTCTTAGAATGTGCCGCAAAAACAAGATCCAACTCAAGGCTACCACAAAATTCTCGTCTGTCTATTACAGATTTTCTGCTAAAACTTCCACAGATGATTTCGCCCTCTTAATGGCCTCAAATGCAAAAGCTCACAACAGCAAAGTTGTAGCTCTACTTTTTCTCTTTAATTTTGATATATGGTACGCCTTTTTTGGATAAGGGATAATGGAGATATTGGCCCCGAGATGCAGACTACTCAGAAATTTTAGGGTCAAAAATAGATTTTCTCCCAACACTGATTAAGCCCTGATAACGATTTTTTCTGAAAACGTCACAGTTGACAAAGTTGTAGAAAATTTCTCAAGATTTTCAGAAAGTACTAGAACACAAAAATTCGAGTTCTTATCAAGGAGTTATGATCAAAATACCGAACTGGATGGAAACGAATCTGACAATGGCGGGATGACGGGATGAAAAAGGACACGATGTCAAGATGCAAAACTCAAACTAAACTAAGAACACGACCTAAACCAGCAACAAGACCATGCATATGGACACAAACTCAACAATACGAACTATGAAATCAAAAGTGCAAAGACTAAACGAGGCGATGGGACAGCGGAAAACTACAAACCCTAACTTTTTATGGCTTTTTGTGGACTCTTGGATGAAGGCAAAATTTATCTAAACTAAGGTAAAGGACTAACCCGATGCTAATACCTGAAGCTCTAATTACCACTTGATGGATATAGGGGGTCCCGATCTTCCGTCAGGTTACGAATAACTGATAGCTCTCGATTTGTGGAGGCACGACGTTGATGATCCGGCTTCTAGTCACAAAGATTCGAACCCTGCAATCGCTACACCACCGCTCCGTTGGTTATCAAACACGTGACGCTCGCGATTGACCTCGCCAAGAAGGCTTATCTCTGCAAGTGCAATCGAGAACACAAGCAAGAACACGAAGAACACAATCTTAATATTGCATAAGGTGGGGTTCCACAAACCAGTGCAACTGTCAAAACTGTTCGGCGCAACGGCGATAGATTAATCTAAGCAAAACCCATCTATTCTAATGGAAGCTACTGAATATATAGAAGGAAGACGGCTAAGGCGGCGGCCAAGGGAGTGGCCGAGCAACCCTAGGGCTTACAAGGCCTCCGGGCCCAAAAACAGACGTTGCAGCGCTTGGGCAGATTCTGGACGTCATCTTGCGTCGATGATTCCTGTCGACTTCGAGCGAATTTGGAGGTGGGACCACCTGGGTTGGAAAGCTTATCTCCTTAGCTTTCCGTCGATATGTAAAACGTCCCAAACGGAGTCCGTATGTGGCATGGGTGTCCGTTTTTCTGAGGCATACTCCTGCAGTCCGAACCGGCCTCGCGAATAAATTGGACCACAACTCGGATTGGGCTTCATATATTGGAAGGAGTTGGACCTTGATCATATCCTTGTCATACATGGTCACATCACTATACACACCACCGTTCTGAAATTTTGCATTTTTCACTGCAGTTTCGAATATGCATTCTCACTGCAGTTCGAGATCGGACTGTTGGGTTCTATAGGTGTGGATCTAGTGCACTCTCCCATAACCACTAGAATTCTATGGAGTTAAACGATTCGGTCTAGGTTCATGGGTGATCATGGTTCGGATCGAGAGAGAGAGATAGATGGTGATACCTTCGGGGTTGGAGAAGGAGGGGATGGTGGCCGGTGTCGAGAAGGGAACGGCGGGACTGCCGTTCTGGATCTCAGCTTGATGCCGGTCCTCCTCTGCCTTGGCCGCCTCCTCCTGGCGGCGGCGCTCCTCCTCGTCCCGACGTTGCGTCTCCTCCGACGCGGCGGCGGGGTCCTGATCGTCCGCCATTAGGGTCGAGAGCGGTGGCGGCGATTCCAGTCACTGAGAGCGCCTCCCGATCGGTGGGTGTAGGGGCTAGGGTTTGCGGTGGCTCGTGGATGCGTTGGCGTCCGTGCCGGCCCTAGCCTCCTTTTATATGGCGCCTGTGACCGGGGGCCACAACTAAAGAGGGGGTTGCGCCCCCGATCAGGGCGCGGCTCTGGATCCGGGTCGGTCACTATGACCGACCCCGAGATCACTTCTAACAATCTCCCCCTTGATCTCGGTCTTATCTATTTCTTAAACTTTTCAATGCTCCATCCCTTGACAGGTCAATATATCGAGACCAATGCGTTACAGACAGCCAATTACGTGCTACTGAACTCATTGACTACAATACATTTTTCTATCTTAGAATAAAGCTTCCATTTTTCTCTGTGAGACGGTTGTTTTAATCAGCCCTTAATCCAGAATCATAGGTTTTCCTTTAACCCCATGCCGGCTACGTGTTTCTCAAACACGCTGGGTGGAAGACCTTTAGTGAGCGGATCCGCTAGCATCTTTTCAGTTCTCTAGTGCTCAACTTCTATAGTGTGATCCTGGATTTTCTCTTTCACAACATAAAATTTAATGTCAATGTGCTTGGCAGCCCCACTTGACTTATTGTTGTGACAATAAATAATTGCTGGCTCATTATCGCAGTATATCTTGAGTGGTCTTTCTATACTGTCGATCACTCTCAAACCGGGTACAAACTTTATTAGCCACATGGCCTGCCTCGTTGCCTCATAACAAGCTATAAATTCAGCGTACATTGTCGACGATGCAACGACTGATTGCTTACAGCTTTTCCATGATACGGCTCCTCCTGCCAGAGTGAACACATATCCTGACGTGGACTTTTTGGTGTCCCTGCACCTTGCCCAGTCTGCATCTGAATAGCCCAAGAACTCTAGGGCTTCTGACTTTCTATATGTCAACATGAGGCCTTTCGTCCCTTGCAAATAACGCAAGGCTTTCTTAGCAGCCACCCAGTGAGCCTTCCCTGGGTTCGACTGATATCTGCTAAGCATCCCGGTTGTGAATGCTAAATCTGGTAGCGTACACACTTGTGCATACATTAAGCTTCCAACAATGAAGCATACGGTACCGATTTCATTTGATCTATTTCATCTTGATTCAGGGACACCGAAAGTTCCCAAATTTATCGCCTTTACTATCGGAGCGGACCACGAATTACGGGCTTGCATACCATATCTCTTCAAGACATTTTCTATATATGTTTTACGAGATAATCCTAGTATGCCTCTATTTACATCTCTGTGGATTTGAATCCCCAGGACACAGGATGCCTCTCCCATATCTTTCATATCATAATTTGAAGACAGAAATTTCTTTGTCTCTAGCAGTAAATTCGCATCACTGCTAGCCAAGAGTATATCGTCCACATACAAGACGGGAAAATATACCTCCCGTTCTTAAACTTTGCATAAATGCAATTGTCTTCTTCATTTTCTTTAAAACCAAACATTCGAATGGTCTCATCAAACTTCAAGTACCACTGTCTTGAAGCTTGTTTCAATCCATAAATGGATTTCTTTAAATGGCACCCCATCTTTTCTCTTCCATTCATGACAAAACCCTTAGGTTGAGCCATATAAACATTTTCTTTCAGCTCTCCATTAAGGAATCTTGTCTTGACATCCATCGATGTAATTCTAAATCAAAATGAGCAACTAGTGCCATGATGATTCTAAACGAGTCTTTTGATGAAACTGGTGAGAAAGTTTCATTGTAATCGATTCCCTCTCTTTGAGTGAAGCCTTTAGCTACCAATCTTGCCTTATATCTTTCCACCTTCCCATCGGAGTCTTTCTTAGTCTTGTAGACCCATTTAGAGCCTACTGTCTTTGCTCCTTTAGGAATGTCAACTAAGTCCCAAACTTTATTCACGTTCATTGATCTTATTTCATCCTCCATGGCAGTAAGCCACTTGGATGCATTGGGACTTCTCATGGCTTCCTCATATGTAGTGGGATCTCCTTCTGAGGCCATATGTTCGCTGATATAGACCTCATATTCGTTAGGGATGGCAGATCTCCTAACCCTTTGTGACCTTCTCAAGGGCACATCTTGTTCTTCCACTTGGGGCCGCTCTGGTCTTTGGATCATTGTCTATCGTTTCTTGTTCGTTCTGCAGGCTCACCACGGCAGAGAGCCGGAGACTCACACACCGCAGAACCGGGGCTCAAACACCGCAGGAGCAGTGGCTTCTTGTTCGTTAGTTGTTATGCTGACGGCCAAAGCATCCAGCAGGGGTTGCAACAACGATCGCTTGAACTGGAGGTGCCACCTCAGCAGGTATCGAGAAGTATGGTTCTTCAACCATTGGAATTGGGACGAAAGTCCTCTTTTCCTTAAGGTCTATTTCTCGAGGTACCGTGCTCCCCCTGATCATATCATTTTCTAGGAACACCGCGTGTGTCGTTTCTACAAATTTCGTGTGTCTATCCGGACAGTAAAATCTGTAACCCTTCGATTTCTCAGGGTAGCCAATGAAATGGCAACTCACTGTCTTTTCATCTAATTTTCCCTGAGTAGGGTTGAATATCTTGGCCTCAGCAGGACAACCCCAAACATGCAAATAGTTCAGAGTTGGCTTCTTCCCAGTCCATAATTCGTATGGTGTCTTAGGCACTGACTTACTGGGAACTCGGTTGAGTATGTGGATGGCGGTTTTTAATGCCTCCATCCACAAACCAACTGGTAGAGTGGAAAAACTAATCATACTTCGCACCATGTCCATCAAAGTGCGATTTCTTCTTTCTGCCACTCCATTCTGTTGAGGCTCGCCTTGGGTGTCGAGTATTGAGCAACTATCCCATTTTCTATAAAAACCTTGCAAAAGGTCCGGAACTTGTCCATATTATGTATGACGACCGTAGTACTCCCCCACGGTCAGATCTCACTATCTTAATCTTTAAATCAAGTCGTTTTTCAACTTCACTTTGAATATCTTGAATTTATCTAACGCTCGATCTTTCTTTTATGGGATAGATGTAGCCATAACGAGAGTGATCATCTATGAACGTGATGAACGAGTCAAAACCGTCTATTGTCTTTTGAGGAAAGGACCACAAATATCGTATGAATTATTTCTAACACTCTCGAGCTACCTTGTGCGGTTTTCTTAATCTTCTTTGCAAATTTTCCTTTAATGCAATCAATGCAATGTTCTAAATCTGCAAAGTCTAAAGGATGGAGAATATCTTCTTTAATCAAACGCTCCATTCTCCCCCTCGAAATGTGGCCTAAACGACAATGCCACAATTTCGACGAGGATTCTCCATCATTCCTTTTCCTTTTATTATTCTTACGTGTTTCTTATACAAAGTCGGATGCATTAATTTCATTCACAACACTGCAATGAGAAAGCAAATAAAGCATATCTCGTCTGATGGCGAGACCAACATCTTTGTTATTACAACGAATAACACATTTATGATCACCAAAGTTGCAATGTATGTTCTCATCATCAAGTCTAGAAACGGAAATTAAATTCCTCTTTAAAGAGGGTACATAAAGAACATCTCTCAAAGTAAGTACAAAACCATCATCTAATTCTAAAGGAAGATCTCCAATGGCTTTGACTTGTGCTTCTTTCCCATCAGCTACCCTCACGCTTCTTTGGCCTTTTGCCAGCATCCTCATTGTACGGAAGCCCTGTAAGGAATTAGCAACATGCACAGTTGCACCCGAGTCAATCCACCAAACATTAGCGGAAAATTCTAAGTACAGAGATTCATCTATAAAAGTGACTTGGTCTATACCTTTCTGGAGAAGGGACTTCAGAAATTTTGGCCAGTCATTCTTATAGTGTCCCTTTTCCTTGCAATACATGCAAGTGTCATGGGGCACTGGGAAAAACTTGTCTGGATTCGCCTTTACCATGGTTGTAGTTGGTAGGAGGTGTCTTGCTACGGATGCACCGAGTCACCTTCTGTCCCTTCTTAAAGGATTGCTTGGAGTTCTTAATCACTTTCTTGACTTGTTGCTTTGTATTGTTGACTGAGTCCCCTTTGTGACCCTTCAACCTTTCTTCTTCTTGGGTGCATTGTGCCATGAGTTGATCTATGGACCACTTGTCGATGATGGTGGTGTTGTAGTGCACATGGAAAGTGCTAAAATCTTTTGGAAGTTTACTCATGATCATATGCACCACAAAGTCTTGAGCAAATCACGCCCTAAGTACTTGTTCGGTTTAGACACTTTGTGGTTGTCATTTTCGAATAAAAGATCGCACTCGGATCCATCATAAGTCATGTTGGCGAATTCATTCACCAATGTGCTAGCATACGCCTTGGAGGACCCGTGAATGAGCCTTAAGCTTGTCCGGACATTCCTTGGCGAGAGTGCACTCGAGAGGATCCCTTGATGGAATCTACTATGAGGTGTCTTATAATCATCAAACACTTGAGTTTGATTTCTCCCGCTTGATCTTATCAATGCCGAATCGCATCATTCTATGCTCATCTTGGCGGTGCCGTTCTATGTGCTCTGTGGGTTTCTCATTCGTAGTGCGAAGTCTAGCTCAGCCTAGAGAAAGCAACATGTCAATCTTCTCCATACGTGGAGTAGTTACTCCCATTTAAGCGGGTCAATGGTTGCCATCCGAGTGAGAATGATGGCAGCATTTGAGCCTTCGGAAACAAGACATAAAAGGGATTAGTGCTGGGCTCATGAACAAAGTTTCTTGCATGAATTAAAATCAACGTTGGTCAAAATTAATACATGCTCAAGAGACAATTCTATTCAATATTCTAAATTTCATCGTTGGATGAAAATTAGAACAAAAGCTAGTAGCCTAAATTCATCGTTGGACACAAATAGGACTAATTCAGATCTAATCATGGTCCATCATTAAAATTTAACGTTGGTCAAAAAATAATGACAATACCATTTAGTTCTCATAACATGCAATTCTCTGATAATTATTCACGTTGGCTTCAAATTATTCAAAGAAAAGACATGAAAATAAAATTCTAGCAGCGGAAACAAATCTAAATTACTAAAAATTCTTAGCTCCAAGCATAATAAATCTAAATCTATTCTAATTTTCTAAATGCATATATACATAAAAGAAAACAATATACGTATATATGCACATAATCTAAAAAATACAGAAAAAAGAAATTTTTTTGCTTCTGTTTTGCCAGCCCAAAACGGCCTTTTGGCTCACGTGGGGAAAACCAGGCCACAGCCTGGGCCTGGGCCGACGAAGCGGCCCATTTCCTCTTTCCCACGCGCGCGCCGGCGGCTCTCTCTCGGCCGTCGATCTAAACCTACGGCCAGGATTCACTTCGGGAGGGTATGAAACCCGAAAAAATTGCGTCGGCCGAAAAACCCTAGCGCATTCTCTCTCTCTCTCCTTCTCTGTCTCCTCTCCCGTCCCGAGCGAAACGACGACGAGAAGCGAACTCGGCGTCTTGTGGCGGCGCCGCGGCTTCTCGCCCGGCCGCGCCGCCATGGTGAGCCCGCCGCCATCGAGCGGCCCATGGCGGCGCTTTAGCCCGCCTACGCTACCGGCAGAGAGCCATGGTCGGTGGCGGTGGCCGCCGTTTCCCTTGGCCGCCGTCGCCGGCGAGCACCAGGTATGGCCCGAGGGCCTCTGTTCTTCTTATTCTTCCCCATCCCCTCTCTGATTTCTTGCGCAACCGAGCATTGGCTCGAAAAAATTGGGGATTTAGGGTTGGGGTTCATCTCGGATTTGGGGATTTGCGTCTTAATTCATTCGATTTGATTCTCTTTCTCCCTGGATCCGAGCGCAAAAGCACGAAATCCGTTGATTCTTCCCCAAATTTCTTGACCCGTAGGTCGGTTCTAGAGTTAGGGTTGGGCACTACGAGCTCTGATACCATTGTTGGGTTCTATAGGTGTGGATCTAGTGCACTCTCCCATAACCACTAGAATTCTATGGAGTTAAACGATTCGGTCTAGGTTCATGGGTGATCATGGTTCGGATCGAGAGAGAGAGATAGATGGTGATACCTTCGGGGTTGGAGAAGGAGGGGATGGTGGCCGGTGTCGAGAAGGGAACGGCGGGACTGCCGTTCTGGATCTCAGCTTGATGCCGGTCCTCCTCTGCCTTGGCCGCCTCCTCCTGGCGGCGGCGCTCCTCCTCGTCCCGACGTTGCGTCTCCTCCGACGCGGCGGCGGGGTCCTGATCGTCCGCCATTGGGGTCGAGAGCGGTGGCGGCGATTCCATCGAGCGCCCCGATCGGTGGGTGTAGGGGCTAGGGTTTGCGGTGGCTCGTGGATGCGTTGGCGTCCGTGCCGGCCCTAGCTCCCTTTTATATGGCGCCTGTGACCGGGGGCCACAACCAAAGAGGGGGTTGCGCCCCCGATCAGGGCGCGGCTCTGGATCCGGGTCGGTCACTATGACCGACCCCGAGATCACTTCTAACACAGACCTGTAACACAAATCAAACGATATGGCAGTTCTGAATATGCATTTTGACTGCAGTTCTTAAGAATTTTTTTTGTTAAATTAAATTTTCTTAGTAAGCGAGGAGATTAATTACTGCATTTTCACTGCAATTCGATTTCAGGCCTGTAACACAAACCAAACGACATTAACATTTTGGAATATGCCCGGATTTGTTTGCTATCCATTCATGGTCTGAGACATGTCAGTTCATTGCAAACTACAACCAAATACTATTACTTAATGAAGATAGGCTACTTAATGAAAAAAGTATCAGCACAAGTACTACATTAACTTTGCATTACCAACCATGAACTTATTGCCATCCCAAGTATAAACAGAACCCACATGTTTGACTAAATGACATCTTAGGCAATGGAATTGGGCTATGGTCCAACTAAAGTAGCAACTTTGATTATAAGGCATCATAGGCAATGGAATTGTGCTCAAGCAAAGATGTGAATATGCAGACATCAGAGAAGTTGCCGCGCTTAAGGTCCGATTGGAGGTATAGAGCCGGCAACCCTTGCTGCGCCGCCGCCCGCCGGAGAACAATACGACTATACGAGGCGGCGCGGAACGTAGGCAACCGAAGATGCACTGAACAGATCAGTTTCTCGAAGGGATTTTTTTTGTGTTTTTTGCTTTGTTCTCGGAGGGGCACTCGACCGACAGCGTGAGGGGGTTAATTAAAAAAATCAGCATTCGCTTTGTGCATGAGTGCACAGAGGAGCCTTTTGCATGCCAGTCGTTGCCCTTTGTAAGAGCATAAATTAAAACACTAGTTTCCTGGGCTAGAGTGGGTGCGAGCTGGAATTGCCATAGCTTATGGTTAGAACAATAGAAAAGGGTCCAACAGAGAAAACAGTCAGGGTAACGAGCGCAGAGCCCGCTTGGCAGGCGTTAAGAGCAGTGGGCAAGTACTTGCTTGGTAGTTGGTAGGCCAACAGCCCTGTGGCCTGTGAACTGGACGGGACACTCGACGAAATGCTGCATTCCAGTGCCGTGCCGGTCGGCCAAACGTGTCTAATTTTCAAGCCCAGCACGGCACTCCATTCAGTCTAGCCCATTTAACTTAATGCTGGACCGTGCTTTGGGCTGCTTTTTCATGTTCTGTGCTTGCACATTTCCTATTTAACTTCTGGAAGGTGGGAAACTTCCGTGTCTTCCGGTGTTTGAGATTAGTACCTGTCACTTCGTCCGTCCAATCCGTGTTGTATTTCCTCCGCTCGATGTTTGAGCGTAGCAACATGCAAGCAGGCAAAGCAGCCATGCATGCAGGGGGCACGTGGCGGCATATTATTTGGAGAACTGGTGAACGAGACAGAGGCGCATGGAGCATGATAACTTGTGATTTGTGACACACATGAATAGTTAGATAAATTGAAAAGTTCAAAAGGAATATTTCTCTTAAATCATGCATTAAATTTAAAATCCGTCGTTTGAACCTTTTGCTGGTTAGAACATTTTCATATTTGATTTCAACTTTTGAAATATATTATTTCAACAAATTTATGAAAAATGTTGAATTGAGTTTTCCAAATTGTTGAGCTAGTATCTTTAAAATGTTGATTAAGTTTTCCAAATTATTGAACTAGTATCTTTAAAATGTTTAACTAGATCAAATAAAAATATTGACTAACACACAACGTCGTAAGAATCATTAGAACAGTAAAAAAATCCTCGCAAAAAAAAAGAATAGTAAAAAAATATTAAAAAGGGCAAAGCACTATGCCCAGGTTCAAATGCTGAGCGCCAGCTTGTATTCGATCTTACGTGAAGTAGGGAACAGTTCCCACACATCAGCTGCGCTAAGGTGGGTCGTCGGTTTAGAAAAAAAAAATAATGGACTGCTGGGCTTTTTAGCTGGTTTGCTTAACAATCTTCTGGAAATTACATTTTTTTTTTTAGGGTCACCTTCTGGAAATTACATAGGAAGTTCTGTATGCTTGTGCTAGCTCGGACAGCCCGGCCCAAACTTCCAGCTCTATTGCTATTGGCCCAATAACACAAAGCAAGCCTAAAACAGCAGGTCGAAACCCTAGCCGCTACCAATCTCATCATCATGCCTTTTCGTTGCCCGCCGCCCTCGCGAAAGGTGAAACGCTTCCGCTGCGAGTCTACATCGCCCATCGCCTTTATTTCTTTCCTGCTGACGACCACGTCCGGGCAACGAATCTGCCCCTGCTGCCATGGGCAAACGTCGTCTATTGGAGACTTGGTCGAGGTGCGTGACAATGAGCGAACAAGCCACGCACAATTTCGAGGTGACCGATTTCTCACTGCTCGATGGCATGGGCGCCGGCATATGTTCGTTAGCTCGAGCACCTTCAGCGCCGGCACATCAGGATCTACGCGGATGGGTGGAAGGAAGAGAGCAAAGAGTACGTGTCGGTCGGTCTTCTTGTTCTTCGTTGACGGCACAAAAGATCCTAGGACGAAGTACACTTTGAAGTTATTGGAGAAAGATGGCAGAGTACCTGAACTTTGTGACTCCGCCACCGAGCTATCACATACCTTCGAGACAGTTGGTAGTTACTGGGGTTTTTACAAGTTCGTAGAGAAATCCAAGCTTAAACCGTTGTTGCGCTGCAACGGCGACTGCTTCACGATCAGGTGTGTTTTGACTGTCATTGGGGAAACGCAATCAGAAGACGTGGGCATCAAATCAGAGGACGTGGGCATCATGGCAATCCCAGAGTCAAACATGCACCAGCAGTTCGGGCAGATGCTGGAGGATGGGAAAGTCACGGATGTGACGTTCGACGTAGCTGGCCAGCTGTTCCATGCAAACTGAATAATACCAGAACTCAATACATATGTGTTGTGCTTAGTATGTTACTTATAATTGTTAACGGACGTTCATTGCGGTTCAAAAAATTGTTATTTGTTAGTTATAAAGGCATGCATATCGCTGATTTGCTCGAAATTGCGATCATCATTTGTTTGATGCATGCGTCAGGCTGTGATATACTTCATGATAAAAAAACAGATTAGCCGAAACTCGCAAAGCATAAACATAGGAATATGGACATGATATCCTATCATATTTGATTTCCCTTTGAAATTCACAAGACATGATTCTGTTGCTGGAATTTTTATTCAGTTTCATTCCTTTCTCCCGCTAAACTAGAAGATTCTTGAATGCTTCTCACTCAATGTACATTTTTCACCCTTTACTGTCTTGTTGCTTTTTTTGAAACGAACCAGGCAGGAGAGCTGCCGATTATATTAAAAAGAAGGAAAGCCCAGAATGGGCAAAGCAACACACCACAACACAACCTCAACGCCACAAACACACACAGCACTGCAACCTTCGCAACACCACACCACCGCTAGCCGCCGCAACAACACCCCTCAAAACAACTCACCTCTACCAGCCAAAACGCTGGCCCCCAACACTACAAACCTCCACCACCGAGCAGGCTGTAGGCTATGAAGACTAGCCCAACTCAACACCAACAAACTCTCACCAGCAAAGACACCTTCGCCACTAGATCCCAGAAGGCAGGACCTTTTAAACCCATTAAAGGCTTGAGGAGGTTCGGTGGCACCACCTTGTGTAGGCGGTCTGCAAAGTCTTGGATTACGTCCTCGTTGAACTTTCCATCATTCCCAACAACGCCTAAATCTTTTAACACATAGCGTTGTGCAAGGCGCGCACTTCGACGAAGCGACGATTTATCATATGACTTATGTCGTCGTCTTGTTGTCGTGGTCGTTGATGAAGTGGAAAGTAACGAGGGACAAACGATGCCCTCACTCTTGCTAGCTGTGGCAGCTAGAGGAGACACTGCTTCTATCGGCGAATCCTCAATCAACCGAGTCTCTTTTGCCTTGACCACAACGGTAGAATCGGGAGCGCGGTCTTCTATAGTGATGAGAAAGATAGGGTTCTTGACAGTCTCTTGCGCATCTGACTCAATTTCCTCATCATCAGATGCGTCCTCCACCAAAACAGAATCCTCTGCTACGGTGACGGCCTGTGGTGACAACCTATCTATCATCTGAGTAGAAGAGGCCACTAAGGGCTCCTCAAAGTGCTGCATGGCCAACTTCTGGTGGAGATCGGTGTCAACTGCCCTTGAGACGACCTCGTCCATGACAAGCTTGGTCTCTTTGTCAATCTCTGCATCAGATAACCTTGTGGCTCTCTCATCGCCTATGTTGCCCGGACACGGCGACACGGACACGGATACGCGATACGGCGACACCGCGATCACGCCAAAACCCCGATATGGGGACACGGCATACATATATATATATATATAATTTTAATAATTTAATAATACTAGCAAAAAATGCCCGTGTGTTGCAACGGGAGAAATAAAAATCTTCGCAGACCAGTTCATTAAAAAATTGTTCGCTAACAAAAGTCATTCAAAAAAGAATCCATTTTCTATGTGCCTCTGTCTAGACCAAATGCAAAAATAAAAATCATGACACCTAAGTTTACTCTGACTGATCAGAGATTAAACAAAAGAATGCATTGCATTTTTGGAAAATGATTGATAAGGTGTCATGAGGGCATAAAGAATGCCATCATTATAACTGCAAAATTACAGAGATGTGGATAAAAATTTATTTAAATAAATTTTTGAAAATAAATAATAAATATATTATTATTTATTGATATTTAAATAATAATTTTTGTGTCATGTTAATTTTTGTCGGCGGCGAGTCTGGGTCGGGCGAGGAGATGGTGGAGGGGAGGACGAGAGGAGGCGGTGGAGAGAGAGGAGGAGGCGTCGCGAGAGGCACGACCGCTAGGGTTTCACTGTGGCGGAGCCGTTCGATCGCTATTCGACGGTGTTTAAGCGGTTGTGGATGGCCAGCGAAGGAAGATGAAAATCCTATTCTCTTTATTATTAGGTAGAGATATGCCCATTTTTTTACTAAAACAAACCAATATGCCCATGGGATTCCACATGGTGTGCAACATATAGTTGAGAGAACTACCAACTGCTATTAGATGACAGAAATAACAAAAATTGACAGGTATATATACTTGATCATCCTTAGCTCGTGAAGTATTGGTAGTCTGAATTTTATCCAGCGTGTTAAAAATCAAGTTGCAAAAAGAAGCCCATCGGAACTTGCGATCATTTTTCTAATGAGCCATATGATAAATGTAAAGAGCAAACCCATTTCTCCCATCATACTTTGACCAACAGGTTCGTACATGAGTTATTCCACAATTCTGAAACATGATTTCAGAATCTAGCGTGACAGGTAAAAGACATGAAAAAACTGTAATTACCTCAATTCTACCATGCCCGTTTGATAGGCTAATATTAATTCACAAGCTTTATCATCCATATTCTTAAAAACTGCTGACCAGCCGCAATGTTTTGCGAGCTTGATCTTCTGTAGATGCTTGTTGCTTCCCTGCTGGGGAATGAACATCACCAGTAAGCAGTAGAATTTGATATGTCAAAATGCAGTTCACATAAGCCAAATACACACCTTAATCAACAAGGTAAGAGAAAAAAAACCACATCCTCGCAACAGATCACAAGTGGTGAATCTGAACTACTGTTGCTTGAGCATTGAGAAGCATTTTTATGGTTCTTCTCAACTCCTTAAGTTTGTTTTTTGTCGATATCATTTTCTTCTTTTCCTGTTAGTCCTTGGCATGGAGATTTGTCTTCTGATAAACGGTTTTGCTCCTAGTCTAAAACTCCATCTAAATCCAAACTTATAAAAGTTATGCACAAATCTAATGGGGATTAGAAGATGAGTAGCACCTTAATGAACAGAACAGTAATCACTTCACTTGCCTATGACATACATCGAAATTGCAGATACTTGCTTCTGATCTAAAAGAATTGAATTTATTCTCAGACCACTTTCCCTATCAAATACTTAGGCATGCATCCTTAGTCAAGAAAAGTAGAATATCTGTGGACAATTTTGCGGTTTAGCACTCTCTTTACGTGATCGATCGCTTTTGAGCGGAACACGAGAAAAGGTGTCCATGCTTAGTGACACGACAGGAGAATTTGTTCCTAATGCACATCCCGCAGTGAACTTAATTAACAGCCGACTTAAATCAAACATTGCCACCTTTATGAAGACAAGGAAGTACAACAAAAATTAGGAAATATAAGTTGATCATTACAAGTTTCAGATGAATAGTGAACTATTCAGATATCTTGAGGAAAACATATATTATAAAAATAAGTAGAATATACGACCATTTTATATCCTCTTGCCGGTCATCTCTGAAGTCGTAAATCGAGAGATTGCCTTGGTGAATTTGCTGCCATAAAAGCAACATGACAATGGAACCCACTCCTATCTTTGAACAACATGAACTGAAAGAAATTGCAGGATATGAAGGTTAAGGAAACAAAATTTCTTGCATGTTCAAAAAGAAAATTAAGCGCATCTTGACAATGGAATGTTGTCATGGGGTTTTGATATATGTATACCCAGTACTACAATTTTTCTAGATATATGTAAGCATAATCGCATGACGTTCCAAATTTCTTGCCATGAGTCTTTTAGAACATAAGCACATAACAGTATATTTAAACTTTTAAAAGCTATAAGCAATTGAGCATGACATATTCGAGCAAGAAATTAATTGGAGGTAAATAGATTGAGCAATATCAGAAACACCTTAAGAATCATTTACTTGTTGAAAGTAGGATGCCTGCATATGCCAAACATTAAAATATTATGCCCAAGGACCTAACGGGAGAAGCACAATCACACAATTAATATCAATATGAGAACATGAACTCTAACAAATCTCACTGTTACTGAATTTATTTCAGCGGGAGCTAGCTGCTACTATGTGGCATACATCAATTTGTCATGGAAAACAACCAAATGAGCTGCTACTATCAGCACAGTTAATTAACAACCACTGAATTAACAAATTGAGAGAAAGAGATAGAGCTAATTGTGAGCACAGTGAGAGAAAGAGAGAGTACCTTGAAGAGCTGCGGGAAGAGGTTAGACACGGGAGGGAGAGGACGTGTCATCGAGTTTGGGAGCCTAAACCCCAGATCCGAAGCGAACACGAGCATCAACTCTCTTGATGGTTGGATCCCGGTGAAGCTGTCTCGGTGCCTCCGCTGCAGTCCTTGTGCTCGAAACAACAAGTTGCGAGCATGCATCCCCACTGGGTCGGGATGCTTCTTGAGCTTCAACTTTCGGCGGGCGAAGGCGGCGCGGCGATGATGGAACTGACGGCGGCTTGTGGCGGCGGACGGCTTGGAGGAGCCGTGACTTGCGGCTTGGTGAGCACCGGCTCGATCCAATATGTGAAAGGCGTGGCGTTAGCGGCAGCAAGACAGAGAGGCGGCCAGACGAGATCTCGGCAAGGATGGAAAGCGGCAACAACGGCGGTGGAAGGCGGGGGAGCGAGAGAGGGCGGCGGCGGCATGGGGGAGCGAGAGAAGGAGGCGGTGGCGGCGCGGGGGAGCGAGAGGCGGTGGTGGAGAGGAGGAGAGGCAAGGAGAGGAGGAGAGGCGTGGGGACGGGGCAGCGAGCAGGGGCAGGGCCGAGGTGGGGGCCGTGGGGCGGAGGGACGGAGGCGCCTCGCGTGGGATGGCTAGGGTTTGGGGTTGAGCGGGGAGCTGCGTCGATCTAAAATCGGACGGCTATAAACGGGCTGAATTAGTCTAGCCACGGGTTCTACCGCGGTTTCTAGATGCTCGGACGGACGATGGACGAAGAATAACGAAAAAAAAGTGGAAACTCTATTCTCTTTATTATTAGGTAGAGATATATATATAATATTATAGTTGTAGTAATGTACACAAACATATAGAAATGAAGAAATTTTTACCGTGACATTGCAATAACCTTGATTGTTCTATGTCTTCGGGGCTGTCCGTATCTCTGTCCAAAAGGGAGAAAGCGAAATCGAAGTGAGGAATGGGGACTGGAGGAGGAGGAAGAAGAATGGACTCACCGGTCACGAGACGGCGGTGGGCGGCGGCCTGAGACGGAGACGGCGGCGGCGGCGGTGGCTGGGAGGAGGCGGCTGGGTGGAGGAGGCTGGGAGGAGGTCGGCGGCTGGGTGGAGGAGATGGCTGGGTGGAGGCACGGGAGGAGGAGGCGGCTGGGAGGAGGGCAGGCGCTGAGGACGGAGGCAGCGGCAGCGGCGTGAGGCTGGGAGGCGGCGGCTGGGTGGAGGAGGCATGGGAGGAGGTGGCACAGGAGGAGGTGGCGGCTGGGAGGAGGATCTGGCTGGCGGCCTGGCTGGCGTGGCGGCAGTTGCCCACCTAGGTTTAAACGCAAGGCGCAGATGGGCGGGCGGGGGGGCGACGGGAGTCGGGTCGGGGTCGGGCCACTCGGGCGATGTATCGAGGGCCGAGGCGAGGGTGTGTCCTCCGTGTCTGGTGTGTCCCGGACGTGTCCCTTTTTTTTTAATTATTTGAAAATGCAAAAAAGCTGGACACCTCTCCGACACGTGTCGGGGCGTGTCGGACACGTGTCCGGACACGGGTACGGCAGTTTTGAGAAGTGTCGGCGCTACGTAGCTCATGGCTGGCAAAAGTTGTATTGTTCGCACATGTGTCCTCTGACACAGAGGAGTCGGAAGGCCTGCAAGCTGCCGCAAGAGAAGTAAGGATCGACGGCGGCGTCGGAGAGCGCCGAAGGGCCAAAGAGACCGGCCAAAAGATCCTCGCTAGGCAGCTCCATGCACTCTAGATGGTTGGACACTCGTGCCAGCCACAGCTTGATGGTAGAGGCCTCAGCCCGAAGTGGACGCATCACCTCCTCAAGTCGAGACCCAATGAACTCTTGGAGGTCAGAACGAAGCGACTCCAACAGCGGCCCAAGCTCAGACATATCTGTGGTGTGCGAACCATGTCCAGCGTGACAAAGACAACCACATGCAGCACAAGCACCACCAATCGTGTCGTCCGTAGTCGAAGCCGGCAATGGGTCTCGAGTCCCACCTGGTGCAGACATTGCCACAACATCTGCCCAGCTCCGAGAATGCTGAAAGTGGCGAGATTGGGTTGGAGGTTGATGACAGCGCGGAGTAGCAGCAGGAGACAGGAAGCGGCAATGGCGCTCCTTATGTCCAGGACGACGGCAACGGATGCAGCGGAAGGAGTCTTGGCAGGTGCTTACTTCATGGCCGTGGCCGAGACAACGGTAGCATCGACCTCGAGCCCACCTCTTGAAGGCAAGGCTTCGCTCCGTCTGGGTCTTGGAGGGCGGCGACGACAGATGCAAAGCGCGGCATGACGGATTGGAGCCTCCGCCCTTCCGCTGCTGCTGCTGCTGCTGGCCGTGGTGGTGGTGGTGGTTGTGGTAACCCCCACCGCCGCCTCCGCCGCTGCTGCTACTGCTGTGGTGGTGGCCGCCTCCAGGCTGCGGAGGCGAGGACGGCGGCGGCGCCGTGCTCGGCGACCGCCGCTGCTGCTGTTAGCGTGGCGCGAGCTCCTCCTCGTCGGCGTCGTCGTCGCCGTCGACCCGGCCGGCGCCGGCACCACCGCCGTTGAGCATGACAGCCTGCGGTTAAGATCTTGAACGTTACTAGTTGGGGGAGGGGAACTTGGTAATGAAGCAAAAGATTTACCTCCCCGAACATGCATGTGCTATCTTTACAATCTTCTCATGGCCCATCTCTGGATCACAAACAAGCACAAATGTAGGACAGCCAAGCTCCATGCCATACCTTCACAGGAATAAGAATGATTCAACTAGAATGAAATACGTACTTGGTACTTAGCGTCATAGTATGTTCTTCGTACTTGAAAATACGTGTGATTAAATGATTCATTCTGCTCTCCTGAGGGAACGACGACGACAACATAAAGATGTTTGAACTGTCTTTTCAGCGCACTCGCCCTGAAAGAGCAGCTTCCTTCCCTTTCAGTATCTCAATTCGTCTCAAAGACAAAAACAACTGATGATAGTGGTACTGTGGTAGGAGCCAGCGCTTGGACGTCGAGGCCGGCTCTGGGCTCTGGGCTCACGCCGCTGCTGGTGCTAATCGTGCTGCTGCTACTGACGCTTCTGGTTTCACAGCTCTTTTTGTTCCAATACACAGCCACCTGGCCTTCCTTTCAGCCAGACCAAGCAGCTGCTTCAGTTCAACTAAATGAGCAATCTGCAAGTTAGAAACACTTTAAGCTCAGTGGTTGCAGTGATCTCCCACTCTCATTGCTGTCTAATTTCTTCGACTCACATTGTTCCTTAAAAAAACTGCCAGCTGAAATATTCACGAGAAAACACCATGACAACTCAAAAGGTACAATGCTTATGTAAAGACAACTGAAATGCTGAACCAAGAGCTACAGTATGGGCATACCCTGCCTCATCAAGAAAAGGAGTGATGTTTGTAATATAATCTATGGCAACACAAAGTCACAGGGCATATACGGTGCGAAACCTCTGGGATGAAGTCAATCGAGCCCTCTGGCATAAGAATAATAACACAATAGTTGTAACAAAAAAATCTGCACGATTGCAGATGATATTTGTAATGTAGTATATGTGACATTCTTAACGGTTTGCTTCTTTGCAGCAACCTATGACAGAAAAACAAGACATTCAGTATAGTCAGAGTCAGTCAGGGGCGGAGCCTAGTGTAGGCCATACTGGGCTCCGGCCCCCCCTTGCCTGTGCAATTTTTCTAAAGATAGTAGAGGCACAGCCTGCTAACAGGTGGCCTAATCTCCACAAGAGTGGTATATTCTCATCTGTTAGCTCTGTTCTCAGTAGCAAATAGTAAGACCAAACATTGACAGTGAGACTGCACAAGTACTACTGTGTCTCAACGCCTAGATACATATCATCAGCTGGCTTGTCCTGTGCTCCTCGGCAGCTTACCATACGAGCCGAGGCAGTAGCATGCGTGCTTTAGCTAACTTCTCGCTCGCTCCTTGATAGCAGTTGCCAGTTGGCCCCCCCTTGAATATTACTCACGCTCCGCCACTGTTCTATAGTCAGTCCAAGGTAATACGGAAAAAGAAGCAGTAACATTTTATCCAAAACCAGGTCAATCTCCATGAGATGGCATAAAAAAATGCAGTAACAACAACACACAAGCTCTGCGAGTTACCTTCCAGGGCAAGAACCACAGGTGAGGGTACCCTATAAAGGACTTGATAGACCTGCAGGTTTGTTCACTCAGATTCAAATGTTTTGACAACCAATTCAACTCACAGAAACAATGTAGTATTGCGTAAGAATATGATTTTTACCCATTTTTTACAATGTACCATGTGTGAAGAATATGATTTTTTACGGTTTTACCCATTTTTAAAATGCAAAATTAAAAAGGCAGCTTTTCACCAAGCGAAACGTGGAAATACGGGCGGATGATAGAGAAGGACCACACGTTTCACACAGGACGACAGAGAGCACTAATCAGCCCACCTATAGGTCGTATTAGCCTTTGATGGTCATATTAGGTACATATATAGATTCTGAAACGAAAATCGATCGTCCATAACGTGAACCATGCCTACAGTGTATCCCGGTCTCTACAATCACCTTGACACATGCAGTGACACGGACCAAAAGGTGCAACGACCGACTGGCTAGAGGAGAGAGGGACGCGACCACATCGAGGTGGGCCCAAAGCCGACGACAGCCATTGTGGACGAAGAGGAACACATCGGCGATGAGGGGCTCCCGGGACTTGGGAAGAACTCCAGTCATCCCCTTCAACCATGTCCAGAGTTTAAAGAATCCCCATAAACCGTAAAATTGAACATTACCAATCTTCAACTACTAAAAACGTACGTGTAAATTATCCCTGGCCATCTAAAGGTGATTTTATGTTGACATAGCACTGGCATGTCACACAGCTTTGCTACATGGCGCGCCGACGTGTCAGTGACGTGGCAAACCACTCAACAAATGGTTTTTTTTAAAATAAGGGGAAAAAGTGGGACCCACATGTCATTCCCACCTCATTATCTCCCCATTATCCTTATCTTTCATCTATCACTGCTGCCACCACCGATGACACTATCGCCACACCACATATGTCGCTGTCGTTGTCGCCACCGATGCTACCACGTCGTCGAGCAGCTCCAGCAGTAGTTCACCACAACCACCATTATGTGACGACGGCATGAGAGGAATGAAGGTTGTGGTGCTGGGGAGAGGAGGCGAGGAGAAAGGGGAAGGATCTATGTATGGGCCCAAGATCACATCAGCGACGAAACCACTACCATGACACACCAAAACAAGGCTGAATCATGTCAAGGGGTTTCTTCACTCCTACTTTTGTCAAAGCGGAACGAGAGGACCTTTTCCATTTAGAAACGATATATATAAACCGGTTTGGGCTGCAGCAAGAAAAATAAGGCCCACAAGGCCACATCCATACGATGGCGTCGCCTCTTCCGGCCCTTAATAACATGGGCCTGGGATGGGTGCCCTACTTCCCTGCCTACATCATTCCTCAATCAGACCACACATCTCATCGGAACGGGTAGGGCGTTGATGGCGGCGGCGGCGGGCGGCGTGTTGGAGACCGGCTGTATCTTTTCCGGGGCGGAGGGTGAGGGCTGCAACGGCTTGGGACCTTCCTTAGCCGACAAGGCGGAGGCGGTGGTCGAGCACGCTGCGGCGGCGGAGAAGAGGAGGAAGAAGAAAAGGGCTACGCGTTCTAAGAAGCAGAACGTCGATGAAGACTCCATCTATGTCGACGACGTGGAGGGCGAGTGGGACGGTTTTGAACCTTTCTTCTTCGACGAGGCGGCAGCGGTGGCCGACCACGAGAGTCGGATGCGGAGAGAGCAAGAGGAGGCGCTCAAGTGGAATCTGCCAGGTAGGAGGTCGGAGGCCCTTAAGCGGATCACCGAGATCGATCCCAAGACCGGCGAGGAATACTACACCCGAGTCTACTTCGACGAATTTGACCTCGACGAGGAATGTAAGTCGTCCCCCTGTCCTATACTCCTATTGATTACTACGTAGTATATCTAGCTGTGCTAGATGTTGCTTCGATATTAGAAAGAACACAATAGGGGTGTTGTCAATGCATTTGCAATTTTTTATCTGATAGCACATAACATTCAGTTTTTATTTGTAGTAAATAATGTTCAGTAAAGTGCTTAAACTATAGACGTCTACAGGTGCATCTTTTCAATAGGGGTCTCATCAATGTCCAGAGGAGTTGTCTGCACAGAAATGCACATTGTTTTTTTGCTGTACACTAAAAAGATAAAGAATTGACGTGCAGATGAGTTGTTAGGCAAATGTTGCATATAAAAACAAGAGATCCAATAAATACAATAGGTCCAAAGAGAGTTTCTAGTCACTGAATGAATTAGTAAGGAAGATAAATCAAGAAATCAACATTAAATTGAACAATAGTTAAAGATTTAGGTGGTTCTTCTCCCTGTCTCCTCTGCACCAACAAAACTGAACTAAATCGTACGGTAAATAATTTCAAGATTTTCACTTAAAAGTAATTTCAAGATTTTCCAAGGGCACTACTTCGAGGCCAATTTTCACTTAAAGTAATTTCAAGATTTTCAAATTCTCTTTATCTCCAAGTTAGTAGATGGCCACTACATTGCAAAAATAGGATACTTGAACATTTAGCACATAAAAAACAAAAGTTGCAATCTAAAAGACAACTGGATTAGAAAATATAAAGGCAGCGCATCCCAGGAACTAAGATTTAACTTAAAATTGATAAACAGTGACATACCATGTTGTGCATATTCATTGGTCTTGGTCAAATCAAGTAGGTTCAGCAAAAGTAGCATATTTTTGGCATTAAAAGCAGAAATATTAAATTCAATGTACATAGACACAGTATGGCTTCAATGCAGGACCAAATCATTAATCAGATGGAAGAAGGAAAATGATAGTTTCGTACCTCAATCTAAACTTAGAGCTAAAGCAGTCCATGTTTTTCTGTTGGTGTGTAGGCATCAAGCAAGAAACCTTCAAAGTACAAAGATGATAGGGAAAACGGGTGAGCCACAGTAAAAGGATAGGCCTTTGTCTGCATGTTTTTTAAGCACGAAATAACAAACTTGCAAGCTTGATTAGGTAAGATAACTCAGTATGACCATACAACCATAGGTTGTGGAATTCTAGCATGTCTAGTTGGTATTCTTGAATATGAATTAATAATTACCAAATCAAGCAGTATAGAGGTCAAGATAGAGAGGTTGAGCATGTAGCACAAATTAGGATGTCAGCAAATTGTCCACTCCATCAAATTATTCTGCTATGTGCATGCTGAAAATTTGGAGGAATGGTGGCAAACTGGCAATTGAGTGTACCTACACAACCTTTGGATTTTGCTCTTTCTCGTCTCCTGGTATTTTAACTATCGGGATCAATCGAGTGTGACTATCTGGACCGTATTAGTTTCAGTCCTTTGAGCCTAATCTATCTACTTCTGCGTGCACGTATATATAACTTGGTCTTGATTTACCATCCACAGTCAACATGCCTGAATCTAAATTGCAATGCTTTTCTTTCTTCCATTGCAGCACCCCTTGGTCCAATGAGAGAGACAGATACACTGATCGATGTGAATGGCACTGTGTGCAAAGAGGGCAGGAAGCAGTTCCTCCCTGATGACTCCGCAAACATCTTAGACACTGATGGTTGGAAACAGTTCATTCCCAGTGATTCTGCAAATGATCTCTCTGTGAAGATAGCCTCCTCGGATGGCAGAAGGAAGTTTGTGCCCTGCGACTCTGTCAACGTCTTCTCCTTAAAGATAGTCTCCTCTGATGTTGGCTTTCCGATTGACGTCTATGGCACCATAATTGCCAGAGACAGCATTGATCTCAAGTGTGTTTATCTCTTCCGCCGTGATAGAGATCATTGCCAACTTATCTTGTCCAAGGTACATGGGATAAAATTTTGCTTGAAACATGTCCTTATCTGGGCTAACATAAGATTGCATTACCTTCTTGCGTGTCTTTTTTTTTTCTTTTGGTTTGCCATGTTATTGTGGCTAAAACACATGCTGACCTGCTTTCAGTGTCTCAGCAATTTAGCTGTTAGTGGTTACCAATAAACCTGCAATCCCCTAGGCGAATACTTATTTGTGCATGGTATTTTCTCATTCCTTGTGCTGGAGTTGTGGTGTCTGAAATTGAAATTTTGCACGTTACTATCAATCAGTAGGGTATTAATAAAACTGAACATGTTATGGTGTCATGCGATTTTACAAAATAGTAAAGCTTATGGTTGCTATGTTGAATAATGTGGAATTGTAGCTGCATGGTAGCAGTAGGGCTAGCTGGTTCAACTTCCTTTACTGCTAATCTTTTATGGAGGTTTGTAAGATTACTGTACATGGATGATGGATCATATTCTTAGATAATTTGAGTGTGTGGTCTTAGCAGGGTATGAAACAGAGTGAGAGTGAGAACTGTTCATTATACTACTATTTTCAGACCATCGCTCATTTAAATACTTCTGCTAGAAAATGGTTGCACACAGTCACACACATAGCATGTCTGTCCATGATAACAGCATGCTGTGTGGTTGTAATTTCTCGTATTGTCTTGGCAGCAACGTTTATTCAGATAAAAGATACCATTGACCTCTAATGCAAACCTTTTCACAGGATGAATCGTTGATTTTGACTGGCCCAAAACGAGGACTCGCGCTAATGTGTACTATATATTTCGAGATTGATTTGAAGATCAAGGGTGCTAGAAGGCAGAAGGACAAACAACTAAGTAAAGGATACATAGTACTGGATGGTATACCACTAATATTCCAGGACAAAATGGTGTATGAAAGGGCGTCCATGGACACTCAACTCAGCAAGGTGGTGATTACATATGCAGTTGTGCAATATGCGGTCGAGGCAACTTTTGCAATTGAAGTTCTGCAGGGAAGATTCTATGGAGAAATCAATGCTTGCACCACCAGTGTCCGGGATATCATTGTACTTTATGATAGCAAACTGGCTTATGATGGCAATGGCAAAGGGGTTATCCAACTATTGCGGCATGTGGTGGCCGTTAGTCTAAAGGAGAAGCTCATAATTACTGTTGCTGCCAGGACTGGTGATGGTAAAACTAAAAGCACCACCATTAAGTTGACTCCACGAGTCAACGGTGGAGATGAAAAAGAAATAACATGTGGTTCCATTAAGATGTGTGTGAAGGTTACATGGTCAATAATTTCACGCGATTATTTAGGTTAAGCTTTATTGACAACATCCGTAGGCTTTGATGTAAACATTGTCTAAGCCAATGTATGGTTACCAGTATGCTGATTCTGTAAGACCCCTGGTGTTAACTGTTATGCTTGACTAGTTATGGTGTAATCATGAAGTCTGCCTAGGATGGAATTTAATCGTTGTATGTCTTTGGGCTTGTTAGTTACGATTGTGACCATGAATTCCACCTATCATGGATTGTAGTTGAATGCAGAGCCATGACCGCCTAAACTATTATGGTTTATTTATTGTTTTATCATGAGGTCGACTGTTTCATGTGCCTGCTCGGTGATAATTGTGTTGTGTGATCATGATTCATGTGGTCCGTTCCACTTGAAAGCAAAAGAAAACAACAACAGGACACTAGAAATTGTGTGGACTGAAACATTAAGAAAGACCAGTCGATGTTTGTTGATATTTCGCCCAAGGAATGCACATGGTTTGCTTGCTTTGGGCACATGGGATTCAAGTTCTCAATGAGAAAAGAGATGGGTGATGGTAAGCTCACCACATGAAAGAATAGGTGAGCTCATACATTCCAAGCCTGGCAACTAAGTCTTCGCATGCTCGGGTTAGCTTAGCACCGTAACTAAACACAATTATATTGGTTAGATTGCTAGAGCAAGCTTGTCTATCTCATGCAAATAAGCCATGCAAACAGTTGGGGTTTTTGTTCCCATATATGATACTAGCAATGTGGCCTAGCGCGAATAGCTAGGTTTTTTTAAAATATTTTAGTTTTGCTTTAATTTAATATTTTATGAATATTTTTGTTTTGCCTTTAGTTTTTATTTAGAATATGTTTTCATGAGTCATATTGAGATATATAGCCATATTTTTAAAAAGAACTTATATACTATTTTTTATATTGATATATAGAATACAAATATCATTGATATTTTTTATTTATATTTCAGATTCTATATACCATCTAGATTATCAAATTATGGCTGCTCCTGAATGGTTGAAAAAAAATGCAGCGGTCTACTGAATATTGCTCCGAGTTTCATTACATTGTCCTGAATAGTAGATAATGCATCGAGTTGGAATTTTTGTTTCTCAAATTGTGCAGTGTCAGCCCGAGGAGTATGCATGATGAGCACCTCGTGGAGGGACAAGCAGCAGGCCAACCTCGTCAACTTCATCGCCGCATTCCTCTCTGCAAACTCGTACCGCCTCAGCTTCCTATCAGTTTCTAGATGTATCTGTTTTCTTCAGTATGCAAGCAGCAAGATATCGTCACGACTATGAGCAGCCAGGTAATTTCCTAGATAGATGGTCATACTATGTGCGGGTCTTATTGTTGCTAAATGATGCTCTTGCCTGTCTCTATAGCGGGAGCAAGCTGTTCAGTGCTGCATGGATGGATTTTTACGGGTGCTCACAGGCCTCTATTCCTGGAATTGACAGTCATGATGCAAATGCAGTAAGTCGACCTGCTGCGCCGGGTTGCGGTGTGCCCCTGCGCCGCCGCCTCCACGCACGCCGCGCACCAGGCCGCCGTTTCGCAGCACCTCCGCGCGGAGCAGGTCCTCCAGGTGGAAGCTGCAGTGGTGGTTCTGCGTCCCCACGAGGAGGAGGTGAACTCGCCGCCCGCCGCCGTCTCCTTGGACGAGGAGGTGAACTCGCCGCCCGCTGTACGACACCGGCCGGCGTCGGGGTCAGGCCGCGCGTCGGCGGCGTCTCTTTCGCGCCATCCGAGCCGCCGCCGCGGGTGAGCCGGCAGCGGTGGCCGGTGGGCCGCGCACAGGGCGAGGAGCACCCCGTTGAGCGCGGCCGGTACGACGCCCGTGAGACCCTTGCGCGAGGTGCTCCAGCGCGGACAGCCGGAGCAGGGGGGCCTCCGGCGGGATGGCGCCCGCCAGCTCTGGTTGCCCTGCAGGTACAGCCTCGCCAGGCAGACGCCGGCAGCGAGAGTACGCGTTCCGATCGTACGGCGTGCCCGCCACCGCCAGGAAAGCCTGCAGCGCCGACCGCTCCAATCCCCCGGCGCGGCGGCCGGCAGCGCTGGGAGCAGAAGCAGCAGCGCCGCTGCAAGCCCGACCGGGTGGGAGCGGGGTACGCACGCTACGCGACGGCTCCCGACGGCCCCCGGGGCACGCTACATAGCTGAGCGGAGCAGTTTTATGCGTGGGCGTGGCTGCCTGGCTGGGGCTGGGCCGCTGGGGCGACGCGTTGGGCTGCTCAGTGGTGCATTTTTTTTTTTTAACCCTTTTTGGGAAAAATTTTTATTAATAACCCCCATGAAGTTTGGCAGGCTACGTCATTCAAAGGCAAAGAGCATATACTAGGCAAAGAATCAAGTTCAGCAATTTTAGCCCTAGCATGCTCAAGTTCATCTACACAAGTGGTGTGAGCCAATTTTAGTTCATTCAAATTAGCATGCAAAGACTCACATGAGCCACAAGGTAGGGAAGCAGATGATTTCATCAAAGCTAGCTCATTCTTAGCAATATCAAGTTGCATAGGCAAATCAGCACTAAAGCTAGTTGACTCAATCACAGAGTTCGCACTCTCAAGAAGAATAGCACTATGCCTAAGATCATGCTTCAAGTCATCATTCTCTAGGCGCAAGCTATCACAAGCAGAACAAGGCATAGAGGCAATCGAATGCACCAAAGCAATCTCTTTTCTAGCAACATCATGATCAACATGTAAGTCATCAAGCAAAGACCTAACATGTGCTATGTGCTCAAAGCTAGAGGCAAAGTTCTTCTCTAAAAGCTCATGTTCAGATTTAGCACATGCAAGCAAGGAGTTCAGTTCATCATTATTACTTGGCATGGCATGATTTTCATTGTAAAGGGCTAAAGCACAAGATTTCCAATAATCAAGCCCACATCTGAGCCTAGAGCAAGAATCACTCAACTTTCTATTCCTATCACGCAAAGCATCACAAAGCTCATGGGATCTATCTAGATCAACACGATAATCATCAAGCTCAAAGTACATCCTTGACAAAGCAGTAGAAAGGACAAGCTTGTTTGCCTTACCAACCTGGGATGCCTTATCCTCAGGTGAGAGCTTTTCATCCTCCATGAGCATCAACAAAGCGTGAACCTCCTCATCCAACTCAGACTCCAACCTCTTCGTGTGGTCATCCTCCAAAGGTGCATCTCCATCGCTCGATCCTAGACACAAGGACACACGAGGCAGAGTACAAGGTGCCATAGCTGAAAAGGCACGGTTAGGGTTAGCAAAGAAAGCCCGAGCACAAAGAGACACAACCGGGACCTAACCACTAACCTGCACAAGCAAACCCTAGACTCAACTACAAGAGCCTGGACACAACCATTACGCACAAAGGCCGCCAAAAGGATCAAGAACCGGTTAAGGTTATGAGCAAATCCGTAACCAGGCTCCGATACCAAATGTTGGACCGAAAAGGCGACCTAGAGGGGGGTGAATAGGAGCCTTCGAAAATTCTCACTATTCAAAAATCGTAACGGAAGAACCCCCCAAACTTCTCTTCGAGATCCAGTGCGGGTACTGCTCACCTACGCACTGAAGAGCTCGGGAAAACCCCTGCGAAAATACCCCGCTCAAAAACGCCAAAGAGACGTGTGAGCATCGTTGAGCCCTAATCTTTATTAGTGGCATTGATGATAAAATTAATCAATATAAAGGGCTAGGGGGTTTTTGGACTTCTCGGAACCCTAGCGAAGACTCGGCGCTTTTGCAAACCCTAATTCAAAGCGACGTAAATTTCCTGAGCTGCTCCAAGATTTCAAAGTGCGTGACCGGACGAGAGAAGAGGTCACGTATAAATTAGGAGTAGTAGGTTTATTTCTTGTTTTTCGTCGGATTTCAAAAGGGGTTCGAATATCTCGGACTATGCCGGATCTTTGCGAATTCTCGAAAACTCGGTTTCCGTAGTCCACCATTTCTAAAAATACCCATATATATCCTTGTGAGATTTCTAGAGAGAAACCCACCTAAATTCCCCACAAATTTTAGCTCGAAAAATTCCTCTCGCTTCGGACGGCGTCTGGAAAAGCGACGGCGTCCGACCACCAAACAAAAAAACATTACTCTCTGCCGGACGGCGTCCGTCGTTATCGGACGGCGTCGGTCAAGTTATAATCCGAGCACTTTACGGTGGACGGCGTCTGGTGGCCGTCCGGTCCTTCTACGCTCACTGCCGGACGGCGTTCGGTAGTTACCGGACGGCGTCGATGAAGCTCAAAATTCGAAGTTTCTCTCCGGACGGCGTCTGAAGCGTCCCGTAGCTCGAGGCTTGCTCGATCCTTCTTTCGGACGGCGTCCGTGGGACGGACGACGTCCGTAAACCTATTTTTGCTGAGCAAGACGCTCTGTCGGACGGCGTCCGAACCCGTCGGACGGCGTCCGTAGAGAGTGTAACGGCTAGTCTTTTGTCCTCTTCCGAGGGGCAACGGCTAGTTTTGCTCTAGGGGCTATAAATACCTATCTAGTGGTGGCTATTTTGAGGTTTTTGCTCCACTTCACCTACCACATTCATAGCTCATCAATTAGGTGTTCTAGAGCCATTCCTCCACCCACAAGATCATCCAAAGCCACAATCCATCAAACCCCAATACCGAGCTTCATGGAAGTCCTTCGATCCGCATGATCGGGCGTTTGGCTTGTTACTTTTGAAGATATCCTTCGTGAGGCGTGGGCTTGAGAGTAGGCCTTGGCGTGTGGCTACTCTTGAGTCGGTGTCTGGTGTGAGTCCACCTCACGGAGTGGCGGAACGACTACCGGGAGTAAGTGAGGCGTGAGGCTCGAGAGCGAGCCGGTCCTTGTGCGCAAGGGGTAGCCTCAACGGAGAGTAGGAGTTGCGGCTCTGAACTTCGGTCAAACAAACACCGTGTCGTCCTCTTATTTACTTTTCGCACTTACTACCATTGCATTGAATGTGTTGATTGTGATGCCATGACTTAGTTGCTTGTTAACTTGTTTATCGCTTCCGCTTGCGTATCAATTGACACTAAGATTGGGTCACTATTAATTTGATGCTTAATCAACAATTAATCAAAGAAAAATTAAAATTGCCTATTCACCCCCCCTCTAGGCCTTAGGATCCTCTTTCAAGTGATATCAGAGCATCTAGGTTCTCCGGTATTACCTTAACCGCTAGGAGATGGCTCAAGAGGGGCCTAGGATAGAAATTGGAAAAGCTCCTATTTTCGATCGAACAAACTACAACTATTGGAGAATTAGGATGCAATGTTACTTAGAGGCACTTAGCTATGATGTGTGGGTTGCTTGTGAGACCGGCTATCCGGACCCTCCAGCCGGAACAATTGCTCTTGATGAAGTTCATGCTAAGTACAAACGTTTTAATGCCATTGCTAGAAATGCTTTACTCTCTAGTGTGTCTTCCGAAGTCTTTGATAGCATTGGCAATCTCTCTAAAGCTTATGACATTTGGAAGCATCTTAGAGAAATTCATGTTGGTAGTGCCGAGATGCTTGAGGAGAAGCTATCTCGTGCTAGAAAAAGATTTGATCAATTCAAGATGCTTCCTAATGAAAGTATTAACGAAATGTTTCTTAGGTTGAACCCCATCGTGAATGAAATTGCCGGATGTTCGGAGAAGAAGGTCTTGGAAGACATTGACATTTGTCGGAAAATGCTTGACGTTGTGCCATTTAGTTTCAATCCACTTGTGACCTTAATTCGAGCATCTAAGTCAAAGCTCAAGAAGATGACACCGACAAAGCTCCTCGGGCAACTCAACTCATATGAGATGCGGCTTCTTGAAAGTGAAGAGTCTCCGCTCAACAAGAAGTCAATCGCTCTCCCCGCCAAAGCCAAAAGTGGAAAGAAGAAAGTTAAAATTGAAGAAGATGATGAAGACTCCGATGATGCAATTCCGGAGATCGAAGAATTGGCCCTCCTTGTCAAGCGGTCAAGAAAGTTGATCAAGAAGATGAGCTTCCGCGGCGGATCATCCTCTTCAAGGCGAAGACCTATCTCCGAGATGCGTTGCTATGAATGTGGAGAGAAGGGTCACTTGGCGGCGGATTGCCCAAGAAGTAAAAAGAACAAGCACAAGGCAAGGAATCAAGAGAAAGATGAGGAAGATGACAAGAAGAAATATCGTCAATACCGCAAGAGTGATCACAAATCAAAGGATAAGAAGAAAGCTCTTGCCGGTCAAAAGACTAAGAAGGAAGATAGCTCAAGCTCATCGTCCTCTCAATCCTCCTCCGAAGAAGAAGATACTAGAGCTCATGGGCTAGCCGGACTTGCGATCAAGGAAAACGCTCCTCCGGCTCTTCCCAAGCAAAAGCTTTGCCTCACCGCAAATATACAAGAAGAGGTGATTGGGGAATGGATCACCGATGATGAAGGTTCTTGGGCGGACTCCTCCGATAATGAAAACACGAAGATATCCGGAGTCGCCATCGACAACCCCTCACCTCCCATGTGTCTTATGGCATTAGAGGAGAAGGTAACACATGAGCACCTCTCTAAAAGTGAGCTTAAGCTTTTGATTGATGATTTGAATAATGCTCTAGAGAAAGAAAAGTCTAAGAGAAAGAAGCTAGTGAAGGTGCATAAAGAGCTTGCAAATGAATTTGAGAACTTGTTAGAAAAGCATGAAACTCTAGAAAATGACTATGAAGCTCTAAATTTGCAAGTTGAAATTCTAGAAAATAAACTTGCTAGCTCTAATGTTGATGTTGAAACTCCGCTTGATTGCTCACTTGAAAAATGCAATGTTGGTGTGACTTGTGATTTAATTGACACTATAGACGGTTCTCTTAGCTTATCTCATGACACATCCTTTACCTTGTCACCCACGATCACACCCAACGCTAGCTCATCTTCACCCACTAGTGCTACTTCTCCAAATGAAAATGCTTGTTCAATTGGTACTTGTGGTGTTGCTAAATGTGCTAATGAGCTAGTTAAGGAAAATTTGCTTCTTAAGGATAGAATTAAGCAACTAGACTCTAGCTTGGCTAAATTGCTTGTGGGGAACAACTCTCTTGACAAGGTGCTTCGGGAGCAAAGGTATACCTTGGGTAAGCATGGTTTGGAATTTCATCCAGGATTTGCCCAAGGCGGTTAGGGTAAGCCCAAGCTAACTTTTGTTAAGGAAGGACCCGTTGCCACATATGTAAAAATGAAAAACATAAAGCCATTGCTTGTCCTCTTGCTAAAACATCTCAATTCATGTCTAAAACTCAAGTGTTTGATGCTAGCTACATGCTTATGAGGAAAAATGGCTCTACCTATGCTAAGTATGTTGGTGCACCAAATAATAAGAAGAATGTAAAAGCTATTTGGGTGCCCAAATGTTTGATGACTAACTCCAAAGGACCCAAGATGAAGTCTTGGGTACCTAAAACCCAAGCTTGAAATTGTATGTGTAGGTGAACTACAAAAGGCTACGGCATTGGATATTCGATAGCGGTTGCACTCAACACATGACCGGTAGCTCAAGTATGTTCACCTCACTAGAGGAGGAGAAGGACCCCGAACACAAGATCACATTTGGGGATAACTCCAAGCGAAAGGTAAAGGGTATAGGTAAAATTGCAATATCTAATGACCTATCCATCTCTAATGTGCTCTTGGCGGAAGCTTGCAACTTTAATCTCCTCTCCGTTGCTCAAGTGTGCGATTTGGGTTTTGATTGCTTCTTTTCGATCAACGGAGTTCGTGTTGTTTCCACTAAGGATCAAAGTGTTGCATTTGAAGGCACCCGGTTTCAAAACTTATATTTGGTTGATTTTTCAAACCGTGAAACTTCTCAAATCAAGACTTGTCTTATCGCTCAAACCACTCTTGGTTGGTTGTGGCATAGACGTCTTGGACATGTTGGAATGGGCACTTTGAAAAAGGTTTTTAAAGATAACTTGGTTGTTGGAGTGAAGGATGTCAAATTCGAGAAGAATCGTTTATGTAGCTCATGCCAAGCCGGCAAGCAAGTGGCTAATTCTCATCCGACTAAGACTTTTATGTCTACATCCCGACCACTTGAACTTTTGCATATGGATTTATTTGGTCCAACCACCTATGCGAGCATAGGCGGTAATTCTTATTGTCATGTGATTGTCGATGATTTCTCTCGCTTCACTTGGGTGTTTTTTCTTGCAAATAAATCTCTTGCCGGTGATGTGTTTAAAAGATTTGCTTTGAAAGCTCAAAAGGAATTTGACTCTTTTATTAAAAAGGTGAGGAGTGATAATGGCACCGAGTTTGCTAATACAAATGTTGAAGAATTTTGTGATGAGTTAGGTGTTAAGCACGAATTCTCGGCGGCATACACTCCCCAACAAAATGGAGTGGTGGAGAGAAAGAACCGTACTTTGATAGAGATGGCAAGATCAATGCTTGACGAGTACAACACGCCGCATGCTTTTTGGGCGGAAGCCATCAACACGGCGTGCCATGCCATCAACCGCCTCTACCTCCACGGACTCCTTCACAAGACCTCATATGAATTACTAGTGGGACGAAGGCCCAACATCTCGTATTTTCGAGTCTTCGGTTGCAAGGTATACATCTATAAGAAAAGGACTCATTTGGGTAAGTTTCAAAAGAGGTGCGACATTGGTATCATGTTAGGTTACTCATCTCGCTCAAAAGCTTTTCGAGTTTTTAACAATTCTACCGGGCTAGTTGAGGAAGCCTATGATGTCAAATTTGATGAAACTAATGGTTCGCAAAATGAGCAAGATTTAACAAGAAATGTAGGTGATGAGCCACCGCATGATGCTATGGAGCTGGGGGAAATTCGACCCTCACCGGAGGCACCAAAAGATGAAGTAATCACCCCCACCACCTCCATCGATGATCAAGTTCAAGACACCTCTCCAACAACTCAAGATCAAGCAGTGGACGGTGATGCGAACTTTGAAGTTGATCAAGCTCAAGGGGGAGATGTTGATCTACAAGTACCCGTCCAACAACACCGCACTCTCTCCAAGGATCATCCCCTAGATCAAGTCATTGGCAATCTCAATCAAGGCGTAAGAACCCGTTCTCATACCGCTAATTATTGTGAGCATCACGCCTTTGTGTCTATTGTTGAGCCTAGGACCATTGATGAGGCATTGGCGGATGCGGATTGGGTGAACGCCATGCATGAAGAATTGAACAACTTCACCCACAATAAAGTTTGGGAGCTTGTGGAAAGACCGAAGGATCACAATGTCATTGGAACCAAATGGGTCTTCCGCAACAAACAAGATGAGAACGGTGAAGTGGTGTGAAACAAAGCAAGATTGGTGGCGCAAGGTTTCACACAAATTGAAGGACTTGACTATGGAGAAACCTACGCCCCCGTTGCTCGACTTGAAGCTATTCGGTTACTCTTGGCTTTCGCTTCTCTCTATAACATAACTCTCTTTCAAATGGATGTTAAGAGTGCTTTTCTAAATGGTTTTATTGATGAACTTGTCTATGTCGAGCAACCGCCCGGTTTTAAAAACCTCAAACACCCAAACCATATCTATAAGCTCACTAAGGCGCTATACGGTCTCAAACAAGCTCCAAGAGCATGGTATGAGCGTCTTAGGGACTTCCTCTTAGAAAAGGGATTTAAAACCGGTGCGATTGATTCCACATTGTTTCTAAAGCCAATTGAAAATGACTTATTTATTTGTCAAATATATGTGGATGATATTATTTTTGGATGCACTAACAAATCTAAATGCAAGGACTTTGGCGAGATGATGTCCAAGGAATTTGAAATGTCTATGATTGGAGAGCTCACCTTCTTCCTTGGATTTCAAATCAAGCAACTTCGAAAAGGGACTTTTATTTGTCAAGAGAAATACACAAAGGACCTTCTCAAGCGGTTTTCAATGGACAATTGCAAATCGATCAAAACACCAATGGCCACTAATGGGTATCTTGACTTAAATGAAGATGGAAAGCCCGTGGATCAAAAGCTTTATCGCTCCATGATCGGTTCGCTTCTCTATCTTACCGCTTCTCGACCGATATTATGTTCAAGGTGTGCATGTGTGCTCGCTTTCAAGCATCCCTAAAGAAGTGCATCTTATTGCCGTAAAACGCATTTTGAGATATCTAAAAATCACTACTAGTCTAGGTCTTTGGTACCCCAAGGGAGCGCGTGTTGAGCTTCTTGGCTATTCCGACTCGGATTATGCCGGTTGCAAAATTGATCGCAAAAGCACCTCGGGGGGTTGTCACTTGCTAGGACGCTCACTCGTGTCATGGACTTGAGGAAGCAAAACTCCGTGGCGCTATCTACATGAGCGAATATGTAGCGGCGGTGAGTTGTTGTGCTCAACTCTTGTACATGACTCGGATGCTTAGTGACTTTGGGCTAAAATTTGAAAAAGTGCCACTCCTATGTGATAATGAAAGTGCGGTGAAAATAGCCAACAATCCGGTCCAACATTCCCGTACAAAGCACATCGACATCCGACATCACTTTATTCGTGACCATGTTGCAAAGGGTGACGTTGTGCTTGCCTACGTGCGAACGGAAGATCAATTGGCGGATATTTTCACTAAACCCTTGGATGAGGCACGGTTTTTCAAATTAAGGAATGAACTCAACATACTAGATAGATCAAATGCATGTTGATTGGTTTTCGCGATTTTTGGGTCTTATTTGAATTTTTCCATTTGCTTTTGACCCTTGTCACATTTAGGGGGAGTTTAGTTTCAACTCATGATCTCAACACTCCCTCTAGTGGTGAAAAGATAAATTTGATTTTGGGTGAACACATTCTTGTCCTATATTTCAAGCCAAAACAAATTTGAGCTTAATAGACTATCCTTATCTTCTTACCATTTCAAACTTCTAGTTTTGAAAATCTTACCTTTTTGAAAAATTTGCTCCATATGCATATTTGTTCTCTTGAAAATCATATGGCATCAAAATTGTTGAAAATATTTGAAAAGAAACCAAAATTCAAAAACATGTGCTTAAACTCTAAAGTGAACCCCTATGCTCGATTTTCATGCCTATATGAGAAATCAAGGCAAAATTTGGGTTCGCACATTTTGTTGATCTTTAAGATCAAAATTCGGGGTTTTTGAATTTGACTTGATTTCACTTGTCATATTATAATCTTATCTCTTCAAAATTAAATTTTAGAAAATCACTTCAAATTGCTCACGTTTGAATCTTCGTTTGAATTTTGAGCAAAAATGAAGATCATCACTTCAAAATATTATTTTTATAATATTTCTCGCATTGGTGGGGCCCATCGGTCGGGAAGTGCAAGCAATTGCGTGCCACCTTCTTCGGACGCCGTCCGGCCACTCTCAGACGCCGTCCGATCGTGTGTTGCATACGCCGCATACCTCCTGTCGGACGCCGTCCGGTCACCATCGGACGCCGTCCGACAGAGCGTTATCCGCGCTGCAACTCACCTGTCGGACGCCGTCTGGCCTCTCCGCGACCCCGTCCGACGAGGTTTCCTGTGCGCTGCACCCTTGCTGTCGGACGCCATCCGGTAACCGTCGGACGCCGTCCGACAGGACCTAATCGCGCGGAACTGCTTATAACTTACCTCTCCGCCTCCCTCTTTCCCCATTTGATCTCCTCTCTCCTCCCAAACCGGCGCCGCCCCTGCTGCTTCTCCTCACCGAGGAAGACCCTCCGGCGACCTCCGGCGATCTCCACCACCACCGGCGGCCTCCCCTCGTCGTCCTCTTCGATTCCCTCCGCGTGGATTGGAAGTGGACGTCCCCGTTCGTGCGCCTCGTCTCCGTCGAGTTCCCCTCCTTTCCCCTACCGGGAAGGGCCTTGGGGGCGATCTCCTCGCGCACGGCGTCTTCCTCCTTCGCCTTTAGGACTCGTGCGGCTTCCGCCTATCCTCCCGTCAAATTTCGTTGTTTACGAGTTCTAGGTTTTGAATAGGTTTTTCCGCGTTCATGTTCGAGGGTTGGACCGTGGTGGGTTGGCACCGTGTCGCTGGACCGTTGGTCGTGACGGTTAGCGATAAGGTTGTTTCGTCATGGTCATATTATCGAGGAAGCGATTCATCATGTCGAAATCATTGAAGAAGTTCGGAAGGCTCGGGCGGGACCCTCGGTGGTCGGCGCGACAATGCGAAGGGCGATCCGGATTACATCGATGAGACAGACTAGCAAGGCGCTCCTCCTCGCCCAAGTAGAGTGTCTAGAGCGATTTACAGTTAGATCGATCAAGGGTTCCATTGGACTCGGATGGCGGGTTCTTCTTTCGCCACCGCAGAGGATCTTGACGAGACATATCTTTGAGGACCCGATTGATGAGGATGTCATCGAGGCGATGGTCGCCGAGGACGACCCGTGGATGATCGAGTTTCAAACTATCTATGGAGACTCGAGAAAGAGAAGGTCCGTCTCTTATGCTGAAGTGGTTCCCTCGAGGCGAGAGGATACCGTGGACTTGTGTTCTACACCAAGTTTCGTAAACAATTGTACATGCACTTCTCTGCTCCTCGACCGGGTCCTAGGGACCCTCACTGTGTAGATGGATGAGATCACAAAGTGGGGTGGCTTGAGGTTCACACCATATTTAGCACCACACCGTGCCTAGCGTAATTGATCTCCAACAAGAAATTGACTCGAGTCAAGAAAGGAACTGTGAGTTCTTTGCTACTTTCTTGATTCTTGAAGACGAGACAGAGTCAAACTATTATCATTCAGCTTGATGGCGGTGTTCAAAGGATCACGATGGCGAGATGAATCACGCCTTGGGTACTCAGATTCGCACCGATTTGAATGAGGTGTGCTATGAAGATGGTTTCGGAGGGCAAATATCCTCCTTTGGTGAAGTCGATTTATGTACCGGATCTTGATGATGAAGAAATTAGTATTGATAAGGCAAACCGTCCATTCTGTGAGCCCCGCCCTTATTAATCTTATACTCGAAGCACATTGTTTGTTCGAGGTGGCAATCGCGATGTAATTCTTCCCATTTGCGGTGGTTCATGTTATTTCTTCCGATGAGCAAGACCATCAATGTTGGAGCTACCTCTTGGGAGAATTTGATGACGCCATCTTCAGAGAAGTTAATAGGGCACTACCTCTAGCTCCCTATATTGGTCTATTGCTTTTCGGACGAGCGTGTAACAAATGATGAAGTAAGGAGTTGGAACAATGTAATCAAAAAGCATCGGATGAAGAACTTCTTGAATTCTCTTGGGAGCAAGCCCAAGTTAGCTAGACCTGGTGATGATGCTCCTCCACCAGCTCCTGTCTTTGCTCCTGCTTGCCCTAATGCGACCATTTGTGCCAACACAGTGCGAGCTCCTCTTCAGATCCCTCCTCCGTGGTATGATGCTTTGATAGGTGAGATGAGGGGTGCAAGACAGATATGAGAAATTTTCACACCGAGGTGAAAGAAGAGTTGGTGACCACCCGCAGAGAGATGACAGACTTGGCGAGGCGTGACGTACTTAGCGAGATGAGTTCGCAGAATTTAAGTCGGTATGCAATACATGGGGCGATGTTTATGCCAAGTGCGAAGGGCAAATCCATATGGTTGGTATTCACATGCCCACAACATTATCGAGTTTTCCAAGAGACTCGAGTTTTCCTCGCCCACCGCCTACCCACCACCGGTTCATCCTTGGGTGTACCCTCCTTCCGGACTGCTCCTTCTTTGTGTCTCCACCACGGTCATATCCTTCTCGGGTAAGATTCATTTCACGGGTGGAGAAGTCGTCGTCATCTCAACTTTTCTTTGCCAAACCCTCAACCGACCCAGCTTTATGATGATCCATCCTCACCTCGGTCGGTACCCTCTGCAACTCATATGCCCTTGTTCAAGCGCCCCAGAGGTCGTGGCTCCTCTACCGCGGCCGGGAGATGATTTGAGGCGATGACATGGATCAAGATCAGCAAGATTAGGACCTTTTTCGGTTTGTGTCACTTGGTGACAAAGGGGGAGAAGTTAGAGAGTAGTAGAGGGGAGGGGGTAGTGAGATCGAGGTTGTGTTTACCTTGTGTTTACCTGTAATATTATTTGATGCCTCGATACTCGTTGAAATTTGTGGTTGATACCTTGGTTTTATGACATTTGAACCTTGTTGGCTTCTGAATTTAATTTATGCATGAATTTAGGGGGAGCTTCCTTTATTTGCACACCCTTTGTGGTCGAGTTGTGGTTTCTTAATTTTTATAATTGCTCGCATATTTGTATTGCACTAACCCTTTTTGCAGCTCAAAAATTTTATTCTCTTTTGGGTTGTCATCAAGTGCCACAAAGGGGGAGATTGTGAGCATCGTTGAGCCCTAATCTTTATTAGTGGTATTGATGATAAAATTAATCAATATAAAGGGCTAGGGGGTTTTTGGACTTCTCGGAACCCTAGCGAAGACTCGGCGCTTTTGCAAACCCTAATTCAAAGCGACGTAAATTTCCTGAGCTGCTCTAAGATTTCAAAGTGCGTGACCGGGCGAGAGAAGAGGTCACGTATAAATTAGGAGTAGTAGGTTTATTTCTTGTTTTTCGTCGGATTTCAAAAGGGGTTCGAATATCTCGGACTATGCCGGATCTTTGCGAATTCTCGAAAACTCGGTTTCCGTAGTCCACCATTTCTAAAAATACCCATATATATCCTTGTGAGATTTCTAGAGAGAGAGAAACCCACCTAAATTCCGCCACAAATTTTAGCTCGAAAAATTCCTCTCTGTCGGACGGCGTCTCGAAAAGCGACGGCGTCCACCACCAAACAAAAAAACAAGTACTCTCTGCCGGACGGCGTCCGTCGTTATCGGACGGCGTCGGTCGAGTTATAATCCGAGGCACTTTACGGTGGACGGCGTCTGGGTGGCCGTCCGGTCCTTAGACGCTCATCGTCGGACGGCGTCCGTAGTTACGGACGACGTCCGATGAAGCTCAAAATTTGAAGTTTCTCCCACGGACGGCGTCTGGGGCGTCCGTAGCTCGGGCTTGCTCGATCCTTGTCGCTCGGACGGCGTCCGTGGGACGGACGACGTCCGTAAACCTATTTTGCTGAGCGAGACGCTCTGTCGGACGGCGTCCGGAGTCCGTCGGACGGCGTCCGTAGAGAGTGTAACGGCTAGTCTTTTGTCCTCTTCCGAGGGCAGCGGCTAGTTTTGCTCTAGGGGCTATAAATACCTATCTAGTGGTGGCTATTTTGAGGTTTGCTGCTCCACTTCACCTACCACATTCATAGCTCATCAATTAGGTGTTCTAGAGCCATTCCTCCACCCACAAGATCATCCAAAGCCACAATCCATCAAACCCCAATACCGAGCTTCATGGAAGTCCTTGATCCGGCATGATCGGGCGTTTGAACTTGTTACTTTTGAAGATATCCTTCGTGGAGGCGTGGGCTTGAGAGTAGGCCTTGGCGTGTGGCTACTCTTGAGTCGGTGTACTGGTGTGAGTCCACCTCGCCGGAGTGGCGGAGCGACTCACGGGAGTAAGTGAGGCGTGAGGCTCGAGAGCGAGCCGGTCCTTGTCGCAAGGGTAGCCTCAACGGAGAGTAGGAGTTGCGGCTCCGAACTTCGGTCAAACAAACACCGTGTCGCCCTCTTATTTACTTTCCGCACTTACTACCATTGCATTGAATGTGTTGATTGTGATGCCATGACTTAGTTGCTTGTTAACTTGTTTATCGCTTCCGCTTGCGTATCAATTGACACTAGGATTGGGTCACTATTAATTTGATGCTTAATCAACAATTAATCAAAGAAAAATTAAAATTGCCTATTCACCCCCCCCTCTAGGCCTTAGGATCCTCTTTCAAGACGGCGCAAAACGGGTCGCGAGGCTGCTGCTCAGCAGGCGCCAGACAAGTCCGGTGCTGCTCCGGACAAGTCGGTCTTCTGCGCGGACAAGTCCGATCTTGATCTGGCGGCTGCCTCACACGGACAAGTCCGGGACTCCATCGGACAAGTCCGGTGAAGCACCGGACTAGTCCGGTGAGTTCCGGACAAGTCCGAGAAACTCGGGGAAAACCCAAAACTGGCCCAAATCAACTCCAATCTCACGATTTTTGGGGCAAAGCATCTCTAGCACTTGGTGATGGTAATCCCACTTAAATTGGACAGGAAGATATGGAATCCACCAAGTAATTCGAGATCTTGCTCTCAACCTAGGGTTCTTGCAAGAGAGGAGAAGAAAGCCAAATTGGGGGCTGCTCGTGGGGAAATGATTTCAGCACTTTGGCTGTAGATTATCCACGTCCTAGCAAGCCAAATCCCGCAGCAAACCAAAGGAATCGACCAAGGCAACTCCAAAACACCAAAAGCCTTGTATCTCATCCAAATCCAAAAGAGGGGGAAGGGGAAATCCAAGAACACAAGGAAGCACAAGATTAGGACGAAACTTTCCTTCAATTACCACCTTGTAGATCCGGTTACAAGCCACTCTATGCAGCACAAGCACTAGATGGCAACAAGCTCACACAAAGAGCCTCTCCTCTCTCCTCACCCAAGCCTACTCTCTCAAGAACAAAAGAGAGGACCTAACCCTAAGGAGTGGAATGCAAATGGGCTAGATAGCTGCCTCCAAGCAGCCCCATCTCATATAAATAGGCCTTTGGCTATTTCCCAAAGAGCCCTTACATTTAGCACACGGACCCAAAATGCCTCAAGGGCAAAACTGTCCATATTCTCCTCCTCTCATCGGACGGCCACGGCACCTTCACGACTTTGCTTCGGATCGACGCAAGCTTCGCGATGATGCCACTTGTCCACCAACTTGAGGTCCGCCAGTTGTGGGCTTATGGGGCCCACTTCCTGTGGTAGCTTCGGTTTTGACGGTAGAACCGGCAAACGATCTCTGGGCTCCGGTTTTGACGCTCGAACCGGCAAATGCTCTGGGCCCGGGTTTTGACGCTCGAACCCGGAAATGATCTTGGCTTGTCCAGTCAAGTGATTTTACGGCTCACGACACCGTCCCGACCCAAGGTCACACTTATGGGCCGGGCCTAACTCAGGCCGCAACCTGAGCCACCTGCCAGTCCACTCGGCAGGGATTTTGTCACGCCCAGTACACTCGGACGCCGCCACTTCAGTACACTCGAAGTGGGCTTTCCTCCAGGTAGCACTTAGGAGGTGCCTGCCAGTCCACTCGGCAGGGCTTTTGCCTTCAGTCGCACTCAAAGGACTTTGTCACGTCCGGTACCACTTGGACGCCGCCACCAGGTCACACTTAGGTGGACTTCTGCCTTCAGTCACACTCGAAGGGCTTTGACAAGCTCGGTACCACTTGAGCGCCGCCACCAGGTCACACTTAGGTGGACTTCACCTGCAAGCACAGATAGGAAACAGAAAACACAAACCGTGACACGCACGCCAACTCAACACAAATCACACCAACCCAACACACCGGTTAGCTAACACTCTTAAGCACACACTCTGAAGAAGCTAGACCAGCAACGCTCCAAGCCAACCCGACAATGCTCTCATCACACAAATGAGGTCAAGGCACTTCTCAACTTGACACTCAAACTCATCTTATGAGGCTTGACCTCTCAGAGGGACACGAGACAACCGGATTTTTTTCCCGTGGTATCAGAGGTTTGGCACCCTCCCCTAGTCCACGTTGTGGTCGCACTAAGCTTTATGCCACCTCCCGCGCACTAAGCAGAGGGCACTCACTAGTGAGTCTCCATTCGTCGTCCCGACAAGGCGGAGCTCAAAACCTTGCACAAAGCCGTCCTTCGGGCTTCCACAATCCTTGGCAAGCTCCGAGAGGACCACCCCGGTCACCAAGTCCACCTAGGTGTTGGCAACCACCAAGAGTAACAAGCCTTGGGTCTTCACTTGATCACTATCCTCACTAAGGGGATGCACACAAGCCTCTTGACTCTAATCTTTCTCTCAAAGTGGTGGAGATGAAGTGGCTGTTGATAAGTTGAAGCTCACATGGTTCTTGAAGTGTGTGTAGTTGCTGGAGTCTCAAGAACACTGAAATGAACCATGGGATGACATATATATAGCCCCCCAAGCTAAGAGAGCCGTTGGAGAAAAGCTGTCAAAACCCTGTCGAGACCGTATTGGTACGGTCAGTTCCTCTGTATGGACCGTACCATACGGTTGGTTCATCACTTTTCAACTGCCCCAAAACTAGCCGTTACTGTACGGAGTACGGTCAATGGTACGGTCTGTTCATTGGCCGGACCGTACCATATGGTTGGCACTGAGCTTGGCCAATTTCACCAGCTTCGGGAAAAATGGGACGGTCCTCTGGACCGTACCATCCGGTCAGTTCAACCGGCTGGCTTCAAACTTGTGTTGACCATCTTGCTCTGGCAATGGTACGGTCGGTTCTTTTGGAAAGGCACCGTACCATACGGTTGGTTCTTTTCTGGCTGAACTGATCTGAGTTGAACCTGGGGCATCTTGTATTGACCGTAAGGTCCAGTCCAACGGACCGTACTATACGGTCAGCTCATTTGAACTGACTGTTGCTGATTTCCTCAATCTTTTTCTTCCAAACTTAGAAACACTTGAGCTATGCTTCTTCTATGAATCTTCTGAGCTGATCTTCATCTGATAGGCTTATGTGTGTGCATCCTTTAGAAAACCAAGTGATCAAGCTACTAACCTTTGACCCCTCTTAATAGTGCGGACACTAAAAGCTATAAAACCAAACTAAGCATGGATCCTTCATCACCTTGTGATCCATGACTCTAGAATAGTCCTTAGCCTTCGAGATTTGAATGAAGTCCTCCGCAATATCTTGATTCGAAGTTAGGGGCCACTTGGGGGCCTAAGTGTATGCAATCTCCCCCCTATTTCCACTCATCACAATAAAACCAATGGATATTCAATAAAACCTAAAACCCTACACTTCATGAGCTCATTAGTAACTTAAGAGCATGTCATCCAATCACCAAAACCACTTACCAAGGGGCCTTGGAGCTTACAATCTCCCCCTTTTTGGTGATTGATGACAACAAGACAAGTGAGATGTAAAACTAAAAGTAAATGCTCGAAAGTAAGAATTGAAGTGCACACGGAGCTCAAGATCGCTTTTGTCCCAAGATTTTATCCTTTGGCACTCTATGTGGTTTGGAGATGGTCTTCAAGTGTTCTTCATCTCAAGGGATTCTAGAGCCTTCAAATGACTTGTTGGATGGGGTATAATTAGCACAAGTCACTTAATTAGCCATGGATAAAAGCTATTGAAAATGTACAATGAACATTAGATGGTTTGGTTGGTGACAAATCCATATACTTCGCAACATCGGTTGGTATAGATGTCCTCCAACTAAAAACAAGCAATTATACTAATCATTAGTCTGAGGGTTAGTCCAAAGTAGGGGGGGTCAGACCATTGGCTTGGCTGCTTCACCAAACTTGGCTGAAACCCAACCTCTCCACTAAATTGGTCCGAGGTATGTTCCGAAGTAGAAGCATGAGACCATCCGTTTGGTATATTTCCTCTAGACTTGCACTCCTCTGCCCGAGGCTCCAAAGGGTCTGATTGGTATATTTCTTGCACCATCAGACCATCCGGTTGGTTGAACCAACCCTAGATTGATATGTTCCAAGTTTTCAAATGGTCAGACCTTTGAATTGCTTGATTGGTTCAGCGGGAGGTCACTTCTGAGTTTTGCTCAAGTCTCGAATAAACTCAAGTACATATTCGAAGAAATTCTGACCGTCGGTCGGGATGGTTTATGGATTCCGAAACAGCTATGATCTCCATAGGTCCCTCTTAGATCTTCTTTCTCCAATCTTGGGTTAGGGAAGAAGGAGATATTCGCGACTATTGGCGGTTTCATTATGGGGCAGCTCATGATCTATTGCCAGGCTAAGGGCTGTCCTTGGAAAATTGTAGGAAGGGTGATGCGTGATGAAAAGTCTGTCAGGGTACTAACTTTTAACTTTCATCAATTACCTATTTTGTTTTCTGCAATTAGTATTAATTTTTGCTTGTTAATCTTCTCTGCAGATCACTGTGAACAAATTTGAACACTTATGTGCATCGACCAGGAGAATAAAAACTCCTATGGCTAATAAGTTTTGGATAGCAGAGAAGGCAATTACCTATTTGAAAGAGCATCCTAACATGGGAGCCAAAGAGATGATGTCAGAGTTAGAGAGAAAATACAATATCACGTTGACATATCCAAAAGTATGGAAAGGGAGGCAGTTGGCAGCAGAGCAACTTTTTGGCTCATGGGAGGAGAGTTTTCAAATGTTGTATAGGTTCAAGGCTGAAGTAAAACTAAGAAACCTTGGAAGTATTGTTGAGATTGATGTACAACTGGATGGAAAGCACACGTATTTCTATAGATTTTTCTGTTGTTTCAAGGCTAGCATTGATGGATTTCTGAATGGCTGCAGGTCTTATTTAAGTATTGATTCCACTGCACTGAATGGGAGATGGAATGGGCATCTTGCAGCAGCTACTGGGTTAGATGGCCACAGCTGGATGTATCATGTTGCCTTTGGCTTCTTTGATGCGGAAACAACGGATAATTGGACTTGGTTCATTGACAAGTTGAAGAAGGCAATAGGAGAGCCAAAGAACCTGGCTATCAGTTCTGATGCTTGCAAAGGGCTAGAGAATGCAGTCAAGAGTGTGTACCCTTGGGCTGAGCAGAGAGTGTTTCAGACACTTGATGGATAATTTCATCAAGAAATTCCAAGGGCCTGTGTTTGGAAATATGTACCCTGCAGCTAGGTCTTACTTGCCATCAAGGTTTGAGCATTACATGTCCAAGATATACAATGCCAACACAGATGTTAAACCATGGCTGCATAAGTACCACCACATGTTGTGGATGAGGAGCAGGTTCTCTGAGGAAATAAAGTGTGATTACATCACTAACAACTTGGCAGAATCTTGAAATGCTTGGGTCAAGGACCTAAATGATCTTCCCGTTACAGAGCTTGCCGACTCTATTAGAGCAAAGACAATGATGCTATATGATAGGAGGAGGAGGGTAGGACAAAGGCTGCAGGGGATAATGTTGCCTGCTATTGTCCATCGACTCAATGCTATGACTAGAAAGTATGCACACTATCGGGTTGACCCTGCAGGGGAACATTCAGCAGAGGTCACTTCAGTCAATGAAGAATTAGACGTTGTTAGACATGTGGTGAACCTTGCAGAAAAAACATGTATATGTAGAAAATGGCAAGTTTCAAGAAAACCTTGTCCCCATGCCTTGGCATTTCTACCTTCGATCAGAAATTTCAGCATGGATGAGTACCTACATCCATATTATTCAGTAGATCATTGCCACGAGTACTCGTGGCAATGATCTCTTCTTCTTTCTTATGCTCCTCATCATCCTCCTTCTCTCGACCATCTTTACCTTTCTGCAATGCGTTAGCTGAAAGGGCAATGGCAACAACAGGTACATCTAAAGAGGCAAGGAATTCATTTAATGATGCAGTAAATATATCTTCAGCTCTACAAGCACATTTAAACAATTGAGAAAGAGTAATGTATGTTTCATAAATGAGCATATCCCGAATTTCCTCATTAAGTCCTTTTAAAAATATATTCTCAATTGTCTCTTCACATTCATTTAATCCACTAAGTCTTAACAAGGATTTGAATTTCTTGTAGTACTATTTTACCTTCATTTTACCTTGTCGCAAATATTTCAAGTTGAGATAAACATCTTCTGCATCATAGTCATCAAACATAACTCTGGGAGGAGGTGGAACAAATACTTCATACTTCTTCACATGTCGATGAGAGAAGTAACCTGTCATTGTTAGTAGCAAACATGAAAATACACAGGTAGTATATATTTTCTATGAACTACTAGGTGGTGGAGCTTCTCAAGTCATACTCGCTCAAGCATTTACCTTGCTCTTACAAGTTCTTACCACACAAGCAGGCGGTGCAATCGATGGCTGGTTCGTGATAATCCGAGCACAGTTGGTGATAAAGCGATAGCAAGGTCCGTCCCTTTTTGATTAGTAGTATGTGGAGCTTGGACATGCTTATATATGTAGTAAAGGATCAACAATTATCGAAATCAGAATAGCAAAACTGAATAAATATCCAAAGTACTTGTCAAAGTTGCTGGCCTAAACTCGTTCATAGAACTAGTTCAAACAAGCGAGGAATACACCGAGTACAAAGGATACAATATGCAAACACTTCTGATTTTTTCTTTCTTTTTTTTGTGCAGCTCTTTTGTCTGCACTTGCCCTTTTCTTTTCTTTTCTTTTTTTTCACCGACAAATAAAATTGCAGCACTGTATTTTCGATCTCTAAAGACAGCGGATCTTCTATCACAGTTTTCATAGTTTTACCGACTTCATACGTAAAAACTCAAAACTACAAAGTTGTAGATATTTTTCTGCCGTTCAATGTGCATATATGGAAGTCCTAATTTGGATAAAGGATCTAGGAGATTTGGGCCCCGCAATATAGACTGCTCAGAAAAATCTGAGACACATACATAATCAATTCCGACGCGATTTTGGATCTGAAGATGGAGTTTCTGGATCTTGTCACAATGGACAAAGTTGTAGAGAATTTTTGGGGCTACAATTTAGGCTATAAAATTGTCCGAATCGGAGTTGATATGATAGAGATATTGCGTACGGAATAACAGATCCGAAATAATTGCGAACCAATTCAACTCGAATTCCTTCGGTGCTCGGGTTTGAAGTGAACAAAACAGATGAACTTCACACTAGGCCAAGAACTAAATATAAACCAGCAACAATACTATGACCATGGACACAAATTCAATTAAGCGAAACTGAAAACAAAAATTGCGAAAGCACAAAGTGGCTTGGACAATGGACGTGACGACGAACTCAAATCTTTGTTGTGGGGCAATTTTCTGTACTCTAGGATGAACATGAACAATCTAAAACTAATGATAGATGTTCTCACCAGGCAACCGTCGCTCTGATACCACTTGATGGGAAAACGGGGGCGGCCTGATCTTCTGGTGAGACTCGAAGGGATAATTTCGATCTGGTCGGAGAGGCGACCTTGACGATCCGGCTACCAACCTCTCAAGGATGACAACCCGGCAATCGCTAAACCACCAAACCTGCTCGTTATCAACCACGCCAAGAACGCGATTGACCTGACCACGAAGGTCGTTTCCTGCAAGCGATTGAAGAACAAGCAAGAAACAAGATAAACACAATCTAAAATTGTAAATATGGATGAAGCACTTGGACAAATTTGAGGTTCGATAACTCGACTCGGGTGGTCTAGTCGACACACGCAAATTCGAGGAGGGACGCACACGGGGTCTACCGACACACAACCAAACCTGAGTCTAAACAGCGACGGCTATGAAATATATAGTGACGGCTAAGGTTTGGGGCGCAGCCCTAGGAGGTACATGGGCCATGGGCCCAAAGTGGAGCGTCACAACGCTTGGCAAATTCTGATCGCAATCTTATTTCGACGATTCCCATTGATCCGTAAGGAATTTGGAGCTGGGACTAGATCCGTTGGAAAGATCTCGTCGAGAGCTTATCCGTGCATACCAAGAATGTCCAAAACAGAGTTCGTATGCATCAGGGGCATCCGTTTGAAGTTGACTGCGCGGAGATGGCCGAACCTGACTCGTTGACAAATTGTGCTCTCTCTTAGGCCGGCCTTGTAACGACGTGGCTTGTGGAACCAGAGGGAGTCGAAATAGTCGAGATGCGTCTTTCTTTAATACGTCTTGGGCTTGGGGAGGTGGCCACAGTGGAGGCCGAATTGTTGTAGCAGATGTAGTGGTCGAAGATGAAGTAGTGGCTTAAAATCTCGTCAACGACCATGCTGAAGAAATGCTCGGCCATAACCAACATGTTGACGTAGTGTCGGTCATACCCATGATGGGTGTGGTCACATCATATATCATAAGTTGATTTGCTATTATGCCCATGGCTCCGAATTCCTCTACCACTCGATTCTCTGATTAAATTGGAACAATGCTTATGGGTTACGGTCTTTAGACCATGCTCAGGGGCCAGGGCATGCGAGCTTTTAATTTCTTCCGTTGCAACGCACGGGTATTTTTGCTAGTATAATCTAAAACAAATATAAGCTACTCTGGTAGCACAACTAAAAGGTTTAAACACAAGAAAACCAGCAACCTTTAATCCAGCGGCACACACATTTAAATTCATTACATACCAATCCAACAGAAATTCATAAAGTCTAGGTGAATCCATTCGCAGCTAGCCCAGCTCGCCCGCACATGCCGCCCTGGATTTTTATAGCTAAAAAGATTTTAAATAGTAGTCATTTTAAACTTGTCCTAAATCAATGTTTTAAAATATTATCTATAAAAATCTTTTTAGCTATTTGGATTGAACACATGAAAACTATATATAATTAGATATTAAAAAATATGTTCATAGTATCATAGTTTTTTTTGGACTTTATAAATAAATTCCAATAGTAATTTATGGTCAAATTTTTATTTTTTAAGACCGTGTCAATGTTGAAAACAACTATTATTTAAAGTATGGATAGAGTGTATGGTTAGGCTCGTCGTAATGGCTTATGGTTGTACTCTCATGGCTTAGGAACCATAGAACCAATAATTATATTATTAAGATTATATCCAATACTAAGGTTCTTTTCTCCATATATTGCTCAATTTTTTTTAAATGGCAAGATTTGATGCCAATTCACTTATAGAAGTAGTCAAATAAAAAAGAAAAAAATCCTATTACAAACCACTAGACACCGTCGTAGTACTAGTGTTGCCAACACATCATGACACCGACCATCACGCCTACAGGGCAAGTGCACAACCTACACCTCCCAGCCACCACCAGCTACACCACAACACACCATCCAATGGACACGCAAGCTACAACCACTTGCCACCAATGGCCCGGTGAAAACACCAACACTCAAGAACAACGAACGAAAATAGAGGTAAATTGACTGAGGACACACCAACAGCATGAGGTGTACCACATCAACGCCTCCAATGGGGGAGCAACGGTGAAGAAATCGTCGCCATTGATCTATCCACAAACTAGGTCTTTACCCGAAAGCAGGCTACTGGGCAGGCTTTTGCCAGACCCCACAACATGAAGCCCATAGCCGTTGACCGACTCTACCACAACACCACGTCCACCACCAATTTATGGGGAAATTGTTCAAACAATACTCAATTCATTGTCCCATGATCCCAAATGACACCCAATTCATCTCTATTTCCCATATGACACCGATGCAACGAATTGAGTTCGCAAATGACATTTTGCCATTTTTACTCCTTTTCTCCCTCTTTTCCACATTTTCTCCCCTTTTTTCTCCTTTTCCCTGACCCGTCACTTGCTCCCACATCTCCGGTAAGTGGCGGCGGTGAAGGTTGCCGTGGCAACGGCGAAGGGCGGGAACGACGGCGGTAGAGATAGATGGCGACGTTGTGCCGCAGCTGGACAACTGCGCAGCGCAGCGGCGGCGGCGGCATGATGCGAACAACAACGGCGATGTGAGTGACGGCAGAGACAACAATGGCGATGGAGTGGAGGCGCGGTGGCGGCGACAGAGTGGCATCTCGTGACCGCCGGAGGTGGAGAAGAAAGCCAAAGGGGAGAAAAGGATAAAAAGGGAAAAAAAGAGGTAAAAAATGGCAAAATGTCATTTGGGATGAAATTCGTTGACTTGATGTCATATGGGAATTAGAGACGAATTGGGTGTCATTTGCGATCTTGCCAACGAATTGAGTGTAATTTGAGCAATTCCCCTCAATTATCTTATGGGAGTGGCCGCATGGTAGTCGCCGGTCCGCACGCGCGCCTTTCTCGAGCCCAGCCGTCGGCGAACGTGTGGCGAGGCGCAGGAAACTGCGCATGAGCAAAGCCGTTATATTATTCATATGCTAAACCCTTTTCTTATCAAATAACGTTGAACATATTTTGTCAATCTCTACGTATGTTTCTTGTATTTTACTTCTAATCTTTTTTCATTATTCATAGCCCTATAGTAATATGCAAGAAATAGGTACATCATTTTCAACTTTTGTTAATCACTATCAGGGATTTAAATATCGAAAACACTTTGAGCCGAGAGTCCGCGCCCGGACTTCAGGCAAGGCAGCAAGAACGAGGCGGTCTTGACCTTTGTAGGTGGGTCCCACAAGAATTTTTTATTTCGGCGACCATAAATTTTGACTGGATGCTCTAATCCAAAAACCGTTTGCACCAACGCGTTCCTCGTATTTTTACGAACAAAACAAGATATAAGTTGCCATATAACTCTTCAAACTTATCTGGTGAAACTTGGGTTTCGCCTACTGAAACTTGGATTTTATATTCGTTAAACTTGCCGAACTGTCAAGTTTCATCAGGTTTAATGGAAGTTTCATCAAGTTTCAACAGGTCTCATACAAGTTTCTTCAAGTTTCATCAGGTTAATTCAAGTTTCAACAGGTTTCATCCAAGTTTCATCAGGTTACATCAAAGTTTCATCCAAGTTTCATCAGATTTCATCAACACACGGCCAAGTTTTATCAACAC